>BLSH010019684.1:2569-14788 GCA_018402905.1 Glandirana rugosa | reverse complement strand
CCCCCCCCCCCCCCCAGGAGATGTTCGCTTTACTCCATGTTGTCCAGGTAGATCTCAACCTCTGAAAGGTTGTCTACCCCTGATTTAAATAAAGAAGTTTGAATTTGCTCTGATATTTTGTATCTACTGAGTCTAGGTTCACACTGTAGCAATTCAGGAACCAGCGCCAAATTACAGTGCCGGTTCTCGTATCGCATCTCTCCCGCAGGCAGTTCACACTGCCCTCTGTGAACTGCTGCGGGTGTTAATACAATGTTAATGACACCCCCAGATTGGTTCACAAATCATAGTGCGAACTGGGGATTCGGATAGTAATCAGATCGCATGAACACCCTTCCAATCCGATTCCAGTGCGGGGAAAAAAAAGTCCCTGCATCTTTGTCGTGCGAATCCAATGCGAGTTAAGCCATACAACTGTATGGCTGAACTAGCATTCCACAGGCATCGCATGTGATCGGCAAAGCAATACGGGTGTGAATCACATACGATGTCTGTGTTCGCCTATGTGTGAACCCAGGCTAAAAGGTGATTCTGACTCAGAAAGGCCAGAGACAGCCATGCAACTTGTAAGCAGGTCCTTAATAAGGTATTACTGTGTTGCCTGTGTTAAAGTGGCTGTAAAGGTAAAGAAATGTTATTGCCTGTCCCTCTGTTCTATGAATTTTATGAGTTTATATAAAACAATGCCTGTAAATTCCCTATCTTAGAACTTTTCTGGCTGGTAACGTGACCAGGGCTACAGCGTGAGGGGCCGAGATCCCCTCTGACGTCAGCCGGGAGGTCAAGTGATCGCTGTGCTGGCCGCTCAGCCTCTCCTGCTGTAGCCCTTAGATTGGGGGAGGAGAGCAGCCGGAGGTCATATGACCGGCCGGAAAAGATCTGAGATAAGGTATTTACAGGCATGGTTTTATACAAACATTTACACTGTGTAGGATGGACTGATAGAACAGAGGGTCTGGCAGGAATATTTCTTTACCTTTACTGCTAGCTACTAATAGCAGCAGGGGGGGCAGAGATGGCTCACACACACATGAGCTGACAGGCAGGGAGGGATGGGGAGTGAGAAGAGCAGCAGGATGATGGAGGCACATAACCTGACCACAGTAAACATGGATCAGCAGCCATGATTACCGTGGTCAGCACACTATAGGGGACACAGAAACAGGCAGGATCAACCAGGTTTTTTACAGCTTAGGGACAGATTAGTCAGTACAAGCACTATGCTGTCTATCCTGCTATAAGGGAACAGGATCTCTTTTTTTTGTTTTTTTAGGGTTACACCATTTTAATTATTTCTTTGGGTAAGTGTATTTTCTGCTGTGTTAGTTGCACTATTTAGTTTATGCTACCCATTTAGCAACGGTGCTACCAGAAAGGTAAGGGTTAAAGTGGCAGTAAACTCTCCAATTTTACTTTTACCTACAGGTAAGCTTATAATAAAGCTTACCTGTAGGAAAAATGAATATCTCCTAATCGTGCACTGTTTAGGAGATATTGTAGCAAGTAGCAGGCAGTGATGTTACCGATGCATGCGTTCTGAAGGAATGGCATAGGAAGTGGCCAGGACTCCCGTGTGCATGTGCGGGAGTGATGTTGTCGTGGCTCGGCCAGTCAAGTGGCCGTAGCCCATGTACCCAGAAGGAAGACCAAGTGAAGATGGAAGCCTCTGAAGTGGTGACAGTGCACTTTTGGAGGGCTTTGTTTTAAGGCAAGTCCTTCATAATGTGCTAGTACATATATGATGCATAGTAGCACACGATGCCTCTGCCTTGCAGAGGGAAACATTTTTATTTTTCAAACAGGTTACTACCGCTTTAATTCTGATAGTCAGCCAGGGCTTTTCTGAGAAGCACCATCCTCTGCTAGACAAAGCTTATAAAAAAGGAAACTGTACCTAGGTAAAAGGTCTTTGCTTCCTGCATGGTAAAAGAAGGAGCATGCAGTTAAGGATGTAATAAGCCACTTTGCTACTTCCCACCCCTTGTGGTAACCACAGGCATAACTAGAACCTTCAGGGCCCCAGTGCAAGAAATTATGAAGGGCCCCCTGGCCAGGGCCCTTCCCTCTTCCCACTGATCCTGGGGCCCTTTACTCGTATCGCGGGTCCCTTTATTACGGTACCGCAGCAGGGCTGATAGTTCCCTCACTGGTTTCGGTAGTTTTTAATTTTTATTTTATTATTTTTTTTACCATTTCATTTTATCTCTTTTACAAATTTTTACAGTTTTTTTAGGAGCTCTGTTGGGGGGCTTTGATGAGAAATCAGGGGTCTAAACAAACCTTAGCTCTCAATTTCCATCTGTGTAGCCTCAGCTGCACAGAATGAATGGACAGGAATAGCTGTGCACCGAGCCTCCCATTCATTCAAAATTGTATAGTAAAAACAGTTTACTATGCTTCAGTTATGAGTGAACCGATTGGTACCAATCACTGACTCTGTTTATTCAGAAAATGAAGGAGTCAGTAAATTACAAATTTACAGACCCGTTCCCATCCTTCCATCATGACACATCTTCTACAGCAGCTGGCAGGAGAGAGGAGGGGGGAAGACAGCAGCTCTATGGGGGGACCAGGGAAGCTTACAGGAACCCTGGGAACAGCAGAAGACAAGTAAACTGGATAGAGGAAAATGGAGGACATTGGGTCCTCTAAATGCCACCCCTCCTGTTCAGGTGTACAAGGGAGGCACACAGGCCCCCTGGACTATGGGGCCCGGTTGCAATTGCAACCCCTATCGTTACGCCCCTGGTGGTAACCCAGTCAGGGTTCTAAGGGACATGGATTCTGCTGTTAAATGGACTTCAGGAATATTTAATGAGGCAGGAGGTAGCACCAGGGACACACTAAATGGGCAACTCCTTCAACTCCTTCAGTAAAGAACTTTTATGGTTAAACTAATCTGCCTGGTCTGAAGTCACCAAAGGGGTGTATGAATGGCGTACCAAAGAACAGGGCTTGTAATGGGGATGAAGAGGAGTAGAGGAGAAAACATTAAAAAGGTCTTGCGGCAGTGAAGCTGAAGTACATAAGGTTACATTGTTGGTGTTAGTGGTAACCAGAGTAATGTTGGCGCTTATGCAGCCAGCCAGCTGGAGTCATGGTGACACGGCATGGGTGATGGATAGCTCTGATAGTGAGGGGGTTGTGAGCTCCCTAGTGATTGCTGCCCCCACATACACGGACCAATATTGCAGCAGAAAAAGAGAAGTCTCATACTGTTTCTGGAAGAGGTGACATGACGGGCTGTGCTGTTGGAATGGGCACAAGCTCTGCAGTACCTTCCTGAAAGTGCTGCATCTATTGGGAGAATTTACAGAACCTCCAAATGAGAGATGTGTGCAATACGGACGTGACGCATACTTAAAGGTTAAGTGTGCAAGTAAAGTATGCTCACGCCTAAGTCAGAGTGCCTTAACAATGATTACATGTGACAGCAGCCTCTGCCTGTAGATGCAAGCGTTAGCAAGCTCTACTAGTGAGTCCCCAATTGGGCATGTGAAGCCCCACCCACAAACTAGCATTTTCAGGTCAAGAATGGAAGTCACCATATTTCTCTCAGGAAAGGTTTATTTTTAGGACAACTTATGGAATGTCCTTTATTCACTTATTTATTCCTGATATATTAAAGTGATGTTAAAGTCTTTTTTTTTTTAGCTGAAATAAAAAAATTTTATACTTACCTACTCTGTGCAACAATATTGCACAGAGCGGTCCCTTACCTCCTCTTCTGGAGTACCCCACTGGCACTGTCTGCTACTTCTCGACTCCCTGTGCCCCCTCAGTAAGTGCGGTGCACCTGTATAGGCATACTCCTGATCCAAGCTGTGTGCATCCATAGACAGACACAATGCCAGTAAGCCATGCCCATTCTCACTTCTTCCAGGAGACTGACTGACAGCAGCAAGAACCTATGGTTCCTACCGCTCTCAGATTACAGTTAGGACAGAGCTGGATCAGTGAGAAGAGTCAGGTAAGTGTTTCTGGGGGAGGGGAACAAGTAGTGGGGTGTTTTTTACGTAACGCAGAGAATGCATTAAGGTAAAAGCACTTAGACTTTAGAACCACTTTAATTATTTTTCAGTGCAGTTGAAGACTGACATCATGCTTGAAGTGGAAGTGCTTCCTCTACAAACTGATAAGTACAGTGAAAGGTAGGTAAAACCCAAATGCAAGCTCAGCAATTATAACCCCCTTCCCGGATTCTTGTACCCTCCACCTTAAAAACTTTCCCCACAGCTACCAATAGTTTACAGGTCCTGATGCCAAAGAAAAGCCATTACATGGTGTAGCTCTCTGCGGTATTCTCCTGTGAGCCCAGAACGGTTTCACTACTTGCCCCCAGGGGTCAGATCTTTGCGCTCACAGTAAGTGTGCAGAATGATGCTGGGTGCCATTCAACTGCGAGAAAGGCAATTGATCCCCCCCAGTAACCCATTTAATTTACTCATCCACCGCCCCCCCATACCTCCAGGGATGAGATCTTTGGGCTCACAGTAGGTGGACTGAATAATGCTGGGTGCCATTGAGCCCAAAAGAGGGTAAGTGTTGCAAGTAGGGGGGCATTGCAATGGGAGACTCTTTTTTATTTTACAAAGCACTGGGTTGCTAATTTTTTTTTTTTTTATGAGTTGGGTTTTACATGGGCATTTATGGTGGCTATTACAAGTATAGTGGTTCACTAATAACCGAAAGTGGAAGGCACAGAGTCTGCAGGCTGTGAAAAGCACTTCTACCCTTGAAAGTATGGATCACAAATGCATTTGCATTACCCCACTGTTGCCAGCTAAAACAGTACCTATATACCTGAGTTGCAAATACTGTATGTATGTACCCAATTAGAGTTGCCCCTTAATTACAGTAAAACAGAAGTGTGCTTTTGAGGGGAAAAAAGCATTAAAATCTATGGATATTACAGGGATTACTGTTCAGGGGAGGAAACTTGAAGGATGAACTGTTTAGATAACATATGTCTGGCCTGACCTGCATAGCAATCATCTGACTATGGAATTTGTGTCAGGGCTAGAACATATGTCATATTTACGGAACATATGAAGTCATCTTTATGGACTTGACAGACGTGCTAAAGAATTGCCTTTTTCATACTTAGAGCAGTATTTTTATGTGGTATGGTACTTTTTTTTTTAAATTAAAACATGGCTGTGCATTATAAAAGTGTCTATTAATA
Organism: Glandirana rugosa; assembly: GCA_018402905.1. Classification (NCBI taxonomy): domain Eukaryota; kingdom Metazoa; phylum Chordata; class Amphibia; order Anura; family Ranidae; genus Glandirana; species Glandirana rugosa. The sequence goes on along the minus strand of BLSH010019684.1, from coordinate 9,603 downwards.
TAAAAAAAAAGAACATTGCTTAAAAATTAGATGATAAGTTCATAAATTTAGCTAGTTGCCACTCTAAACAATATTTTTTGCATATGGAGAACAGCTGATATACAGTTTAGTAGATGATCCCATTTAATAATAGACAGCTGTGCCAAACTCCTCCATGCTGAACTGACCTTCAGCGTTATTCTCATGGGTCCTAGCAATTTGAGGCAAGGAAGTGCCATAAAATTACCTTCCATGCTTAGAGGCGCTCTGAGGAGAACTTGATTTTTTCCCTGGCTTCCATAGTAGCCAACAGGAATGGGCTCAGGCGCGTTTTGGAACCAAACGTGCCCGATCCCGCCAGGAAGTTTGCGCTGCGCTGCGCTAATCACAGGCAGAGAAACGTTTCCTGATCGCTGCAGCCGCGCATCGGGAAATTTTTTACTGATTAGCGCGGCGCAGTCCAAACTTCCTGGTGGGCTCGGACACGTGCAGTTCCGAACACACCCGAGCCCATCCTTAGCCAAGACACAAGCAAGTGCAGGCAACTGCACAAGGAATTCCTCGGATTTAAAGTGTATATAAAAGCATTTGTTTTGTTTTTTAAAGCGGAGTGCCACCCAAAAGTGGAACTTCCGCTGGTTGGATTCCGCCCCCCCTCAGGTGTCACATTTGGCACCTTTCGGGGGGGGGAGGGGGAAGAGGACACTTGTCTTTAGACAGGTAAGTGTCCTATTATTAAAAGTCAGCAGCTACTGTATGTGTAGCTGCTGACTTTTATTTTTTTTTCCCTGACGGACCTCCGCTTTAAGTTTCAGATAGAATGAGGAAGAGTTAGAAATTTTGTCATGTTTTAATGGCTGTCTGTGTCTCAGTTGGCGAAATTCACGTATGTATTTGTTTTGGTGACCATTGTCACCAAAACATACACAATATTGCCAAAAGTATTGGGATGCCTGCCTTTATACAGACATGAACTTTAATGGCATCCCAGTCTTAGGCCATAGGGTTCAATATTGAGTTGGCACACCCTTTGGAGCTATAACAGCTGCAACTCTTCTGGGAAGACTGTCCACAAGGTTTAGCAGTATGTCTATGAGAAGGTTTGACCATTCTTCCAGAAGTGCATTTGTGAGGTCAGGCACTGATGTTGGACAAGAAGGCCTGGCTTGAAGTCTCCACTCTAATTCATCCCAAAGGTGTTCTATCAAGTTGAGGTCAGGACTTGCTTTGTGCACTGGTGCGCAGTCATGTTGGAACAGGAAGGGGCCATCCCCAAATTGTACCCACAAAGTTGGGAGTTAGAAATTGTCCAAAATGTCTTGGTATGCTGACGCCTTAAGAGTTCCCTTCACTGGAACTAAGGGGCCAAGCCCAACCCCTGAAAAACAACCCCACACCATGGATGGGTGAGTTTGGGGTGGAGGAACTTGACTGGCCTGCATAAAGTCCTGACCTCAATCTGATGAACACCTTTGGGGTGAATTGGAGGGGAGACTACAAGCCAAGCCAGGCCTTCTCATCCAACATCAGTGCCTGACCTCACAAGTGCGGAAGAATGGTCAAACGTTTCCATAGACACACTCCTAAATCTTGTGGACAGCCTTACTAGAAGAGTTGAAGCTGTTATAGCTGCAAAGGGTGGGCCAACTCAAAACTGAACCTTATGGACTAAGACTGGGATGCCATTAAAGTTCATGTGCTTGTATAGGCAGGCATTCTAGTACTTTTGGCAATATAGTGTAAAGTGTAGGGAAATCCCAAAATTTTGAGCTCTCAAAGTAATAAGTGAGGGAAATGCCTCAAATAGGGCACATGCTACTATGGCAGTGGTTCTCAACTCCGGTCCTTGGGACCCACCAACAGGCCAGATTTTAAGTATTACCTTGGGGAGATGCAGACTAGAACACTGCAATCACTGAGCAGCAAATGATATCACCTGTGATGTGTTTCAGTTATCCTGCAAACCTGGCCTGTTGGGGGGTCCCGAGGACCGGAGTTAAGAACCACTGTCCTATGGTATCTCTTTAAGATGGGAGTTCCATTCACTTTGGAGATACTTTTTCTGATTTCCTGTTGCATCTCCAAGGCAAGAATTAAAAGGAAATCTACCAGCTGGACAAAAAAAAAGATAACTTGATGTGAGTTTTGAGCCTTCTATACTCAAACTAGGAAACAAAAAGTTTTGCCTTTACATACACCATAAAGTCGAACTATATAGCCTCTAAGCACCACAAACCAAAAATGCTACTTAATTCATTTTTAATATTTTAAGCAAACTCACCCATCCATGACTCTGTGCTTTATTTTGCTAATGAATCACTTTGAAAACACCCCAGTTAGCATTTCTGGTGGTGGGCAGTGGCGGCTCATGGGTCTTTTGGAAGGGGGGGCAGCAAACAGTTGGCAACACCCGGCGCACCCCTCCCCCCGGACTGCCAGCATGACTCCCCGGCCCCCACAAACCCCCACCCCCCGCGGCACTCACTGACAGCACCTTCCCCCCACCCCCCGCGGGAGGTCTGGCACTTACCACCAGGCTGTGTGTCCTCCTCCGTGTGAGGCAGACAATCTCCTTCTCTGGAGCTGCTTTTTGTTTGTCCTCTGTCCTCCGTCCTCCTCTGTGTAGGACAGAGCAGCGGTGGATTCTTCTCCTCTCCTGTGCCTCTCCGTCCTTAGCGCCAGGCATCCAATAGGATTACCTGGCGCGTTGGCCAATCGGGTAACAGGTCTCAGAGACATGGCTCCTGATTGGCGGGGAGGTACGGCAGCGTGAAAATAGCGAAAATTAATTCGCTATAGTCACACAATTGGGTGGGATCAGGGCACATTCTCTCCGATCCCACCCTATTTTCAAGTCTATTAGAGACTCTGGCTCTAGTCAGGTGCTTAAAAAAAAAAAAACACCTCCTCCCGCCCCTGCCATAGGAATCCATGCTTCCGGCATCCTGAAAGGGGCCGGGCGCATGGATAGAGGGGGAGGCGGGTAGGAATGGGGCAGCGTCTGTGCGCCGTTAATGCACGGGCCACCCCTGGTGGTGCTCATCTTGAGTAAGGTCAGATAATTCATGTAGCAGTTACTTCTATCTATCCTTAGCTCAGGCATGTAAGCAGGCAGGTGTGCTTAGCTGTGAAAACCCTTCCTCCCCCCTGAAGACTCCTGGGATGTATGTCTTCATTTGTCTAGGTCTGGAAACCAGGAACTGAAGAAGTTTAAGAAAAGCATTTAAAACAAGTAAATATAATGTACTCTCCTATATGCATTCTATTGCTAGCAGCATACATATTAAAAATAGTCAATATTGATTAAGAGAGTAAAGTTCCACTTTAAGGGTCTATGTACACAAGATGTATGTTAGCCAGGTGCTGGAACCCCCTTATGCTGTCGTTTGACCTGGGCAGGTGTGAAAGGTTCTTCTTGGTACCCAAGGCCGGGCTGAGGGGTAGGCAGAAAAGGCTGCTGCCTTGGGTGTTTCAGCAGTAGGGGATGCAAAAAGGGCAGGACCTGCAACCTATTCTGCTGCAGTAGTTTACAGCTTATGAGAGTGGTCATTGATGCATAGGAGGGATGGATTTTTTAAAAAGAAGCTGGACTTGGGCTTTAGGCTTTGAAACCTGTCTGGAATTACATGATAGAGAAATGAATAGTATATCTGATTGTGCACAGTCTCTTAATAATGCATGCTACGATTTGTCCCAATTTTACATTTTTAATGCCTGTGATCTTTTTGTCCCCCACTTCTTGATCTACTGATAGTTGTCAGAAAGATAACTGACATGCAACTTTTTCATGTGTGATGAGTTGCATCCTTTTTCAGGTTCCAAAATATTGACACACTGGCACTCCAATCAAAAAATATGAAAACATCTATGCTAAATGATAAGATATTGTAACCATTCCAAAACGATTAGTTACCATTGTTTAATAAATTAATTCCTAATGCAATTTGACAGCCGTCACCTTACACAAAGATGTGGTGAATATACACTGAATCTGTTTGCTATTGTCACTTACCTGGCGGATGAGTCTGGCTTATGCAGGGGATCACCTCTCTTGCGGCCCTGGTTCAAGAACCCCTGGTAGTGCAGACAGGGAGCTCAAGAGCACAGGGGGGGCATGAGGGTTGGACTGGATCGTAAAATCTGGGTCGGCAACAGGCTGGCAATGCGGTACAGATGGAGCAGGCAGGCAGGTGGTCAGGTGCAAGCAAGGTCGGCAACATGCGGGCAGTGAAGGTACAGAAGGATCAGGCAAAAGGGTAGTCGTAGACAGGCTGGGGGTCAGGGCAGGCAATAAGCAACAAGTCCAAGTAAAGCCGGGGTCACAGGTGCAGGAAGGTCTCTCAAAGTAGTCACAGGGGTCACAGGAACGCTGTATAATGGACAGCATCTGCTGCAAGGTGTTCTCTGTTTAAATAGGCTGTTTTGGTGCCATTGGCACGTGCGTGAACGCGCGCAGGCACGTGCAATGCACACAGACTTCCGGAAACGGCCATTTTCCTAACAGCTATGGAGAACAGATTTGGACACGGCTTAGAAATTACTCTAGCTATAAATTGTAGAACAACCGACTTAACTAGGAAATATTGTATAGATCTGATTGTATATAGTTACTAAAAAATGTATTTACACTTTTTTTTTGTGGGAAAATGTTATAACCTTGGTTTTTCTTGTTCTGGGGCCCATGGTCACCGGTACAGAAAGTGATAAAAAAAAAATCAATATACACCTACCACCAGCACAGGAATACAGGAAATCCTTCCAATTGGGACTCTGATTCAGTGTCCGTTGTCTAAAAAGGGATTTCTCCTCATTTTTGAGAGAGTGCAAAATCTGGTGTAGCTGTGTGAAGAAACCAATCAGCTTACAGGGTTTTTTTGCCGAAACGTTTTTTTTATTTTGGACGGAGCAAATGAAGGTTATAACCCCGCTCAGATTTTTTTTTTTTTTTTTCGCCATCTAGGTCCCATTGCTGAGATTTCCCTTCACTTCCTGTCCCATAGCCCAACAGGAAGTGAGTGGAAATTCCTGCAAACTAAGGGAATTCCTTGGGGACCCCCATGTCACCAAAACTAGTGTCCCCTTTGGAAAATGTCCCCTCTATTACTTTTTTGGAGACAACCCAAAATTTAGGGTTTTATTTTACTTTAATTTTCAATGATAATGGTAAACAGGACAAGTAGAGAGGGTGAATTTCCCTAATGGGGCCACAGACAGCAAACCCAGAAGGAAGACTGAGTGAAGATTGAAGCCCTGCTTCGTTTTAAGGTCTTTCATAATGAACTAGTATGCAATGCATACTAACACATAATGCTATTATTTTGCAGGGAATTTTTTTTTTGGTTTACTACTGCTTTAAGTAGTTATACCCCCATTAACAGCTCTAACGAGCAGAGCCCTCTGATTCTTACTGTATTTAAATGTATTGTATTTGTACTCTCTACCCTCAAGTTGTCAAGCGCTGTGTAAATTGTTGGCGCTATATAAATCCTGTATAATAATAATAATTAACACATAGAACTCCTTTGTGGACGGAATAATTATAAAATAGTTAATAATCTAGTAATTATAACATAGAATATTAGATACATATGCTTATGCCAGGGTGCAATCCTGAAGTATGACCTCTCCTTCTGGCCCCGCGTCCAATCACTGTCCAGATCTTCCCACCTTCACCTCCATACCATCTCCAAGATACGCCCCTTCTTAACCAAGGACACCAACAAGCTAAGTCCACCCTAACATTAAAATCCCTGCATTTACAGACACCCACTATCTAACATTAACCTATCTAGCCCTGTTAAATGGAAATCGGTATACATACCTTTTTTGAAGCCAATCCAATCTGGTCTCCAGTGGCAGAAGCTCTGCAGAGGACACAGCCGTGTTGGCTGTGAAACAAATGGGGAGTGACATTACCCATAGACTTACTATGGGGCTTCCTTTGTTGGTCTTGTCCTCTGCACCGCCTCCACAGCAAAGCCGCAGCTGATGGCTCAGCATGGGATTGGGTGGGATCGGCTTCAAAAAAGTTACGTATACTGATTTCTTCTTTACAGGGCGTGATGGGTTAAGCCTCGTACACATGGGACGCTGATCGTACTTACGATCGTCTCAAATCGTATGTTGGATAATGTAACTTGCATACTGACTGCACTACACGATCGTACGACCACAGAAAGAACGTTCAGGTGCATGTAATTAGCATCCGGCCGTTCCTGACTTCTGAGCATGCGTGTTTTGCACAATACAACTTGTTGTACCAACTGCTCTGTACACACGATACAACGGTCGTATGATCGCTTGTTGGTACGACCACGTTTTCTAGTCTGCGCATACAAACGATCGATTTCGCATACAACGGTCGTTCATACGACCTGTTGTATACGATCGTCGTCCCGTGTGTACGAGGCTTTAGTGTTATTCTGGATGTCTGTGGATGCAGGGATTTTAGTATAAGGGTGGACTTCTACTTTAATTTACCCTCTTGTTGGTCTATCTGCTCCCCGTAGCATTGTCCTCTGGGGCCATCAAGGACTAGGCCATATAAGTTCCTGAACATGTACATATGGCATCTTGCTAAAGATGAAGAGTTTAAAAGAGAAGTATGGGTTTTGTTTTTATTTCATAATTACCTAGGTGGATGCAGCATTGGCCTGAAAAATTTTAAAAATTTTGTGACATAATTTATATGTAGGTCCCCTTTTAACAGTTAAAACGTAAAGCACATCCTTATATCATTTTAGTATAATTCTAAACAGACCAGCCTAGGTTTAGCAGTGTTAACCGCTTGCCGACCGCTGATCGGCATTTGACGGCAACAAAGTGGCTCTTGTAGGCGAAACGCCGTCATATGACGGCGGCTGCCAGATCGCGCACAGTGAGCGCGCACCGCCGGAGGCGCGCCCGCGCTCACTGTGTCCGGGGAGGGCCTGGGAGCGGGTGCGGCGAATTCGATCTCTGCCGGCTACCCGCAATGCCCCCCCCCGGAGTGAAAGAACGGAGGTCCGTATAAGTAAACACGGACCTCCGTTCTGTGGGGGGGGGGGGGGGGGGGG
>BLSH010019682.1:34829-58645 GCA_018402905.1 Glandirana rugosa | reverse complement strand
TCAGGGTGTCAAACACTTCCATCATCCCCCCCACGCTCTCATGCAGCTTCAATGAAGCCATTGGACCACCCATGTTGGTTTGGACCCAGCCAGGTTCGAAGGCCACAGCAATAATCCCATCAGCTCTGTAGGCCTCAGCCTGACATAATGTTAACATATTCAGCGCCTCCTTGCTGCAACGGTATTCTATGAGTGATTGTGGATACAAATGTGTGGTGCTTTCTATAGACCCTAAACTACTGGATGTGTGGATCACAGCAGCCTTGCTGCAGCTCATTACTTCATTAGGATTTTCTTGTGTGGCTTTCTTCAGCAAAGGAGCAAATGTTTGAGTAACCAGCATCGTTTCATACACTCTCATCATGTCCTCTGCTGTAGTTTCACCAGTGGTAGTGGTAGATAGCAATACCAGCATGATTGATAAGCAAGTTCAGTCCATGTCCTTTCAGGGTCTCCTTTACCACACTGTAGGCATCTTCAATGCTGGCTTTGTCTGTTACATCTATCTTGAGTTCCTGAGCTGTTTCTGGATTCTGACACGCTGCAAAGACATGTTCTGGTGGATTCTGTTTGTTGCGAAAAGTCTTCACTAACTCCAGGCCAGATGATGAGGTTTGCCATTTTGTTTTCACAGCAGTCCTGTGTCTTTGCAATAAAGGCTACTGAGCAACTTTAGGCCCAATTTGGACATTTTCACTATAGTAAATCTTTACTCTTAGTGTAGCCAGGCACTGGATATTTACATCTCCTGCAATCAGAAGACATTTTATGTTATTAATTATAAGGCAGTTGCTGTCCTCTAGGGGTCCAGCTTAGCAGACCCATGACTCTGTAATAAAAGGATAGCAATGCATCTTGGGACATGTAGTTTACGTGCAAGGATTCGCCCCTTGGCTGTATTGCATGAAAATACAACTACCAGCGGGCTGATGGAAAGAAGAGATTTCTGGAAGGAGAAGAGTATTCTGGGAGAGGCTATAAGAATTGAGGCTTTGTGCCTGGCACCCTCTATTGGGTCCGGCGTGGATCTATGTGCAGGGAATCTGTCGCTGGAAACTGCCTGCAGCAGTTGCGGCCTGCTTTTACAGATTTATCAATTACATACCAAGAGGGACACCAGCGTGATGACCTTGTCCTACAACAGCCTGAAGGCCATTTCTGTTCCATTCACCCTGCAGGGGTGTCACATCCGTGTGAGCCATCGTGCGGTGCGGTCGAGGTCGGAGACCATCCCTTAAGCCATTTACTGGAGAGATTATCATCATCATCATCCTCGTCATCTGTATCTACATCATCATCATCCACATCCCCTGTTCCAGTGTGGCGAACGGGTGAAAACCCAGTTTAACAGCCACTGTGTATAGACAGCATTATCTTCTCTACATTTTCTATTATTTTGATGCAAAGGTCTGTCTACACACTGAGTTTGGACACTGCACACAGACATCCATGCTATACATTACCCTGCTGCTGCTGAGTTAATTTCCCTAAGTCAGAGATCACTGTGACATTTCCCAACAGTTTCTTCTACCATCAGAGTGCTGTTTTCTGACTTCATTTCATCCTTTTGAATTAGCAGGTTGAATTTGAAGGAAGCTCACGCCTATGCCCTAATTGAGTGGCAGGAGAGTATTCCGCCTGGATTTTCAGAAAGAGACTGTGAGCTTAGCTGATGGGTTAGAGGCTCAAGTGATACCTTTGCAGATTGAAGGAAATTCAGAAGAAGAGCAATCCAAACATGGTTCCATGAGTCCTGAAATAGAATAGGAAGAGGCAGATACCTCTGGGACAGCAATGCCACCAGCCTCTTTTTACGTGGATATGAGCCAGCTGGTTGAGAGCTTGATAAAAAGCACTAATATTTCAGAAAATCAAGGCTGCGGGAGGCTGCAGTTCTTCTCGGGTCGCGTCCCAACCCCAGAAGGCAAAGAAGAATTTGAAAGTTGGATGGATCAAGCCATTCAAGCAGTGGAAGAATACAGTGTACCGGAGGCAGTGAAAAGACAGAGGATAAGTGAGAGCCTTAGAAGTCCTGCCGTGGATGCTTTGTGTGCAGCCTATGGCAAGGTAGAGAAGATTCCGGACTTGATGTACAAATTTGAGCACACTCATCAGTACAGATGAGAGAAACTGTCTGCTTATGTTGTTAGAGTGGATCATTCTAAAGAAAGGGATCGACCTGAAGAAGGCTGATAAGGTTGGAACGGATTCTGCAAGGGGCTCAATCACCCAATCATGCTTCATTTGCTGTTGAAAGGGGCGCAGATGGCCCCAACGTACCCTGAGTTGATGAGACTGGCTAGGGAGGAGGAAATTGTTGGATGAAAAGAATCAAGGGTCACGTGAAGGGATCAAAGCCACCCCAAAGACTGAGAAAGTGTCCGGCCAGCCTGTGCAGAGCAAAGGGTTTCAGAAGTGGAAAGTGAAGAAGAATCAGAATGGGGGGAGTGCTCTAAGGCTCCTGTGGCCTCACCTGTTCCTGAGCACTCCCCAGTTAAATTAAGCCTCGTACACACGGGACGACGATCGTATACAACAGGTCGTACTAATGACCGTTATATGCGATATCGATTGTTCGTATGCGCGATTAGAACAGCCGAACATACGACGGTCGTGCAAGGGAGTTGTATGAGCAAACTAGAAAACTTGGTCGTACCAACAAGCGCTCATATGACTGTTGTATCGTGTGTACAGAGCAGTTGGTACAACAAGTTGTATTGTCAGGAACGGCCGGATGCTAATTACATGCACCTGAACGTTCTTCTGTGCTTGTACGATCGTGTAGTGCAGTCAGTATGCAAGCTACATTATGCAACATAGGATTTGAGACGATCGTACGTATGATCGTTGTCCCATGTGTACGAGGCTTAACTCACACAAGTAGCTCAAGCGCAGGATCAACTGCAACAGACATTGCTGCGGTTGATAGAAGCTCAAGTTACAGCCCAGCTGGATATACCTGAAAGTGCTTTCAGCATGGGGAGCATGGGCATTTCCGAAGACAGTGTCCTAAAAGAAATGGAGAATCAAATTTCCTAGCCAAACTGTTGAAAGCATTACAGCAATTGCTGTCTACTCAGAAGACGGGAAACTTCAGGGGGTCTCAGTGAGGGAGCAACCAGAGATCCCAAAGATGGAATGGAGCTCAAAAAATCAGAAGAGAAGAAAACAGAGTCTGAAAAAAAGGAAGAAGGGGGTAACGTCCCCCAAATCAACTAACCTGTCACCATGGTCTGAGAGTCAGGCACAGGGAGTCAATGCTCAATCACCACCTAGGGTTATAGTTATATCCTCTCAAAGTGGGCCTAGAATAGATCTCAGAAAAGTAGGAGTGGAGAGGTTACCTGAGAAGTTAGTGGGGCTATCCTCTATTGTGTCCGTGCAGGTACAAGGTGTCTATACCAGGGCTCTTTTGGACACAGGGGCTCAAGTTTCTTTACTCTACAGGGATTCTATGATCAATATTTAAAGCATATTCCTTTAAATAATTTCGAAGAACTGGAAATATGGGGAATTGGAACTGACAAGTTTCCATATGATGGATACATTCCCATAAAGATCTCCTTTGGGCCAGTGGCGCAGGAAAGACAGAGACGTTTTATACTTTGGCCGTGGTGTGTCCCAGGCCTCCTGGTGCTGAACAGAATTCTATGTTGTTTGGAACTAACACAGATCTAGCAAGAAGCCTGCTGGAAAAAGTAGTGTGAGAAGATGGATCTGTGCCCACCCTCAGTTATACCAGGCCTGTCAACAAGTGGTTAAGAAAAAGAATGCCCCATCTGATGGAGTGCGGCGGTTATGGAAGTTAGACATGAAAGAGAAGGTGCTACAGCTGGGAGAGATCGCTTGTCTGAAGGCCACTGTGAAACTCACTTGGGAGCATCCAGGGCCCCTTGTTGTGCTGGAAACCGATGCACAAGCTGAAGCTGCTGGGATAGTAATGGTTCCAGAATTGGTTTCCACCAAGGCCCTGTTCCAAGGTGGAAAGAAGGTGCCTATCAGCCTCCGAAATGTCACGGACCATCCTGTGGTGCTGGGAGCTCGAATGCTGGTGGGGCAGGTGAGTGCAGCCACTCCAGTACCCCCAGTAGAAGTTGTTAAAAGTGAGAAATATGGAGGATTACAGAGAGAGAGATGGAAGAGTGTGCCGCTTTGTTTCCTCCTGAATGGAGGATAAGGCACAACTGTCTCGATGGGAGAAGAATTTTTCTGATAATGATTTTGATGTGGGATGTGCTAAGCGTGTTCAACATTGAACACGGTTACACGGTTTTTGGGAAAGAGCTTGGAGGATCCCACTCAGTGATCGAAAGAAGAATTGAGACACTTTGCATGTGTATAGACTATCGAACCCTTAATCAACAAACTGTTCCCGATCACTACACAACCCCTCGGATTGAGGATGCTCTCCAGTGTCTTGCTGAGGCCAAGTGGTTTAGTGTGCTAAACCTGAAAAGTGGATATTATCAGATACCAATGCATGCTGAAGACAAAGAAAAGTCTGCTTTCATCTGCCCGTTTAGCTTCTTTGCATTCAATCTGATGCCTCAGGGACTTTTGGGAGCGCTGGCAACCTTCCAACGGTTGATGGAGAGAATTGTGGGAGATATGAACCTGATTAAAGTTCTGGTATATCTGGACGACATCATAGTGTTTGGGAGAACACTAGAGGAACATGAGGCACGGTTGGAGAAAGTGTTTGAGAAACTACACGAAGAAGGGCTTAAGCTGTCTTTGGAGAAGTGTCAGTTCTATTGGACTTTGGTTACCTACTTGGGTTCTGTGGTTTCCGCCAAGGGAGTGGCTACTGACTCAAAGAAGCTGGAAGCTGTCATTGCATGGCCTAGACCTGAGACTGTGACCGAACTAAGGTACTTTCTAGGATTTTGTTCGTATTACCGAAGGTTTGTGGTTAACTTTGAAAAAATTGGTTGGTGCAGTGCTCAGAGAGTCCCTTGACAGGTCCACAGGTATAATCACACTAATTCCAAAAACCGCAACCAAAGTGTTCCATGGTCTCCATTTTAGGTGCAAAGTATGTATGGAAACCACCACCGACACCCACACACACTGGTCCTTACGAGACGGTCCTGACCCCCGTCACAGAGGTCAGGTCAGCATAATACAGATGGTCAGGTGTACAGCTGATGTGCCCATCTATTCCACGTTACACAATCCCCTGTCAGATCACTTGGTAACTCATGGTGTTCAGGAGTGTTCATGTACTATGACTTTCACCCATGGATGCAGCACATTGCACGCTCCTCCAAGCCGTCACTCAGATGGTATACATTAAAGGATAGAGGCGCAATGTAGTGTAGTAATTTGAATAAAAACGTTTTATTCTAATAAAGTATAGCACTCACATGTTTGATGATACAAGCTCGCATTGAAACATTATGGGAAACGTTTCCAACCACCAGTGTGGCCGCTCCTGTGTCGCCATGCGATGACGTCACAAGTCCTTGCCATACGTTCTAACGCGTTTCATCATAGGCTGACTTTGATCATCTACTCACACAGTTCCTTCGTAAGGGAGGCCCCCTGCGCAGACTCGGGCATGGCTGTCTGATACTGTCACGTACCAGGTGGATGAGTCTGACTTATGCAGTGGGTGACCTCCCTTACTACCCTGACTCGGGAACCCCTGGTAGAGTAGACAGGTGGTTCGGGAGTTCAGGATGGCAAGAGGGTCGGACTGGGTCACTGATGTTGGTAGAAGTCCATTTGTGCACTCGTGCACTTGAAGAATGGTCTACAGGCCGGGTCGTGAAACAGGCTGGCGGTGCGGTACCAGAGGAGCAGACAGATGGATGGTCGGGTTCAGGCAGGGTCGTTAACAGGCAGGCAGGCAAGGTACAGAAGGGCTAGGCAAGAGAGTGGTCATAGACAGTCCAGGGGTCGGTACAGGCGGAAATCAGGAAAGTCAGGCAGGCAGGGTCACAGAAACAGATAATCAAAGTACAGGTAGATCAGGAACACACACTAAACGCTGTAGATCAGACAGCACTTGCTGCAGGGTGTGTTCAGTTAAAATTGAGGCGCCTGGCGCCATTTCCGGCGCGTGTGTCTCCTAACAGCATAGCTACTGGATTTTATTAATTGTCTTGAGCTCTTAGCACAGCTGCTTCTTAATATTGTGGTTAACTTTGCCAAGATTGCCAGGCCCCTCAATGAATTGCTACAGGTGGCTTCAGGGGATGAAGAGGGGAGCACGAAAGCAAAGAAACTGGGAAGGAGAGGAAAGAAAGAATCCATCAGAGAACAGTGGACTCGTTTGTGTGAAGAAGCCTAAAAGCAGTTGAAGAGGAGTCTTACAGAAGCCCCAGTTTTAGCATATGCTGATCGGTCTAAATCCTATGAGCTTCATGTGGATGCTAGACGAGATGGATTGGGAGGAGTCCTTTATCAGGAACAAGATGGTAGGCTCAGGCCAGTGGTTTATGTGAGTCAAATCCTTATCCCCTCTGAGAAGTGTTACCCGGTACACAAGTTGGAGTTCCTGGCCCTGAAGTGGGTGGTTGTTGACAAACTGAAGGATTATTTGTATGGGGCTAAGTTCGTAGTAAAGACAGACAATAATCCCTTAACATACCTGCTGACTTCTGCAAAGCTGGATGCTACTGGGCTTCGGTGGTAAGCTGCATTAGCTGGATTCCAGTTTTGTTTGAAATATCGACAAGGAATTGGAAATAGAAATGCGGATGAACTCGTAGGCCACATCGTCTGGTGAAAGAGTTTCAAGAATGGACCTTCGTGCCTACAGAAGGAGTACAAGCCCTATATAAAGGCTTGGTTCAACGATTGAGAGGAACGGTAGAAGCTAAGTCTATAGGAGTTTCTCCTGCTAGAGTTCCTCTGTCTTATTGTGGATTGACACAAGTGAGAAGTGAGGGTCTTCCTTGATTAACAAAGAAAGATATCCAAGCTGATCAAGAGCAGGATTCTCTGTCATGTAGCCCTTGAAACCTTGGCCAAGCAAGACCCGAGTCTGTTGCTGAAAAGTTCTATAGTTAATGCTAAGACATTACATAGAGAGTCAGTTGCAGCTGAGAGATAGTCTGTTATACAGAAGAGGCTCTGGTGAAGAGTTGGAAGGAACCTGGCAACTGTTCCTTCCTGAAAAACATTGCACTTCAGTATTAGTGTCTCTGCATAATGAACATGGATATTTGGGCATAGGAGGGACCTAGTCAGAGATAGGGTCTATTGGCCTGATATAAGACAGGAAATAGAGAGCTATTGTCCTTCCTGCTTGCCTTTATTCAGAGGAAAACTCTCCCAGGTCGAGCACATGGAATTGGTATGCATTGACTTCCTGTGCTTGGAACTAGATACAGGTGGAAGAAGTAATATCTTGGTGGTGACTGATCATTTCAACCAATATGCTCAGGCTTATCCTATGAAAGATCAACAAGCAACCACTGTTGCAAAGGTCCCTGTGGAGAAATTCTTTATTCGTTATGAATGATTCAGGATCTATTCTGACCAAGTAAGAGATTTTGAACGCAACTCATACATCAGTTATGCAAATTGTTGGGCATCAAAAAGTCTCGAACTACACCATATCATCCACAGAGGGTTCCCCAGCCTAAAAGATTCAATAGGATTTGTTGAACATGTTAGGAACCCTACCCACTGAGAAGAAACAACACTGGGGAAACCATATCGCCACTGCTTACAACAGTACTGTGAGTGATGCAACTGGATTTTCACCGTACAGACTTATGTTTGGAAGAGAAGCTCAACTTTCGATTGATCTGGATTTCAGAACATATGCTGATGGTACTTCTTTGGCTTCCCATAAGGGTTATGTGGACCGTTTATGTAAGAATCTGTAGCAATCCTATGAGAAGGCCATGCAGCATACTGCTATTCAAGAATTGAGAAACAAGAGGAATTTCAACCTCAAGGTGAAAGTACAAGATCTACAACCAGGAGATAGAGTGCTATTGAAAAACTCAGGTGTACCGGGCAAGCAAAAAGTGGCTGATCGCTGGAGGCCTCAGCCATGTATCATCATTACCATGTAAGCAGCTTCCAGGATTACTAGTTTATCAAATAAAACCTGAAGGGAAGTTGGGACTTCTCAAGATGTGGCATCACAATCATTTACTCCCTTTATCAGATTCAGTATGAGTGCCTCCTTGCTCCCCTCCACCACCTCTGGATTCAAGTCCCCCCAGGACTCATTCTTGTCGGAAACTTCCAGCGCAGCCTGTAGTGACAGTACAAGACGAAAGTGAGGATGAAGAGCGGTTGTTAGTACAGAAACAGAAGTCAGACCCTGGTTCAGAAGACAAAAACCAACAAGGGAGGTAGGAAAAACACAAAAATCACTTGGTCCAAAAATTAATGCTCCATTATCAACGAAAAGAAAAGATATTCCTCCAATAGGAGATACCAGACCAATGATGAAGGGGTCATTGCTGGAAAAGGAGGATGTGAGTAAGAACCTGAACTTTACTACTATTGATGAGACTGATTTTACCATTTTCAAGTCAGGGCCCTCTACTCCGAGCCCCACTGTATTAATGGAAACTCAGGACCTTGCTCTCATAAGAAGCCCTAAAAGGAATTCTACTCTTGTGATGAGCCCTGAAAGGAACTTCACTCCTACAACAAGCCCCGAAAGGAATCTCATGTCTGTGACCAACCCTGAAAGGCAAATCCTGAGAGAGGCTCTCTTTTTTCAAGTGGTCATAGAAGATGTTCTGCAACAAGGTTCTCCTGTCAGATCAAGAAGAAACATCCACCCCCTAGATGACTTACTTATGACATGTTGGGGGAGAACTCTGACAAATTAATTTCCACTATTCAAAGGCCAGATTCTATGCCGGACTCTGCTGCCATCAATTGGGCAAAAGGTGACCTCAATGTGACCTCTGACACCACTGGCTGGGACATGGCTATTGCCCTGGCCTGTCAGAAAACTGATTATGAGCTAACTGAAAATGTATATAAGGGGTTTAAGCAGAATCCAAATGTTTTTCAATATTTGTTGAATTTGAATACTGGTTAAGATTGACTAATCTTTTTCTCTTAGCAGTAGTTGAGAATTGCTACATCTTTGGGGACCAAAGACTTTAAGTGGGGGGAGAATGTAGCCAAGGGCTGGATATTTACATCTCCTGCAATCAGAAGACATTTTATGTTATTAATTATAAGGCAGTTGCTTTCCTCTAGTGTTCCAGCTGTGACCTGTGACTCTGTGATAAAAAGAGAGCAATGCATCTTGGGACATGTAATTTACGTGCAAGGATTTGTATTGGCTGTATTGGGTGAAACTGCAACTACCAGTGGGCTGATGGAAATAAGAGATTTCTGGGAGGAGAAGCGTATTCTGGGAGAGACAATAAGAATGGAGTCTTTGGGCATGGCATGCTCTCTGGGGACCGGCGTGGATCTGTGTGCAGGGAATCAGTCGCTGGAAGCTGCAGCAGTTGCGGCCTACTTCTACAGATTTATCGATCAGATACCTGGAGGGACACCAGTGGACAGCGTGATTACCTTGTCCTACAACAGCCTGAAGGCAATTTCTGTTTCATCCACCCTGCAAGGGTGTCAGATCTGTGTGAGCCGTGGTGCAGCGCGTTGGAGGCCAGAGACCATGCCTTAAGCCATTTACTGGAGCGATTATCATCATCATCATCCTCATCATCTGTATCTACATCATCATCATCATCCACATCCCCTGTTCCAATGTGGTGAGCGGGTGAAAACCCAGTTTAACAGACACTGTGTATAGACAGCATTATCTTCTCTACATTTGCTATTATTTTGATGCAAAGGTCTGCCTACACACTGAGTTTGGACACTGTACACAGACATCCATGCTATACATTAGCTTTCTGCTGCTTGTAGTTCCACAGAGTTAATTTTGCTAAGTCAGTGATCACTGTGACATTCCCTACAGTTTCTTCTACCATCAGAGTGCTGTTGCCTGACTTAATTTCATCCTTTTGGATTAGCCATTTGTTCCATCAACCAATACTTTTTGCATACATGTAAAAGTACAGAAAGCTTGCTGAAGATCTATTGAATTGTCAAACAGTAACACTGGACTACTTTTACTTCTCTCCCCACTTAGGAGTACATTACCTTGTTGAAGTTACCAAAGCTGCATTTCACCAAAGAACTCTCTATAAGAGCAGGTTGAATAGTGCTACAGTTGCTGTTTGCTGAAGTTGTACTTGTTTATCTACTACTGTGCTGTTCTTATGTGAGTGAGCAGTAGAGAGTGGTCTGACACTAGCAGGGGTCATTCCTCTACTCTCCTGTGTCCCACTTACATGGGCAATATATGCATTTGTTGGGTTTAAGAAAAGCAACATACATTAAGTGATATTTGAACTGAAGTGTGATAGTTATTCCTTTGTCAATAATATTTTGTGTGAGTAATCTCAATTATTTCTTTGATATATCTTTTGAGTAAACATTGCTGATTTAACTCAACTTTGTGTACTCCATTACTGTTGTCATTATTTAAAGGGGAACAAACAAAATGCTTGTACCCAATGTGTCAGTGGTGGCAGAGGACCCACGTGGCCATGGAAACCAGAGGGGTGGGTATTGATGTTTCTTGCGACCCTCAAGATGGCAGGGCTACATTAGTAAAATATTAACAAATGTTCAGATGGTGAAAACACACCTAAAGTAACTCCAAAGTTCGATTAAAGCCTGGCACACACTACAGTTTTTTTTTTTTTGTGCAACCTCGCTCAGGTCAGAGCTGCTGTACTAACTATGCGAGGTTAGTGCAGCAATCTCCCCCACTGAGCTGTTGTGTTCTGACAGGGGTACAGCTTCTGTTGGACAGACATACAGGGGTTGATTTACTAAAGCTTGAAAGTGCAAAATTTGGTGCAGCTCCACACAGAAATCAATCAGCTTCAAGGTTTTATTGTCAAAGCTTAATTAAACAAGCTGAGGTTAGAAGCTGATTGGCTAGCATGCACAGCTGCACCGTTTTTTGCACTCTCCAGCTTTAGCAAATCAACCCCATAGTATCTCACAAAAGTGAGTACACCCCTCACATTTTTGTAAATATTTTTTAAAAATGACACTTTGCTACAATGTAAAGTAGTGAGTGTACAGCTTGTATAACAGTGTACATTTTCTGTCCTCTCAAAATAACTCAACACACAGCCATTAATGTCTAAACCGTTGGTAACAAAAGTGAGTACACCCTAAGTGAAAATGTCCAAATTGGGTCCAATTAGCCATTTTCCCTCCTCAGTATCATTTGACTCGTTAGTGTTACAAGGTCTCAGGTGTGAATAGGGAGCAGGTGTGTTAAATTTGGTGTTATCACTCTCACTCTCTCATGCTGGTCACTGGAAGTTCAACATGGCACCTCATGGCAAAGAACTCTCTGAGGATCTAAAAAAAAGAATTGTTGCTCTACATAAAGATGGCCTAGGCTATAAAAAGTTTGCCAAGACCCTGAAACTGAGCTAAAGCACGGTGGCCAAGACCATACAGCAATTTAACAGGACAGGTTCCACTCAGAACAGGCCTCGCCATGGTCAACCAAAGAGGTTGAGTGCACATGATCAGCGTCATATCCAGAGGTTGTCATTGGGATATAGACATATGAGTGCTGCCAGCATTGCTGCAGAGGTTGAAGGTGTGGGGGGGTCAGCCTGTCAGTGCTCAGACCATACGCCGCACACTGCATCAAATTGGTCTGCATGGCTGTCATCCCAGAAGGAAGCCTCTTCTAAAGATGATGCACAAGAAAGCCCACAAACACTTTGCTGAAGACAAGCAAACTAAGGACATGGATTACTGGAACCATGTCCTGTGGTCTCATGAGACCAAGATAAATGTATTTGGTTCAGATGGTATCAAGCGTGTGTGGTGGCATCCAGGTGAGGAGTACGAAGACAAGTGTGTCTTGCCTACAGTTAAGCATGGTGGTGGGAGTGTCATGGTATGGAGCTGCATGAGTGCTGCCGGCACAGGGGAGCTACAGTTCATTGAGGGAACCATGAATGTCAACATGTACTGTTACATACTAAAGCAGAGCATGATCCCCTCCCTTCGGAGACTGGGCCGCAGGGCAGTATTCCAACAAGACAAACCCACCTCCAAGACGACCACTGCCTTGCTAAAGCTGAGGGTAAAAGTAATAGACTGGCCAAGCATGTCTCCAAACCTAATCCCTATTGAGCATCTGTGAGGCATCCTTAAACAGAAGGTAGAGGAGTGCAAGGTTTCTAACATCCACCAGCTCTGTGATGTCATCATGGAGGAGTGGAAGAGGACTTCAGTGGCAACCTGTGAAGCTCTGGTGAACTCCATGCCCAAGAGGGTTAAGGCAGTGCTGGAAAATAATGGTGGCCACAGAAAATAGTGACACTTTGGGCCCAATTTGGACATTTTCACTTAGGGGTGTACTCACTTTTGTTGCCAGCGGTTTAGACATTAATGGCTGTGTGTTGAGTTATTTTGAGGGGACAGCAAATTTACACTGTTATACAAGCTGTACACTCACTACTTTACATTGTAGCAAAGTGTCATTTCTTCAGTGTTGTCACATGAAAAGATAGAATAAAATATTTACAAAAATGTGAGGGGTGTACTCACTTTTGTGAGATACTGTACATTCACACAGGTGGAATGTCAACCATTTTTTTTTTGTACAGGCAAATGTCTTCCAACATTCTGCCCATGTGTACAGAGCTTTACTCTGAGTAATGAGGTTTGCCAATTATTTTTCTTGGCATTCTTATGTCTTCAATAAATGTTGTTTGAGAACTTTACTCTTTGTCAGATGTTCAAATAAAGTCAAGAAGCACAAAGGGCATCTGTAAACTTTAAGGAAGACCATAAGGTTTAATTCACTAGGCTATATTATTATTTAGTAGTGAGAGCCAATGACCATAATTTATCAAGCTGGAAGAAGTTAAGAGGTAACACAAACACAATAATTTATTATATAGCAGATTGCCAGTTCTTGGGTATGATTGGAGCATTTGTTTTTGTTTTTTCAGGCTTTTTTTCTTCTTTTCGTTCCAACTGGTGATCCTGCCAGTACATCTGCTATTTTTCAACTTCTTTTAACAGACCAAGCTCATACCTCCCAACCATCCCAGATTCTGTGGAACTGTCCCCAGATTTCAACAAAATCCCAGGGTCCCATGGATCCAGGCTGAGCCCTAAAGCCCAGTGCCAGGATGAATTGTGACACTTGACTCCACTAACTCACCTTGCAGGGGCACGCTAGTGCAAGGCAACCAGGATATATGTCCCTCATCTTTTGTGGGGTGCCTCAGAGCCCTGGTGCCACAATTGCCAACTATCCTGCAACACCCATCTCTCCCCATCTGTCAAAACAATAAGGGTCAGAGCCAAGGGAAGCTCTGACGTGTATAATAAACAAGAGGAACTGATAGCCTGAGAGGAAGGATGCCCCCCTGCACTGAACCGTTCTGTATCTGAGGTCTGTAAGTTTCAGTGAGGGAGAATTTCCGGGGGGGGGGGGGGGGGCGACCTTTGTTTGTGAAAGGGGGCAGGGTAGGTGGAGGATTTATGTTGAAAGGAGTAATTTGGGGGAAGGAGTTGTGATTTGAGAATGTGATTTTGAGGTACTACAGGTTAGAAGAGATCTTTTGTTGTTAGAGGAAAGGGAGTTTGAGCTAGAAGGTTGGGCTAGAAGGGGGCGGAGTATTTGGGTGGTGGGTGGGTAGGGAAGAGGATTTGTGCTGGGAGGGGTAATTTGGGGGAGGGGTTGTGTGCGAAGTACCCCTGAAAGTCTAAACAAATTTCCTAAGTACCCCCGTCATGAGAAAGTGATGGGTACTGATAGATGGCACTGATGAGGCGGCACCGATAGGAGGCAGTGATATTAGGTACTGATAGAAGGCACTGATGGGCTGCACTGATAGGAGGCACTGATAGGAGACTGCACTGATAGGAGGCACTATTAGGAGGCACTGATAGGAGGGACTGATGAGGCTGCACTGATAGGAGACTGCACTGCTAGGAGGGAATGATGGGCTGCACTGATAGGAGGCACAGATAGGAGGTACTGATAGAAGACACTGATAGGAGGCACTGATAGGAGGTACTGTTAAGAGGTACTGATAGGATACTGCACTAATAGGAGGCACAGATAAGAGGTACTGATAGGAGGCACTGATAGGAGGTACTGATAGGAGATACTGATAGGAGGCACTGATAGGAGGTACTAATAGGTGGCACTGATAGGAGGCACTGATAGGCGGCACTGATAGGCGGCACTGATAGGAGACTGCACTGATAGGAGACTGCACTGATAGGAGGCACTGATAGGAGGTACTGATAGGAGGCACTGATAGGAGACTGCACTGATAGGAGGTACTGATAAGAGATACTGATATGAGGCACTGATAGGAGGTACTGATAGGAGGCACTGATAGGAGGGACTGATGAGGCTGCACTGATAGGAGACTGCACTGATAGGAGGTATTGATAGGAAGCACAGATAGGAGGTACTTATAGGATGCACTGATAGGAGGCACTGATATGAGGCACTAATAGGAGACTGCACTGATAGGAGGTACTGATAGGAGACACTGATAGGAGTTACTGATTGGAGATGCTGATAGGAGATACTGATAGTACACCCCCTCACACCCTGGACAATTTTTGTGTGTGTGTGTGTGTTTGGTATCCAGTTAGTAGAGATAGGAGTCGGAGCTCTCTTTAATGAGTCGTGGAAAATAGGAACTGAACTTAGAGTGGCATCAGACTTTTGTGTTTTTTTTTTTTTTTCCCTTTTTTTTAAGGGGTGTGTTTGAATGTACTATTTTGTGTTTGTGTTATGTAAGTGTATGGATATCTTTTCTCTCCTCCTCCTCCTCCCAACTTGTCTCTGAGCAAAGGGTCATGTGGTGTTGCCATATATCTCCTATATTGGGTGGGTATGGTGGCCTCCAGAAGCATCCGGTAAAAACATGTGGCAGGTACATAAGATTGAGGTTTAAAGAGGAAGTAAACCCAGATTGGGTTTACTTCCTCTACATTCCCCTGTAAAGTAGAAGCATAATGGACTACTATGCATCGCATAGTATCCCATTATGTGCCACTTACCTGCAAACAAAGCCAGCGACATCCAGCGCTGTCCCCTGTGCTGGCAACATCCGTCTTCAACCCCTCTTCCTTTCAGGCCGCAACTCCAGCTCTGTGACTGGCTGGAGTTGCGGAGTCGCGTGACGTCACCCCCGTGTATGCACGTGGGAGCCGCCAGTCACGGCACGATCATAGTGAAGAAACGGCACGGAGGCCGTTTCTTCACTGCGCATGTGCCGAAATGACGTTGGCACATTCAGAACACTGCATATCTCCTGAACCGTACAGGTTTAGGAGATATGCAGGGCACCTACAGGTAAGCCTTATCATAGGCTTACCTGTAGGTTAAAGTGGTTGTCAAGCGTTGACAACCACTTTAAGAGTGTTTTTTGGTACAATACTTGGCTCTATGTGTTCGTGGACTTAAAACAAAAATATAATTCCCCATATACTGTGTTCTTGCGGAATCATAATGATGCCAGAAAAAACGGGGAAAAAAGGGGAATGAATTCCAAATTCAAGAGAGCTTTGGTATTAAAGTTCTTACAGACACGGCGCCCTCATATTATGTTCCTGCAAGAAACCCACGTGCTAGGAACTATTTGTAATGAAGAACAGGATACCCCCTAGGTGGGACTGTAATAGGCAACAACACGAAATTATCCATAAAATATAACAATTTATTGAAGGTTTGTATATAAAAGCTTGTCACTCGTCTGAGGGACAGGTACAAAACACAATGTGTCCATATGTTAATATAAGAAAAGATAATAATAAAAATATCAAGATGTCAGAGAACAACCATACAGTCCAAAACAAAGTGACTCCACTTGGATTATAATACAAAGCTTCAAGATATGTCAAAATCCGTTGTCCGAAGGTGGAATTCGTTTAACGTTCACGTTTCGGGTCCAACAAGGCCCTTCATCAGGGTTATTGTCAATGGAAAAAAGGAGAGCACAATGGTATCTCTTTTAGTTATAAAATGTTTTTCTCTAATAGAAAAAGAAGAAAGAGACAAATCAATATATTAAAGCAAAGACATATAGGGGAAAAGATGGTTCTTCCTCGGAATCCCAAGGATTTTTACCTGGGTAGGGTATGTGCAGATGGAGACTCACTGACTGCATGTAACATTCAGGAGATTAGTGCAGCACTGCCAAAAATGATATAATGGTCTATAACAGGAGGGGATCATGACAGGGTCAGCCAAAACAGAGTTAGCCTTGATTTTGGAGAAGAGAATATTCGCAAGTATTACAGAATGAATCCTGACCATGAATAGGAGCTGGGGAAGAGAAAAGGGGAGAGGATGTGAGAAACAAGGGGGGAGGGGGGAGGAAGGGAGGGGGGAAAAGAGGGGAAAGGAAAATGGGTTTCAGGAAGGACAAAACCGCCTTTAGAGAGGGCAAAGCCTACCGCTGGCAACAACAACCAAAAAATACACAACCACATCAAGTGTGGAGAAATATAAACCCTAGGGCACAAGGTAGCACTAGAGGATCTAACTCATCCCTAAATTCCCTGTCCTCTTCTATTTCACTGGTATCACAGGACCACAAGGGACCGCAGAAACATAAGTGGCGATCTCCCGGTTCAGATAATTACTCCAATAAGAAGCACGTCGCAGTATCTACTCTTACCAATAGATCTTCTGCACGGGTGATGGGTTCTGATCACTTTAAAAGGTCAGGTAATGCACGTGGTGGCCCCTCTGGGCAAAACAAACACACTTTAGACACAAATGCATACAACCATGAGGGACCCCCCCAGGGCCACATCCTCGGGCGGCCCCTCAGAATCAAAATGACACAAAATATCCCAAAGGGAATTACAGTCTGATCTGGAAAGCAACTTAAGCACAATAAACGTATCTGACTATCCGTACAGGAATGTCGGCTCCTCAACAAGGGGTTGACTTTCTGCCCGGACTCAAATGCAAACACTTTTGAAATTCAAAAAGATCTACAACTTTTCGCTAGAAAGTTGATATTCCAAAGTCCATATGCCAAAAAGACTGCCAACCAAGATCAGAACGAGCTAACCCCTAGGGAAGAACAAGCGGTAGACTAACTCACATCCCTCTTAAATGAACAAAATCTAACAGATCTTACGATCAGTTGGACATTGGCCCCCCCCTTATAGTAAAGTAACAAAAACCTCTACAAATTCAGATTGGACACCTTCACCCTTAGAAAAAAATTGAGTAAATTTCCCTCCTTGGATCTAAACCCCAATGCCGGTGCTTTTCTAGCAATGATGTCACAGAAACTAAATAAACGTAAAAAAGTCTCCACCAAAGACAACTTATCACAAAATGTGAGAAAAGCGCTAAAAAATCTAACAGACCAACATCATTTAACGTTAAAACCCTCAGACAAAGGGGGAAACATTGTCGTCATGAGTAATGATCAATACAAAGATATGTGCCTGAGGATTCTCCAAAACACAGATTGGTATAAACCCATATCACGTTCAATGTTTGAAAATTTCAATAAAGAATTCTACATATTAGTAGATACAGCAAACCTTAGTAACATCATTGACAAGCCTACTTGGGAATTTATACGAACTAGCTTCCCGAAAATCCCTACTTTTTACAGTCTACCAAGGGTCCACAAGGATCTGAAAGAGCCTCCCGGCAGACGAATTGTGTCTGGCCGAGGAAGCATTACGGAGAACCTCAGTAGATACATAGACAAAAAATTGTGCCCTCTGGTAACCAACCTTCCATCCTATATCAGAGACACTGTGTACCTCCTCCAAAACCTGGAGGGCCTATATGTGCCACCTAGGGCCCTCCTGGTTTCGGTGGATGTGGAGGCATTGTATAGTTTGATTCCACATCGGGAAGGAATTCTAGCGGTTAGACATTTCTTGTCCCAGTCCCACAGGGACAACATGAAATTATACAACTTCATCTCTTTATCCCTGGAATTTATATTGACACATAACTTTTTACTTTTGATGGCTCCCACTTCCTTCAGGTACAGGGGGTGGCTATGGGGACCTGTTGCACCCTATCATATGCCAACCTGTACCTGTGGGAGTGAGAGAGCTTGTTCCTGGCTGATGAGAACTTGGTGGACCTAACCGAGAACATCTTGTTCTGGTACAGTTTTATTGACGACATTTTTTTTGGTGTGGAATGGCAGTAGGGAATCCTTAGATCACTGCCTGACTGCCATGAATACAAATTATCTTAATTTGAGATTTACTATGACTGCTGGCCCTTCCAAACTCAACTTTTTGGATGTTACAATCTTAAAGGACGAGGAAGGAAAAATAGCGAGTACTCTATACCAAATGGAAACAGCAGGGAACACAATCCTGCATGCCACCAGTTCTCACCCAGCAACTTTGATTAGGTCCATCCCATATGGCCAATATTTGTGCCTCCGCAGAAATTGTTCTACGGAGGAAACCTTTTCAAATAACTTTGTATTCTGGTATCTTGACATCATTGGTCTCTTCCTTGCTCGTTTTCTTTTCAGTTCTCTCTTCTTTTCAGTGTACAATGATCTGGAGACTGTGCTGACTGCATGTTTAAATTCAGGTGCTTTTAACTATGTATCCACTAGAGGGGGCCCACAGCAGGGAGCAGGGCGTATCATATTATATGCTTGAGTCCCTGTTTTGTTTGTTTACTTTCTGACACACCGATATATAGCGTTGGGTCCCGATACTTTCCTGGCCTCCTGGCGATTTCCCTCTTCCCTCCCCCCTTTTTTCTCTTATTCAAAATGTTGTTAGTTGAGTTGGTCTCCACCCCTCCCCTGATGACCAGTGATTGTGGGTTGAAAGGTGGACGCGCCCTGGGCGTCACAGGGTTCAGTACCACTTCCGGATTGTAACATGCAGACACGACATCTATGACGCAATACGCTTGCGCAATGCAACACGGGCCAGTGCGCAGGCGCGGGCGTCCGGCGCCATATTTAATCCCCCGGGTCAGTGTATTTGACACACACTGCCTGGGAGGACAGAACATTGGATTTAACAGCCAACGGTATGCCATTGAGGGTCTTGGTCCTTAGTGACACAAGTGCCCCGCCCCTCTCTCTCTGTCTCTGTTTTATTTTCCTTTCAGCTTTGGCTTAGTTTTTGTTTTGCTTTTCTCTATATAGATATATATACATATTTCCTTCTGAACCGTTTCAATATTAGACTCATACTTTTGCAGGCCTTGGAAGATACTTTTATCTTCCCCAGGAGAACAAACTAGCGGTAGATCCCCCCTGGTTGACTTGTTGATTGCACCTGATTTATTTTGAACTATTATCCTCACAAGCCATGAACTACTGGACAGGGTGAGCATTTCATATCTGAATGTGTACCATATCTGGCATATTGTCCTATTTTCACATTATATATGATACCTTGGCAATTTCCTCATTCCCCGTCCTTCCCTTCCACCTCCCCTCCCCAATCCCTTCCCCATCTCCTTCCTTCCCCCCTCCCCTCCCCTGCCCTCCCTTCTTTCCTTCTTCCTGGAACCCCTTTTCCTTTCCCCTCTTTTCCCCCCTCCCTCCCCCCTTGTTTCTCACATCCTCTCCCCTTTTATCTTCCCAAGCTCCTATTCATGGTCAGGATTCATTCTGTGATACTCGTGAATATTCTCTTCTCCGAAATTAAGGCTAAATCTGTTTTGGCTGACCCTGTCCTGATCCCCTCCTGTTATAGACCATTATATCATTTTTGGCAGTGCTACACTAATCTCCTGAATGTTACATGCAGTCAGTTAGTCTCCATCTGCACATACTCTACCCAGGGTAGGTTTCCCCTATATGTCTTTGCTTTAATATATTGATTTGTCTCTATTTTCTTTTTCCTTTTCTATTAGAGAAAAACATTTTATAACTAAAAGACATAACATTGTGCTCTCCTTTTTTCCGTTGACAATACCCCTGATTAAGGGCCTTTTTGGACTCGAAACGTGAACGTTGGGCACCGAATTCCACCTTCGGACAACGGATTTTGACATACCTTGAAGCTTTGTATTATAACCCAAGTGGAGGCACTTTGTTTTGGACTGTATGGTTGTTCTCTGACATCTTGATATTTTTATTATTACCTTTTCTTATATTAACATACATTGTGTTTTGTACCTGTCCCTCAGACGAGTGACAAACCTTTATATACAAACCTTCAATAAATTGTTATATTTTATGGATAGTTTGGTGTTGTTGCCTATTACAGTCTCACCTAGGGGGTATCCTGTTCTTCATTACACATAGATACAAGGGATGAGACAACCACCAATAGGTTCTGCTGACAGTGGATTACTCTATATACTTGCTAGGAACTAGGGCACCCTTGCTATTAAACGTCCTTGGATACATAGAGCCATACACGCCACTTTTTCTTCCAATGCTTGGGGAGTGTCAATACTCTTGCATAGGACATTGCCTTGTATAGTGGAAGAGATTATCTCTAATCCTGGAGGACGCTACTTAATAGTGTTGATTGTCGTGTATTCAAATCGCTTAGCTTTGGTTAATATGTACATTCCCCCTCTATTCTCTGGTAGAATCCTTTATGAAGTTTTGGAGAAATTGGCATCATATATACCTCTTAAATTGTTAATGGCAGGGGATTTTAATAACATAATGGATTATGTTTTGGATACGTCAAATACACATAGAATTCCTCATTTTGATTTAGTACATTGGGCAGAGATGGCTGGTCTGACTGACATATGGTGGTGGAATCACCCTGATGAGAGGCATTGTTCGTATCTTTCCCCTGTTTTTGCTTCCTCCTCCAGGATTGACATGGGTTTGGTAAATTACCCTTTTTTACCCTGGGTGTCAAACATATTATACCTCCCGGGGGGGGGGGGTATGTGTCAGACCATAATCCGCTGCAAATCGACCTCCAGTTTGGGTTTCAGGAGCCTAGAAGGATGTGGTGGTTGGCCCCCAGGTGGGTAGGGGAAGCCTACTTAAAGGAGGTGTTACAGGCTCATATGAAAGAATATTGGCAGAATAACGATGGATCAGCCACTGAACAAATCGAGTGGGATGCTTTCAAAGCTATGACCAGAGGGATGTATATATTGGTCATAAAAGCCTGCAGGAAGGAATACAATAGCACTGGGGAAAATCTTCAAGATAGTGAGGAGGAATATGCACAAGAATATGTGGACTCACCCTCACAAGATGCGCTAAGTCGGTTGCAGGCTGCTAGGAGGAAAGTATGTCTCTCAGGGGATGGCCTCCAACGATCTGCAACAGGAAGCAGCGCGCAACTTTGAGAAAGGAGATAAAAATGGTAAGCTGTTGGCCTTGCTGTCGGCAACCGAGAAAGATACAACAGCAGTTTCATGTGTAATGCCCCCATTAGGAATAATTTTAAATAATAGGAGAGATATTTTGCAGGCATTTGTGTCTTTTTATAAGAATCTATATGCACCTAGGGAAACATACAAAGGGGAGGAACTAAGGACCATTTTGTATATCTTGCATTTACCTGTGTCATCAGTAGAAGCCAGAGATTGGTTAGAAGCCCCATTGAAAGAGGGGGAGGTAGCCGCTACTGTTTGGTCATTTCCCACGGGCAAAGCTCCTGGCCCAGATGGAATCCCAATAGAGTGGTGTCATCATTATGGAGAGACTTTGGTGCCTAGACTTTTACAGCTATATTTATTTATTTTAGGTACTTATATAGCGCCGTCAATTTACGCAGCGCTTTACATATACATTGTACATTCACATCAGTCCCTACCCTCAAGGAGCTTACAATCTAAGGTCCCTAACTCACATGCATACATACACATACTAGGGGCAATTTTAGACAGGATCTAATCAACCTACCAGCATGTCTTTGGAGTGTGGGAGGAAACCGGAGTACCCGGAGTAAACCCACGCAGACACAGGGAAAACATGCAAACTCCAGGCAGGTAGTGTTGTGGTCGGGATTCGAACCTGCGACCCTTTTGCTGCTAGGCAAAGTGCACTACACCACTGTGCTGCCCATATATGTGCACTGTTTTCAGACGGGTTTTTTGCCACCATCTTTTTACGAGGCACATATAGTATTATTGGCTAAACAAGATAAAGACCCATTACAATGTTCATCATATAGACCTATATCATTGTTGAATTGAGATTTAAAAATATTAACTAAATTACTGGTCAACAAACTCAAGGTGGTTTTACAACATATTATTTCTCCTCACCAAACAGGCGACGGACATAAATTTACGCAGAATATTTACCCATACTCATTTAGATTTGGACAGTTCTAGTGGAGGGGTTTTAGTCTTTGTTGATTTAGAGAAAGCTTTTGACTCCATTGATTTGAAATATATGACCATGGTGTTAGAGGTGTTCGGTTTTGGCCCACATTTCAGGAAATGGATTTATATTCTCTATCTATCATTGACCGCAGCCATTAAAGTAAATGGTATGCTTTAGAGTTCTTTTTTCAATAGGTAGGGGCACCCGACAGAGTTGCCCATTGTCTTCAGGTTTATTTACTATTCTGAACTGTTGGCTGTAGCTATAAGGGCTTCAGACAAGGTGAAGGGGATAACAGTTTAACTGAAAAAATACTTTGTACGCCGATGACATGGTCTTAGTCCTGCGTGATTCAGATGCCTCCCTGTCATAGGCGCTGGAGATTTTAAATGGGTTTGCTAAACTCTCTGGCTTAAAAGTGAACTGGGGTAAATCCCAGATTATTCCTCTAAAGGCGCTGTATCCTTGTTGTAGGGTTGCCCTTTACAACAAGTAGACCGTATTAAATATCTTGGCATATATATATTTCCAACATGGTGTCGGATTTTATCCCACTTAACGTTAAACCATTGTTTTTAAAGTTTAAAGTTAGGCCACATGCATGGCAGAATTTACCGCTGTCACTTATTGGAAAAGTGAACTTGGTGAAGATTACATTTTTGCCATTGTTTTTATAGGTGTTTTGGAAATCAACATTATGGATACCGAAGTACATATTTAAAAAAATAGACTAACTGGTCACAACATTTATATGGCAGGGGCATCGCTCGAGGATCAAAATTGGAGTGTTGAAACTGCTGTGGAAACAGGGAGGGCTAGCAGTCCCTGATTTATATTGTTATTTTTTGGCGGGCCAACTGGCTTTTGCGCATAGGTGGATTAGGCCTATGGAGCATGAAGTTGCAACAATATTGGAAGCAGCTATTATTGGCTCTTATGAGGCATTGGCACATTTATTATTACACGGAAATAGGGCCCCATATAAACTCACAGCATCCATGCGGGCAGTAGGTAAAGCTTGGGCAGCGATAAACAAGGCAAATGCCGGTGATGTATTTTCACCTCATACACCATTATGGAGGAATCCTAATTTAATACATTTTTAAGATTTTCCAGATTCAATTTTATGGACCAGATATGGCATTAAGATTTTTGATGATATAGTGAACAACGGGAAACTCCTGATGTTCTGTCCGGGAAGAGATTTCAAAGGAAAGAGTTTTCCCGAAGGTCTAGCGGGTAGACGTTGAATTCGTTTAATGATGGTTTGACTCGTAACTTGCGTACGTATTCAACGTCTATGGCTTTGTTTACTGAAAATCCTTCAAGTTTAAAACTAAAGTTGAGTTGTTTGTAGTCCTCAAAGGGCAACAAGTGATATAGTAGTTTTTAGAATTACGGTATAGACCAGGTATTTTAACTTAGACCTTTTAGAATTTTTACATAATTTAATCCTAAGGAGGTATTACCACATACTCCACTTTTATGTAGTGGCCGTAAACGGAACAAATAGCGACG
>BLSH010019677.1:72252-120031 GCA_018402905.1 Glandirana rugosa | reverse complement strand
AGAACCCCGGACTGAACCCGAACGATTTTTGAAATGTCCGGGTCCGTGCCACGGACACCCGAAAGTTCGGTACGGACCCGAACGTTACAGTCTGGGTTCGCTCAACACTAGACATGGTATGAAAAGTGAATAATAATAAAAAAAAGATAATTAATAATACATAAATAAATAAAATATAAACAAAAGGTTAATGCGGAAGCACAGGGAAGGAAAGAGATGAATGGTAATAGGGGGCTGGGGTAAGAGGGGGAAAAAAGGGGGGGCTTGAGCTGGGGAATATATATGCAGAAATCATGACACGGGGGAGGGAGGGTTTTGTTTGAAAGGGGGGGGGAAAGATATATGTAAATATATATGTGTGAAGGTCCATAGCCACCCAAGGGCATGGGGAAGGGGGGGGGGTGGAGGAAAGAGGATATTTTTGCAGAACCACTTTTCACATCTATTATTGGAATACGATTCAGTTACCAAGTAATTGGGGGGGCCATTTGGGGGGGATTTTTAAATTATATATAGGTGTATTATAGGGGGGGGGGGCGCAGAGAGAAAATGTTTATAATAATTAAAGAAGGGGGGGGTGGAGGTGGGCAAAATTATGGAAATGATATAAAAGAAAAATATTAGAAAATGATATATGCATAGAGAAGGGGGGGGGGGTTTGGGGGGGGTGGTAAAAATGGGGGCGTTGTTGAGGAGGGGGGAGAATATATACAAAAGACAGATCTATATGCATGTGGTTGTGCGGATTGGTATAGCTCCCGCCCAACAGATGTGTCATGTGATATAAAGCAGTATACAGTAAATGATGAATCCTAAGGATAAAATTAGATTGGGACTATTGTACAGGATTATAAAATAATATGAAATGGATAATATAAGACATAAAATATGGGGATAAACATAAGATTCCTTCAGATTTACCAAAACCATGTAGTGCAAGGGCCTGCCTGATTGCATACAAATTGAAACTCCTAAGGTTTGATCTCATATTATATGGTTTTGGTAAATCTGAAGGAAAAATTATACAGAAAATTGGATAGTGTTTATCCAGCTTAAGGGAGGGTTACAACCCCTGTCAGATCTGTTTGTTTTGTTGAAGATTTCCCCTCTACTACTTTTCTGGAGACAATCCAACGTTTGGGATTTTTTTTTAATTTTTACTTTCAATGATAATGATAAACAGGACAAATAGAGAGGGTGAAACACCAACAGCAAACAAAAAACAACAAAAAACCTTATACAGTGGATATAGAAACAAATCACCCAACTTTAAAATAATCAAATTTTATTGCTTTGGAGCCTGAAATGAAGACAGACATAGTTTTTGTTTTGTCCAACTTATAACATCCAAATGAAAGATATAACACCAACATGTCAGAAAATAATAAAAAGTAATCAAAAACCGAATCACTGAGTTGGAAAAAGGATCACCCCCTTGTGTCAGTATTTTGTTGAACCACTTTTTGCTGTAATTACAGCCTTTAGTCTGTTGGGATCTGTCTATACTAACTTTGCAAATCTAGACTTTCAAATATTTGCCCACTTTTCTTTGCAGAAATGCTCAAGTTGAGCTAAATTTCATGCTGACCATTTGTGGACTGCAGTCTTCAAGTCATTCCACAGACTTTCAATGGGCTTTTAGTCTGGGCTCTGACTAGGCCATGCATGGAATTCACCTTTTTCTCCTTTAACAACTGTGTGGTCACTTTTGCTGTGAGCTTTGGGTCATTGTCATGTTGGAACGTAAACATTCTTCCCATTGACAACTTTCTGGCTGAGAGCAGCAGATTATCTTTAAGAATTTGACGGTATTTTGCCCCATCCATTTTTCCTTCTTTCCTGACAAGTAGGGATGGGCGAAGGATTTGGCCCGAGCATAAGTTCGGGCCGAACTTTCACTATTCATTCGTTGGGCGAACAGCCGAACAAACAGGTCGCTTGACCATTTGTTCGGCCCCCCCAAACTGATCACAATGCATTGCGGCAATAAACAGTGCATTGCAAGCCCTGATTGGCTGAAGCAGTGAAAGCTTCAGCCAATCAAGGCACAGAGAACTGTCAGAGTCATGAATGGACACTGTCACCATGACTTTATCCAATCATGGCTCATTCCTGCCCCACAGTATGAAAGTATTCTTTCAATGGTAGCCATTTTCAGTGTGATTTCGGCATGGAGGGAGATAGAACAGGGCTCTGTTCAGTGCTATTAGTTAGTTAGTGTGCTATACTGTGCTATTGTGCTTCAATTGTCAGTGTAGAATATTTGTTTAGTGTCAGTCTAGGGATAGTGTGAGTGTAGTGAGGAGGACCATCATTCAGCTTTGCATAGTGTGCAGCTAGAGTAGGGACAGCTCAGATAGTTTCACTGTAGTGTAGTGAGACCGTGTCATTCATTCATACATTAGTGTATATGTGGAGTAGGGACAGCTCAGATAGTTACAGTGTAGTGTAGTGAGACTGTTACTAATCTTTACATTAGTGTATAGCTAGAGTAGGGACAATTCAGATAGCATCAATGTAGTGACGGTTGAACACCATCTATTTGATTGCGTTACTGCCAGTTTAATGTCATTTAATTCTGTGTGCGTTACTGCCAGTTTAACGTCATTTACTTCTGTGTGCGTTACTGCCAGTTTATAGCCATATTGTTTTGTGTGCGTTACGGACAGTTTAACACCATATAGTTTTGTACGTTACTGCAAATTTAACACCATTTACTTCTATGTGCGTTACTGTCAGTTTAATGTCATATAGTTTTGTGTGCATTACTGCCAGTTTAAGGCCATATAGTTTTGTGCGTTACTGCCATGTTAAAGGCCATATAGTTGTGTGTGCGTTTCTGCCAGTTTAATGCCATTTCGTTTTGTGTACATTACAGCCAGTTTAACGCCATATAGTTCTGTGTGTTACTGCAAGTTTAACACCATATACTTCCATGTGCGTTACTGCCAGTTTAACGTCATATAGTTCTGTGCATTACTGCCAGTTTAATGTCATATAGTTTTTTGTGCGTTACTGCCAGTTTAACGCCATATAGTTTTGTGTGCGTTACTGCCAGTTTAACACCATATAGTTTTATGCATTACTGCACGTTTAACGCCATTTACTTCTGTGTGCGTTACTGCCAGTTTAACACCATATCCCTTTGTGTGCGTTACTGCCAGTTTAACGCCATATAGTTTTGTGTGTTACTGTAAGTTTAACACCATTTATTTCTGTGTGCGTTACTTCCAGTTTGACGCCATATAGTTCTATGTGCGTTACTGCCAGTTTCATGCCATATAGTTTTGTGTGAGTTACTGCCAGTTTAATGCCACATAGTTTTGTGTGTTACTGCAAGTTTAATGCCATTTACTTCTGTGTGCATTGCTGCAAGTTTAACAGCTTTTACTTCTGTGTGCGTTACTGCCAGTTTAACGCCATATAGTTTTGTGTGCGTTACTGACTGTTTAATGCCATATCATTTGTGTGCGTTACTGACAGTGTAATGCCATATTGTTTTGCCCGTTACTGCAAGTTCAACGCCATTTAATTCTGTGTGTGTTACTGCCAGTTTAACGCCATATAGTTTTGTGTGCTTTACTGCCAGTTTAACGCCATATAGTTTTGTGTGCGTTACTGCCAGTTTAATGCCATATAGTTTTGTGTGTTACTGCAAGTTTAATGCCATATACTTCTGTGTGTGTTACTGCCAGTTTAACGCCATACTGTTTTGTGTGCGTTACTGCCAGTTTAACGCCATCTAGTTTTGTGCGTTACTGCAAATTTAATGCCATTTACTTCTGTGTGCTTTACTGCCAGTTTAACACCATATAGTTCTGTATGTGTTACAGCCAGTTTAATGTCATATCGTTTTTTGTGGGTTACTGCCAGGTTAACACCATATAGTTTTGTGCTTTACTGCAAGTTTAATGCCATTTACTTCAGTGTGCGTTAATGCCAATTTAGCGCCATATAGTTCTATGTGCGTTACTGCAAGTTTAATGCCATATAGTTTTGTGTGCGTTACTGCAAGTTTAACGCCATTTACTTCTGTGTGCATTACTGCAAGTTTAACGCCATTTACTTCAGTGTGCGTTACGGCCAGTTTAACGCCATATAGTTTTGTGTGCTTTACTGACAGTTTAACGCCATATAGTTTTTGCGTTACTGCAAGTTTAATGCCATTTACTTCTGGGTGCGTTACTGCCAGTTTAACGCCATATCGTTTTGTATGCGTTACTGCCAGTTTAACGCCATCTAGTTTTGTGCCTTACTGCAAGTTCAACGCCATATAGTTCTGTGTGCGTTGCTGCCAGTTTAGCACCATATCGTTTTGTGTGCGTTACTTCCAGTTTAATGCCATATAGTTTTGTGCATTACGGTAAGTTTAACGCCATTTTCTTCTGTGTGCGTTAGTTTAACGTCATATAGCTTTGTGTGCGTTACTGCCAATTTAACGCCATATCATTTTGTGTGCTTTACTGCCAGTTTAACGCCATCTAGTTTTGTTCTTTACTGCCAGTTCAACACCATATAGTTCTGTGTGCGTTACTGCCAGTTTAACGCCATATAGTTTTGTGTGTTACTGCCAGTTTAACACCATCTAGTTTTGTGCTTTACTGCCAATTTAACGCCATATCATTTTGTGTGCTTTACTGCCAGTTTAACGCCATCTAGTTTTGTGCTTTACTGCCAGTTCAACGCCATTTACTTCTGTGTGCGTTACTGTCAGTTTAACGCCATATCGTTTTGTGTGACTTACTGCCAGTTCAATGCCGTCTAGTTTTGTATGTTACTTCCAGTTTAACGCCATATAGTTCTGTGTGTGTTACTGCCAGTTTAATGCCATATAGTTTTGTGCAGTACTGCAAGTTTACTGTCATTTACTTTGGTGTGAGCTACTGCCAGTTTAACGCCATATAGTTTTGTGTGCATTACTGCCAGTTTAATGCCATATAGTTTTGTGCATTACTGCAAGTTTAATGCCATATAGTTTTGTGCGTTACTGCAATTTTAACACCTTTTACTTCTGTGTGCATTACTGCAAGTTTAACGCCATTCACTTCGGTGTGCGTTATTGACAGTTTAACGCCAAATAGTTTTGTGTGCGTTACTGACAGTTTAACGCCATAAAGTTTTTTGCATTGCTGCAAGTTCAATGCCATTTAATTCTGTGTGCGTTACTGCCAGTTTAAGGCCATAGAGTTTTGTGTGCGTTACTGCCAGTTTAACACCATATAGTTCTGTGTGCGTTACTGGCAGTCTAACGCCATATAGTTTTGCGCGTTACTGCAAGTTCAATGCCATTTAATTCTGTGTGCGTTACTACCAAATGAATGCCATATCATTTTGTGTGCATTACTTCCAGTTTAACGCCGTCTAGTTTTGTATGTTACTGCCAGTTTAACACCATATAATTCTGTGTGCGTTACTGCCAGTTTAATGCCATATAGATTTGTGTGTTACTGAAAGTTTAACGCCATTTACTTTTGTGCGCGTTACTGCCAGTTTAACGCCATATAGTTCTGTGTGCTTTACAGCCAGTTTAATGTCATAGTTTTTTGTGGGTTACTGCCAGGTTAATGCCATATAGTTTTGTGTGTTACTGAAAGTTTAACGTCATTTACTTCTGTGTGCGTTACTGCCAGTTTAACACCATATAGTTCTGTGTGCATTACTGCCAGTTTAATGCCATATAGTTTTGTGTGTAACTGCAAGTTTAAAGCCATTTACTTCTGTGTGCATTACTGCCTGTTCAACGCCATATTGTTTTGTGTGCATTACTGACAGTTTAACACCATATAGTTTTGTGTGTTACTGCAAGTTTAACACCATTTACTTCTGTGTGCGTTACTGCAAGTTTAGCGCCATTTACTTCTGTGTACATTACTGCCAGTTTAACACCATATAGTTCTGTGTGCTTTACTGCCAGTTCAATGCCATATAGTTTTGTGTGCGTTACTGTCAGTTTAATGCCATATAGTTTTGTGTGTAACTGCAAGTTTCAAGCTATTTACTTCTGTGTGCGTTACTGCCAGTTCAACGCCATATAGTTCTTTGTGCGTTACTGGCAGTTTAATGCCATATAGTTTTGTGCATACTGCAAGTTCAACACCATTTAATTCTGTGTGCGTTACTGGCAGTTTAACGCTATATAGTTTTGTATGTGTTACTGCCAGTTTAACGCTAGATAGTTTTGTGTGTGTTACTGCCAGTTTAATGCCATATAGTTTTGTGGGTGTTACTGCCAGTTTAACGCTATATCGTTTTGTGTGTGTTACTGCCAGTTTAATGCCATATAGTTTTGTGCATTACTGCAAGTTTAACACCATTTATTTCTGTGTGTGTTACTGCCTGTCAGGGATCCAGAAGAGCGCTCCGATCGCGCACGCTTGTGTGCATGCGCACACGGATTCAAACAAAGATTACTATGACCGTTCGGAGGCACGCACATGTACGCATGCGCAGGGATGTTGTCAGGGCACCAATAGCAGGAGGACTCTAGGACCCAGAATCCATCAGAGCAGGAAGGCTTTAGGACCCAGCATCTCTGCCAGCACATCATATGGGCCTTTATAAGGAAGTCAGATTTTGGCTGAAGTGCTGTCTGATATGCAGCTTGTCCTTACCTGAACCTGCTACCTGCTGTTGTTACCTGATCTTCTACCTGCTTGACCCTGGCTTGCTTTGACCATTCTGCCTTCTCCAATCCAGACCCGGCTTGTTTTCACTCGGCTATTCTGCCAGCCTGAAACCCGGCTTGCCTCTGACCATTCCTTGCCTGCTGACTCTGCCTGCCAGCTGATCCATGTCTGACCCAGCTTGTCTCACGCTTCTTCTGCCTGCCCTGCATCCAGCTTCTGTGATTGCTGATCTGCTGCTGCCAATCCTGTTCCAGCTGTCTGCTGTCCAGTGTTCTAGGCTCTGCTTCCAGCATCCGTTCTACAGCTGATGACAGAGGCATTCCTACCTCGTTGTGCTCATGAGACCACTCTCCCCACTTCAGTGGGCTCTGAGCCAGAGCTGAATGAGAGGTCTCCTTCTACAAAAGACAGGCTCTGCTACCTGTTACGTGGTTCCACGTTACACTGCCAGTTTAACACCATATAGTTTTGCGCATTACTGCAAGTTTAACACCATTTACTTCTGTATGCGTTACTGCAAGTTTAGCGCCATTTACTTCTGTGTACGTTACTGCCAGTTTAACACCATATAGTTCTGTGTGTGTTACTGCCAGTTCAATGCCATATAGTTTTGTGTGCATTACTGCCAGTTTAATGCCATATAGTTTTGTGCGTTACTTCAAGTTTAACGCCATTTACTTCTGTGTGTATTACTGCAAGTTTAATGCCATTTACTTCTGTGTGAGTTACTGCCAGTTTAACACCATATAGTTTTGTGTGCATTACTGCCAGTTTAATGCCATATAGTTTTGTGTGTTTCTACAAGTTTAACGCCATTTACTTCTGTGTGCGTTACCGCCAGTTTAACGCCATATAGTTTTGGGTGCATTACCCCCAGTTTAACGCCATATAGTTATGTGCATTACTGCAAGTTTAACACCATTTATTTCTGTGTGCGTTACTGCCAGTTTAACACCATATAGTTTTGCATCTTACTGCAAGTTTAATGCCATTTACTTATTTGTGCGTTACTGCCAGTTTAACAGCATATAGTTCTGTGA
This sequence comes from Glandirana rugosa, assembly GCA_018402905.1. Taxonomy (NCBI): domain Eukaryota; kingdom Metazoa; phylum Chordata; class Amphibia; order Anura; family Ranidae; genus Glandirana; species Glandirana rugosa. Next base: position 112,365 of record BLSH010019677.1, on the reverse strand, counting down.
GTGTTACTGCCAGTTTAATGCCATATAGTTTTGTGTGTGTTACTGCCAGTTTAATGCCATATAGTTTTGTGTGTTACTGCAAGTTTAACGCCATTTACTTCTGTGTGCATTACTGCAAGTTTAACGCCATATCCTTTTGTGTACGTTACTGCCAGTTTAACGCCACATAGTTTTGTGTGCCTTACTGCCAGTTTAATGCCATTTACTTCTGTGTGCATTACTGCCAGTTTAACGCCATATAGTTCTGTGTGTGTTACTGGCAGTTTAACGCCATATAGTTTTGTATGCGTTACTGACAATTTAACGCCATATAGTTTTGTGCATTACTGCAAGTTTAACGCCCTTTACTTCTGTGTGCATTACTGCAAGTTAAACAGCATTTACTTCTGTGTGCATTACTGCCAGTTTAACGGCATATAGTTTTGTGTGCGTTACTGACAGCTTAATGCCATATAGTTTTGTGCATTACTGCAAGTTCATTGCTATTTATTTCTGTGTATGTTACTGCCAGTTTAACGCCATATAGTTTTGTGTGCACTACAGCCAGTTTAACGACATATAGTTTTGTGTGCATTACTGCCAGTTTACCGCCATATAGTTTTCTGACTTCCTTATAAAGGCCCATTCACTTCTATGTGCGTTGCTGCCAGTTTAACGCCATATAGTTTTGTGTGTTACTGCAAGTTTAACGCTATTTACTTCTGTGTGCGTTACTGCACGCTTAATGCCATATAGTTCTGTGTGTCACTGTACATTTGACACATTATATTGCAGTATATTATAGTGTATCTGTTGAGTGTGTCTGTGTAGAGTGAGTACTCAAATTAAAGTGCAGAAAACACCACTTTACATTGATTAAAGTGCTTCTATGTGCAGATTGCCACTTCTTCTTTATATTTGCTAATAAGCATTGACCCCTCCCCCCCAATATTGTCTGGGAGGACAACAAGGAGAGGCAGACGTTCCCTTGGCACTGTAAGGGGGCCAGCAACAAATGTGTCCACAGGCAAAGGAGGACGTGGTGGTCAGTCCTCGGGCAGGGCATCATTTCCTCTGTTTAGTGAGTTTGCCCGTGCTATCCAGCCACAGCATGCAGAGGAGGTGGTGGACTGGCTTACTAAACCTTCCTCATCCTCCTCATCCTCTGTCACGCAAGAAGAGACAAGTGTGCAGTCCCCTGCACTTGCCAGAGTGGATAAAACTGCCTCCTTGTCCACATCTATTCCTGCCATAGCACCAACATCAGCCATTGAGGAGTCAGCTAAGTTATTTGACCACAGCATCAGCCACTTGCTCCTTGATGATGCCCAGCCATTCCTGGATTCAGATGTTGGTTCTGAGGTTGAGGATGACCGGAACATAAGCCTAGAGAGAGGGAAGAACACTGGTAGACAAATTGGCATTAATTTCCCCCAGCCGCAGTGTATTGCCAAGTTGTCTTCAGTGGTAGTGATTATGATGACAATGGAGGAGATGGAGATGATGATGATGATGAGGTCACTGATGCGACTTGGGTGCCAGATAGAGCAGAGGAGGAAACTGAAGGTGAAGTGGCACAACCCCGACATCCGGAAAGAGTAGAGAGCAGCCACCCTATCCCATCACATTCTGCAGCTGTTATCTCCTGGCCTACTTCCCAAAACTCAGCTGTCTGGGCCTTTTTCAGCACATCTGCAGCAGATTGCACTGTTGCTATCTGCAAACTGTGTCTCAGGCACATCAAACTGAGCAAAAACACCAGCCATTTGGGTACCACATGCTTAACAAGGCATTTAACATCCAGCCAATCAGCCCATTGGCAAGAGCACCTAAAAGCCACACAAAAGGGGCACAAATCTGTCCCTTCTCCTCCTCCTTACTCACTTAAGTCTGCCCCTACTATATCGAGTCATTACCTCTCAGCAGCCTCCACTGACAGGGATGATGGTATAGCACAGGGTGTCCAGGGTCCTAGCAGCACATCTACCAACAGCACACCACCAACTGTAGACTGTAGCCGGCAAATTTCTCTTCCCCATCTGCTGCAATGAAAAAAAAATACAGTCCCTGTCACCCACATGCCCATCATCTAAATGCAAACTTGTCAAAGCTGTTGGCTCTCCTACTTCTGCCTTTCAGCCTGGTGGATTCTGCCCCCTTTCATGAATTCACACAATGTGTTGTACCGCAATGGCACGTTCCCAGTCACTACTACTTTTCACATAAGGCCGTTCCATCTCTCTATCATCACATGGAAGGGAATGTTCTGGCATTGTTGGGCAAGGCAGTCCGCCGTAAAATCCACCTTACTGCTGACATGTGGTCCAGCAAGAATGGGCAGGGATGATATATTTCATTCACAGCACACTGGGTAACGCTGCTTGCAACTCGGAAGGATGCAGGACAGGGCTCTGTGCTGCAGCTTGTTGTGTCCCCACGTCTCCATACAGCTGGTGGTGATGATGCCAGATCTGTGAGTCCTACCCCCTCCTCCTCCGCCATCTCCATGCCCTACTCTGCAGAATTGTCCTATGAACATCAGGTACCCTCTAAGCATTCAAAGGGCTATTCCATGAGTCAGGCTAAAAGGTGCCATGCAGTGCTTCAGCTTGTGTGTCTAGGGGACAGGAATAACACCTGAAGCAGAGATTCTTGCAGATCTGTAGGGACAGGCCCAGAGGTGGTTCACACCATGCCAGCTGGAGCCAGGTATGGTGATGTGCGATAATTTCTCAAACCTCCTGTCTGCCCTTAGACAAGGAAAGTTGACATATGTGCCTTGTGCTTCCATCCAGTTTGGAGCGATGTCCTGATCCAGGGAGGGTCTGTATTTTACCTTCCACTTCTTAATAAAAGACTTCACTGTGCTTCTAGGCATTGATAAAGCCTTCTGTATCCACCTCCTGACTTGTGCCTGTCTTCGACTTTATCCCAGAGATCTTTTGCAGTGCCTTGTCACCCATAGTTGATTGTTTGCTTCAGTTCAACTACCAGGGACTCCGGGGAAGCTCTGAGCTAATCAAAATGACCACAGCCGATCACAGTTGAAAGTCAAATGGCTTTGTGTGCCACTGAGAAAGTGATTCTCAATGACACACAAGCAACATCTGATTGAGTTTACAAGTCATTTTTAGGAGGGGGGTGGTCCTTTTTCCAACTCGGTGATTCTGTTTTTGATTTCTTTTTTCTGACATGTTGGTGTTATATCTTTCACTTGGGCGTTATAAGTTGCACTGAGTAAATACAGCTGAATAAAACAAAATGTGTCTCTTCATTTCGGGCTGCAAAGCAACAAAATGTGATTATTTTAAAGGGGGGGGGGGTGATTCTTTTCTATACCCACTGTAGGTGTTCTAATCCATCTCCATTTTGTCCAAAACGAAAATAAAAAGTGTTGCCTTTATTTATATTTTAAAGTAAAATTAATGCAAACGTTTTTATCCATTTTGGATAAAGTAAGGGATGTTTATACCCTCTGTCAGTTTTTTTCCACCTGTGTCCCATTGGGGAGATTTCCCTTCACTTTCTGTCCCATAGCCAAAACAGAGGAAATCCCTCATGTGGACAGAGAAATAACCTGGTGTTGACAGACCTTTTTGTTGTCAGAGTATTGATAATAATGTGATGTATGCAGTAGATATCTTTACTGGCATGGAGGAATATCAGAACATCTCTTACATCATGGAGACAGGAAACAGGAACTTAACACAAACAAGTGCACTGAACATAGATAGACAATACATCCTGTTAGATCATGAACTATACACTATAACACTACAGCGCCACCTGCTGCATAGAGAGGTATAATACACGCAGTATTTACAGTTTACATACCCTGGTAGAATTTATGTTTTCTTGGCCATTTTTCAGAGAATATGAGTGAGAACACAAAAACTTTTCTTTCACTCATGGTTAGTGTTTGGCTGAAGCCCTTTATTATCAATCAACTGTGCTTACACTTTTTATATCATAATGACAACAGAAACTATCCAAATGACCCTGATGAAAAGTTTACATACCCCAGTTATTAATACTGTGTATTGTCCCCTTTACCATCAATGACAGCTTGAAGTCTTTTGGGGTATTTGTGGATGAGATTCTTTAACTTCTCAGATGGTAAAGCTGCCCATTCCTCTTGGCAAAAAGCATCCAGTTCCTGGAAATTCATGGGCTTTCTTGCATGAACTGCATGTTTGAGATCTCCCCAGAGTGGCTCAATGATTTTGAGGTCAGGCGACTGAGATGGTCACTCCAGAACCTTCCCTTTACTCTGCTGTAGCAAATGACAGGTCGACTTAGCGTTGTGTTTTGGATCATTGTCATGTTGGAATGTCCAAGTACATCCAATGCGCAGCTTCCTGGCCAATGAATGCAAATGTTCCTCCGGTATTTTCTGATAACATACTGCATTCATCTTGCGATCAATTTTGACCAAATTTCCTGTGCCTTTGTAGCACACACATCCCAAAATATCAGCGATCCACCTCCGTGTTTCACAGGCCTTGTTGACTCATCTCCAAATGTAGGGTTTATGGTTGTGGCCAAAAAGCTAAATTTTGGTCTCATCACTCCAAATGACTTTGTGCCAGAAGGTTTGAGGCTTGTCTATGTGCTGTTTGACGTATTGTAAGTGGGATACTTTGTGGCATTTGCGTAGTATTGGCTTTCTTCTGGCGACTCGACCTTGCAGCCAATCTTTCTTCAAGTTCCTCCTTATTGTGCATCTTGAAACAGCCACACCACATGTTTTCAGAGAGTCCTGAAGTTATTGTGGGTTTTTCTTTGCATCCCGAACAAATTTCCTGGCAGTTGTGGCTGAAATTTTACTTGGTCTACTTGACCGTGGTTTGGTTTCAACAGAACCCCTCATTTTTCACTTCTTGATTAGAGTTTGAACACTGCTGATTGGCATTCTCAATTCCTTGGATATCTTTTTATATCCTTTTCCTCTTTCATACACTTCAACTACCTTTTCCCTCAGATCCTTTGACAATTCTTTTGCTTTCCCCATGACTTAGAATCCAGAAACGTCAGTGCAGCACTGGATGCAAGATGTAAGGGTCTGTCAGGAGTCCTGAAACTCATTGCCCTTTTATACACACACACACACACTAATTACAAGCAAACAGATCACAGGTGAGGATGGTTACCTTTAATAGCCATTCAAACCAATTTGTGTCAACTTGTGTGCATATTATCAGACCCTAATCACCAGGGTATGTATTTTTTTTTATCAGGGTCATTTGGGTAGTTTCTGTTGTCATTATGATTTATAAAGAGTAAACCCAGTCGATTGATAATACATGGCTTCAGCCAAACAAAAGCCACGAGTGAAAAATGTTTGTGTCCTCATTCATATTCTATGAAAAATGGCCAAGAAATCATCAATTCTGCCAAGGTATGTAAACTTATGAGCACAACTGTATATGGTTCACAGTACAAAGCAACTTTGATGTTGTACTTCCAACACCCCTTCTCAAAAGCATGTGCTTTGTCAAATTATATTCAGCTTTTTCTGGAAATAACTAATGACGTTCCTTCAACAAAGGCTTGGTGAGTGCATCAGCAGTCATCTCCTCTGACAGGCAGTTTTGAATGTCAGTAACACCTTGTTCTTGATTGTCCCTCAGTAGGTGATACTTGACGTCAATGTGTTTGGTCATAGCATTGACCCTTTCTGATTGCGTAAGCTTTATACATCCCTGGTTGTCTTCAAAAATGGGAATTGGTTTTGACACGTCTATCCCAATGTCCACAAAAAGTTGAAAATCCATATCGCTTCTTGACATGCGTGTGCTGCTGCAATGTACTGTGCTTCAGTTGAAGATAGAGTGACAGTTGTTTGCTTTCGACTAGACAAACTTATGGTTTCTTTCCCATACTGGAAGATGAATCCGCTTGTGGATTTGCGGTCTGTGCAGTCCCCGGCCTAATCAGCATCCATATACCCGACCAGTTTTGGATTGGATGTTGCAGGTAACCGTAACTTCATCTGAATTGTTCCTTTGAGGTACTGCATCTCTCTTTTCACTGTGTTCCAATCACGCTCACAGGGAGCTGAGACTTTCTTGCATGGTATGCCCACTGCTGCGGCTATGTCTGGTCTTGTCACATATAGCAGCTTACCAATTGCTCTGCGATACATATCCTTGTTGGGTAGCAAGTTTTCTGCTTCATTGCTCTTTTGATAGCCTGGTTCCATAGAAGTTTTCACTTGCATCTTGCATCCAAGATTTTGGAGATTTTCTGAGATTGGTTGAGAAGATAACTTCCATCTTCTTCTCTCTCTATTTGGATTCCCAGATAGTAACTAATGCTCCCTAGCTCTTTGATTTCAAAAAAAATCTTTCAGCTTGTGAACTATCTGATTGTAATCCCCTTCTAGTTCAAAACAGGTTATAATGTCATCGACATAGGGGGCGTGGCCAAGCGCATGGAGCAGTAGGAAGCTTCCTCCATCGGCTCCAGCACAGATCAGGCTTTCACCAGCTCCCAGCACCCGTACGATCGGCATAAAGGTCGGTAATGGGGAGGAATGGCAGTAGAGAGGGGCACAAGACTCCCAGGCAGCTCAAGGAGGGCGAGATCAGGAACTTTTTCGCCGCGTTCAGGGCCGAGTCAGCATGGCTCCTCTTCTTCCAAGATGGCACCTGCCCGCTCCTCAGCTCAGCACTCGGCCTCACAGCATCAGGCCACACAACACTCAGCCTCTCATACTAGGACAAGGCAGAGCACTCGATCCCCCCTGGAATTGGATTGCGGCTCCAACCACTCTGGTTGCCCCTCTCCTAACTCCCAATGCTCCTGCATGAGCTGGGACACGGAGGCCTACATTAAGGCCCTGCCCACCAGGCATGACTATGAAGCCTATGTTATTGAACACACTGTAGATGACACTGTGACCACTCTAAATTCTCATGAGGCTATATTGCAGGAATACACCTCACAAATCCAACAGCTTATTTATCACCAAGACGATCAAGAAAACAGGGCCAAAGGCAACGATATCTGAATAAGAGGTATGCCAGAATCTGTGGGGTCCAAAGATCTGGCATCTGTGGCTATTGCGATGTTTAATGAACTGCTTCTAAAACGCAAAGAGTCCCCTCTGGAGCTTGATCGCATACACAGAGCATTGGGGCCTAAAAACCCGAACCCAGCTTTTTCCAGGGATGTCATCTACAGAGTTCACTTCTATGCTGTTAAAGCTGAAATCATGCAGGCAGCCCGTACCCAGCAGGAAGCCATACTCTTCAATGACACCCGGTCATGCTGCTCCCAGACCTATCCAAGCTGACCCTAGATATACCACTAACGAGTGAATTACAGGCTAAACGCAACAAATACCGCTGGGGATTCCCTTTTCACCTCTCCACTTCCCACAAAGGGATATCAGCACACAGTGGTCCTAACTGAAATATTTCAGTTAAACTCATTTAGCTGGCCATTATGTCCTTGTTTTTTCCTCTTTTATTTTTTTCTATCTTTACTACCTTCTTTTCACCACTAGAGGTCTATCTCTAACCTTTTTTGTGTATGTGACCCTATTAATGGTTAGTCTAGGTTGCTCTGCCCCTAAGTGGAATTCCCTGGAAGTGTCTAGCACCCTAACTAAACAGACACAGGGCAGACAAATTAACCTCTACATTGAGACTTCTCAGTATCTTGCTTCTCTCTACCTTTCCAACAGTACCCCCCCATTCCCCTTAAGGCAGTGGATTTTTTCACTCGCAAAATCATTCCCCCATCACTAGATACTCTAAATGGCTTCTTAAATCTCTCTGAAAGGGGTTTCCCTTAATCGTAGGGGCTTCAATAAAATGTAGACACATTATTTTCTTTCCCCAGATGTCATAGATTCATTTATTGGCCCATCGGGCAGGTTCATTTTTTTTTAAAGTATCGTACTTACAATCAACATTCACTACATTCTGATATCTCAGTCCTTATTGGTCTGCACTCCTGAGTCTTCGATTGATCCAACTATCTGGTCTGACCACGCCCCAATACACCTGAATCTTGGATGGGTACCTACCTGCAAGAAGGGGTTTACGTGGAGATTAAATGACAACCTCTGGACTGATACAGTCTGCTCCCACGACATCTCTCAAGCCATAAGAAACTTCATCAGGGATCATGCTCATGACCACACCAACCCCTTAGTTAAATGGGAAGCATTAAAATGTGTCCTTAGGGCCTACTTATTCAGCATGGCTCTCACCTCAAATGGGCACGCACATCCGACATTTCTTGTCTCCTAACAAAAATTGCTACTTTGGAAGCCTCCCATAAATAATCTTTGGACCCCCTTGACCCTATTGGAATTATCCAACGCCCGCAGAGATTTATTCCGTATCTTTGCAGATCGATCGCTAATAGCTAGGGATAAAAGGCGCTTTTTACATTACTCTCAGGCTAACAAATGTGGCAAACCCTTGGTACGAGTGCTTAACCCGAGGCAAACCTGCACGACTAACCCTTTCATTAATTCCCCCTCCAATGGGAAACTTCATACTAATTCTGCCATTGCTGAAGAGTTTCATCAATACTATTCTTCTCTGTACAACCTACCTCCCCTGACCGAACCATCCCCCCCCTGCGTGAGGAGGCGGACCCCCTAGACATACACTCCTACATGCGTGACACGACCCTCCCTACCATTCCCAACCAAGACTCTGAAGACTTGTGTTATGGGAATTTCTGGTTGTGACTCTAAAAATAAAAGTTAATTTTGCAATTGCAGGAACAGATTCACAGGACGCAATTTCTGTGTTTAAAATGTCCATTCCTGCAATTGCAAAACTAACTTTTATTTTTAGAGTCACAACCAGAAATTCCCATAACAGTTGGCGAGTCATGTCAGGAGTTTGGCAGAGTCTCCAGAAGGAACCGCACTTTGATCGGGATCATCTGAAACGCAGACCTCTAAATGCCGGCTAGGTAAGCTGTCCTTAAGCTTGCTATATTTTCTGCGTTTCCTATGTATCCTATCTGTCGGTTCTCAAGGAAACCAGACCACTCTCTGACCTTTCTGGGTAACGTGTGTGTGTGTGTGTGAATTTGTTTGTGTCCCCCTTCACGGGTTGGGCTGCGTGTGTATAGGAATAAACCTCTGCAGTTCCCAGCATTGACTCCTTGTGGGTGGCCTGGGTCAGAGGCACATGGTAGGGACAGATAAAAAACACAGAGAAGAGAAGAGATGAGGAGGGTCTCTTAGTGAGTGTTTTGTCTATTGTCATAAACGCCTTCTATACATGTAGATAAGTGGAGACTATTTTTGTAAATCTGTAGAATTGCTGTACTATTTGTTTTAGAGGCAGAAGGGTATAGGCACAGGAAAGACTGGCCAGTCATTATTGGCATTTAAATGATCATTTAAATAAGGGAATGAAGGATGAGAGACCCTCAAAAAATGCCCAGCGCAAAGATGAGCGCTAAAGAATATATGAACCGATGGTATGGTTCCGCCTATACTGAGCCCCTAGATAAATGGGTAGAATGGACAAAAGGAACAGCTAAACCTTTAAAATCTGAAGGGACTTTTGATTTACAAGTATGGCAAACTTTTCTGCAGGATTATGGCCCACTACTGTGCAGTGAAGGAACGTGGAGCATAGCTTGCACATGAGAGACAGAAGCTAAAATAGCAAATGAAACTGGATTGAAGGAGATGTTTAATAACGGTACTGCCCAAATTTACTACATTTGGCCAGAAGACTCTGTAGAGGAGGACCCCCCCACCTTATATGGCTGCCAGTTTGGCTTTAAGAGATCCATCAACAAAAGCACAAGAATCAGATTACATGAAACACACAAAAGATTACCTTGGCAATATAGTAGCGAGCAAAGGTTTAACAGTCCCATATCAACCTACAAAGAGGGATTTGGCTTGTATCTTAGAAACAGATGATTGGCATAAATCAAAAGGCACATATGCAAAATTAGATCTCTCTGAACTTAAGACTTTGGCCAGAGAAAGAGAGATAGAGATAGAGTCTGAACTGCCGGGGCAAACAATAATTTCCAAGTTGTGGCAGCAAGATGAAGAGAGAAGTAAGGCAGAGTCCACCCCTTCTGCCCCTGTCACTGAGCAATCTGTTGCAGTTTATCCTGTCAGAACCCAATTCGTTTTTGAAGGTAATGCTTTTGACAGTAAGTCCCAAATTAAATGTCATGTACCTTTTAGTCCCCAAGAAATGAGAGCCATATTAGAGGGACTGGGAGATCTTAGAAGGAATCCAATTGGGTTTGCAAACAAACTTAGTGCTGCATAGGAAGCATATGAGGCTTCTGTCACTGACATTCATCAGCTTCTTATTAAAGCAGTGGGAAGCAACATGTCAGGGGATATACTTAAAGAATGTAAATTAGATGTCACAAAGCTTGATAAAATGGTTAGTAGAAGGAAGGTTTGGGAAAAAATGAAGGAAAAAATGCCCCAAATATATGGACAAACCAGACATGCTGAATTCATGAATGCTAAGCAAGGGAAGGAGGGAGCCACAGGGGCTTATTGGAGGCCGTTAAGTAATATGGCAGAGGAAGCAGGCCTTAAAATAGAGAAAGAAAAGAAGGGAGAAACTGCAAGTCCAGCTACACAACTGGTGAAACAAAGGTTTCTTGATGGTTTAATACCCCAGTTGAAAGAAAAGCTGTTCACGGCAAGGCCTGAGGCAGGCAATATGTCTATTCAAGACCTCCTGCCTATCCTGTTATCCATAGAGAACAGGATTAACCAGAAAGACAGCAAACCCAAAGTTATGTACATGGGGAAGCAGAGGAGAAAAGGAAGAGGAAGAGGCAAAGTTAATTTCAAAAATCATGGCAATCGGGGACCAATCATATGCTACAATTGTAATGGTGAAGGACACATTACCAAATTCTGCCATCTTCCTGACCATAGGCTGGAAAGGAGCTTAGAGGCACCTCACGCTGATCCCAATTCTCTGCAAAAAGCAGTGGATCAGGCATAGGAAAATGGCATGCCAGTGTCAATCATGTTAAATAGGGGAGATAATGGTCCCGAGGCCAGAGTAAAAGTATTTTTTACAAGAACTCCCCTATCCTGTAGGAGAAACAGAATTAACCTGTTTAACTGATCCTGGTGCAAACTGAAGCGTGTTTAATATAGAGGACTTACCTCCAGGATTATTATCTGACAATGTTATCTCTGGTGTTGGCCTAACCGGGACCTCTACTGATTTGGTTGAGTCCAAGCCACTTAAACTTAGGCTAGGACAGCAAACAGAAATTGTCACTAAAGTGTTAGTTTCAGACACAGTTCCTACCAATCTTTTAGGAACTGACATTTTAAACCAAATTTTAGCAAGCATTGACTACACTCTTACAGGAGTCCAAGTGGTCAGTAGTCTGCCAGGAGAAGTTTTAAATTCTGCCTGTGGAGTATTTTTAATCCAAAACTCCACTCCAACATTTACACCAGAATTGGATGTGATTCCCGCTGATTTATGGGCCACCAGCAAATATGACGTAGATCTGCTGGACTGCCCCCCCAGTTATGATAAAAATTGAACCAGGAGCCCAACTCCCACAGATTAAACAGTACCCGCTGAGTATTGCTCAGACTGAGAGGATAAAGAATCAAATTACTTAACTGAAAGCAGCAGGGGCTGTTGTACCAATTAAGTCCCAAGCCAATACACCCCTGTTCCCAATTGCAAAAAAAGCCAGACAAGAAGGGTGGGCAAGTGACAAACCGCATTGTGCATCATTTGAGAGCTATTAACAATATAATTGAGGCAGACACCCCAATTGTGCCCAACCCCTGCACTTTACTAAGTGGAATCCCTGCCTCCAGCACCTGCTTTGATTGATCTTGTAAATAGAGTTTGGCGAACCCGAACTCTAAAGTTCGGGTTCATACCGGACTTTAGGGTGTCCGTGTCCTGAACCCAAACCCGGACATTTGAGAAAAAGTCTGGGTTCGGGTATTTTTTGCGCCTGCTGAATAGCTGCAGGGCAGCCAATTAACAAGCGTTTCACTTGTTTGCCCTTAGAAGCCATCACAGCCATGCCTACTAATGGCATGGCTGTGATTGGCCAGTGCATCATGTGACCCAGCCTCTATATAAGCTGGAGTCATATAGTGCTGCATGTCACATCATGTTATATGGTAGACCCGAATGCCGCTCAACGAATGGTGAGGCCAGAACAAGTACAGGCGATAGTAGATTAAACCATGGTACATTTTATATGGAAAAAGCGAACCAATGCTAGAACATCTCTGGGTTTGTCTGCAGATAGTTATCTTTTTTTTAATATGTCCCAATATTTTGGGGGCTACCCCAATTAGAAAAAACAAAAACAAACAAAAAACAGTGTTGGCTACCTCCTTCACCGCCACTTCCACCTACACCGTCACGTCACGGCCTCCTAAACCTCCTACTCCACATCTACCTCCTCCTCCATTTTTTTTTTATGTGATTTTAAGTTATTTCTCTATCCATATTTGTTTGCAGGGCACTTGTCCTACTCTTACCCCCATTTTGCTTTCTTTTGCAGCCCTCTAGCCCTTTCCAGGACTTTTTTAGAGCCATTTTAGTGCCCAAAAGTTCAGGTCACCATTGACTTCAATGGGGTTCGGGTCAAGTTCGGGGCCGAACTCGAACTTTTTCGCAAAGTTCGGCCGAACCCGCCGAACCCGAACATCCAGGTGTCCGCTCAACTCTACTTGTGAATGCTTTTTTTTCGGTGCCCCTACACCCAGATTGCTGGCACCTTTTTTGCCCCAGGCTGTGTGAGTAGCCCCTCTGAATATAATACTGCGTTAAAGCAAGTATTGGACCACTGTCCCCCTCACACCCAAACACAGTTTTTCTTCAGTACATAGACAATTTGCTTAGCTGTTCTGATACAAAGGACATTTGTAGCAGAGAAACAGTAAACCTTCTCATGTTTCTCTATAACAGTAACAACAAAGTCAGCAAAGGGAAGCTTCAATACTGTCAAGAGAAAGTGATCTTCCTGGGTCACTGCATTTCACATGGAATCCGCCACCTAACCCCAGATTGAGTTGAAACTCTACAAAAGTTTGAAAAGCCAAAAAATGTACGGCAACTATGTGCCTTCCTGGGGTTAGTGTGATATTGTAGGTACTGGATTTAAAATACATCAGAACTTATGGCTCCTCTATATGAGGCTACCACTACAAACCCTTTCAAACTCACGTGGGACAATGAATTGCAGATGAAGGAGCTTATTAAAATTTAGTCTTGCCATTGGACTTCCTGACTATAATAAGACCTTCTCATTGTTTTGCCATGAAGTCAATGGATTTGCTGCAGGTGTGCTCACTCAGCCACATGGAGACAAACAGAGGCCTGTGATGTATGTAATAGCCTCATTAGACCCTGTCATCAAAGGCTCCCCCAGTTGTATGCGAGCCATACAGGTGATACTCGAAAAATTAGAACATTGTGCAAAAGTTCATTTATTTCAGTAATGCAACTTAAAAGGTGAGACTAATATATGAGATAGACTTATTACATGCAAAGTAAGATAGTTCAAGCCGTGATTTGCCATAATTGTGATGATTATGGCTTACAGCTCATGAAAACTCCAAATCCACGATTTTAGAAAATTAGAATATTGTGAAAAGGTGCAATATTCTAGGCTCAAAGTGTCCCACTCTAATCATCGAATTAAGCCATAACACCTGCAAAGAGTTCCTGAGCCTTTAAATGGTCTCTCAGTCTGGTTCAGTAGGAATCATAATCATGGGAAAGACTGCTGACCTGACAGTTGTGCAGAAAACAATAATTGACACCCTCCATAAGGAGGGAAGCCTCAAAGGGTAATTGCAAAAGAAGTTGCTGTATCAAGCACATTAATAGAAAGTTATGTGGAAGGGAAAAGTGTGGAAGGAAAAAGGTGCACAAGCAGCAGGGAGGACCGCAGCCTGGAGAGGATTGTCAGGAAAAGGCCATTCAAAGGTGTTGGGGACTTTCACAAGGAGTGGACTGAGTCTGGAGTCAGTGCATCAAGAGCCTCCACACACAGACGGATCCTGGACATGGGCTTCAAATGTCGTATTCCTCTTGTCAAGCCGCTCCTGAACAACAAACAACGTCATAAGTGTCTTACCTGGGCTAAAGAAAAACAGACCTGGTCTGTAACTCAGTGGTCCAAAGTCCTATTTTCTTAAGTGAGAGCAAATTTTGCATTTCATTTGGAAACCAAGGACCCAGAGTATGAAGGAAGAATGGAGAGGCACACACTGCAAGATGCTTGAAGTCGAGTGTGAAGTTTCCACAGTCTGTGTTGATTTGGGGAGCCATGTAATCTGCTGGTGTTGGTCCACTGTGCTTCATTAAGTCCAGGGTCAACGCAGCCGTCTACCAGGATATTTTGGAGCACTTCATGCTTCCTTCCGCAGACGAGCTCTATGGGGATGCTAACTTAATTTTCCAGCCGGACTTGGCACCTGCCCACACTGCCAAAAGCACCAAAACCTGGTTCAATGACCGTGGGATAAATGTGCTTGATTGGCCAGCAAACTCGCCTGACCTGAACCCCATAGAGAATCTATGGGGCATTGCCAAGAGAAAGATGAGAGAAATGAGACCCAACAATGCAGAAGAGCTGAAGGCCGCTATTAAAGCATCCTGGTCTTCCATAACACCTCAGCAGTGCCACAGGCTGATAGCTTCCGTGCCACGCTGCATTGAGGCAATAATTGCTGCAAAAGGGGCCCAAACCAAGTACTGAGTACATATGCATGCTTATACTTTTCAGAGGTCTGATATTGTTCTATGTACAATCCTTGTTTTATTGATTGCATGTAATATGCTCATTTTCTGAGATTGTGGATTTTGGGTTTTCATGAGCTGTAAGCCATAATCATCACAATTATGACAAATCACGACTATCTTGAACACACCCACTGTAGGGGTCGCCCAGGACAGATTCCCCTCATCAAGCACAGTGGGATATATAAACTTTAATTCAGTTGCAGAACCGGGCCCCTGATGAAGAGAAGGATAAGTGGATCAAATGTAATGCTTCCTGTGGAGCGCTGGCAACCGGTGGTGTCTACCCCGGAGTTTGTACCCAGTTTTAGCACAACTGGCACATGGCGCTAGTCATCTTGCTAAGGGCGTGATGGTGGCACTTACTGACTGCTATTGGATAGCACCTGGATTTAGTGCATTTGCAGCCAGGTTTTGTGCTTCATGTCTCACTTGTGCTCTGCACAATGCATGGAGTCCTGTCCATGTTCCCCAAAAGCATTCTCCTAAGCTATATTTCCTCTTTCAAAGAATTCAAATATACTACATTCAGATGCCCAGAATAGGCACCTATGAGTACACTCTAGTGTGCGTTGACATGTTTTCAAGTTGGCCTGAATGCTGGCCGGTAGCCAAAGCAAATGCAAAGAAAACAGCAAAGAATATTTTGAATGAAATCGTTTGTAGGTATGGAGTTCCTGAAACTATTGAGAGTGACAGAGGAAACCATTTTACTGGAGAAGTGATGAAAGAGGTAATGGAAGCACTTAACATACAGCAAGCTTTCCATACACCTAATCATCCATAAAGCAGCCCTATATTCTGTACAAACTACCCCTAAACAACCACATCGGCTGTCCCCCTATGAGATTTTATTTGGAGGGCCAGCCAAAACAGGGCTATATTTTCCTCAACAGTTGCAGGCTTCTCACTCTAGTCTGTTAGAATATGTTCAGATTTTGGAAAGAACATTGAACAAAGTACATGAATGTGTTTACAACTCTATCCCCGACCCAGATTCTGTTTCAGGTATTCACCAGGTGAATGGGTGAGGTCAAGCGACACATCAGAATGTCGCATGAACCAAAATTTGACGGACCACATTTGGTGCTTTTGACAACCAGTTCCGCTGTCAAGTTGGAAGGAAAGCCCACCTGGATTTACGCCAGTTATTGCAAGAAAATCCTGAAGTGATGATATTCTTTGAAATAAAAATTATGTTTCTTTTCTTGTTGTCTCATGATTAATCACTCCCTACTAATGTTACAGGTACATGTTATATTGGGAAGTTATTACATGCTTTGGCTGTTCACAAAGATACAGTGCGACCCAGTCAAAGTCCAGAATACCCTTTAGTGTTCAAAAGAGAGCTTTTCACTGAAGGTGACATGGCATGGTCATGGTTCCCTTCCTGAGTAGGATGGGGAATTGAAGCAATGAAAAGAATAAATAATTACACTAGAATTGTAGATAGGATTATTAACCTTACTACCACTGATATAGGTTTATTAAGTGAAGAAATGGCTCAGCTTAAAAAAGTAGCATTAGAGCACAGATTAACAGTAAATTATCTCACTGCAGCTCAAGGTGGGATGTGTAAGGTTATTCTCGTACTGACTGTTGTATATACATTTCTGATAATGAGTGCATTATTAAAGGGCATCTTGCTAAGATAAGAGAACTAAAGAATGAGGCCAGATATATTGCTAAAGATGGATGGAATCCCTTTAAGGCTTTTGGAAGGTTTGGTGATTTTCTATATGACATAGCAACATGGTTACAGAAATGAGGTGCTTACATTGTGATGTTCCTGTTTCTCATACTTGTTATTTACTTCCTCATCAGGCTGTGCCTCTGTGTGATCACCCACTGTACCAACAGATGGTCTACCAGCCCTGATGAACCCATTATTCTGAGAAAACTAGGAGAGAGCTGAACAGGACGCAGTCTCTCTGCGCCAACGTAGCAGGAGCTATCAACAATCGGCTGAATGTAACGCAGAGAGGAATGGTGTTAAATAAACAAAAGGAGGGAAATGACATGGACTTTCACTGTATTGTTCATTTAAGCACAAGAGACTCCATTTTGTTCACACTGCTGTAATATGTTCTGTGACCTTCAATTATCACACAGATACAACTTCTGCTAGAATCTTTCTCTCTGCCTCTACTCACCCCTCCCCTCTCAAATGTTTTACTTTTGCAATTGTTCTATTCGCTAGCTTTTAATAATATATTTCTATTTGTTGGTTTTCAATAACATCTCACACCACCCCTTTCTTATCAATGTATAAAATATCATGTAATAATATATTTTGTCAGAATAGACATTTTAAACACAGAGATTGTGTCCTGTGAATCTGTTCCTGCAATTGCAAAACTAACTTTCATTTTTAGAGTCACAACCAGAAATTCCCATAACACTTGGAATCTCCCATATTGGACACTGAGTTCCTACAGGTCATCAAGGGGCGTAAAAATGGTAAGAGACCTGGCCCGGAAGGGTTCTGTTTACGTTTTTATAAAACACTTGCACCCCAGCTTACTCCGATATTGGCGGAAGCTTTTAACTCCATAGATGAGACTCACTTCCCATCTCCCTCCTTACTAATGGTCCAAATCGTAGTCATTCCAAAGCCGGGCAAAGATACCTCCGCATGTAACAATTATAGGCCTATTTCCTTATTAGATTTTGATCTAAAACTTTTTGCTAAAATCATGGCAAACCGTTATCCCCCTTATTACCAAATTTGATACATAAAGACCAAGTGGGTTTTGTCCCCGGACAAAAAGCGAGAGACAACACCACAACACCACCAAGACCCTACATCTTATCTCCTACACCCAACGCAACCGCCTTCCAGCGTGCCTTCTCTCATGTGATGCTGGGAAGGCATTTGATAGGGTGAGTTCCTCCAAAAAACTCTTTCCCAAATAGGTCTAGGCCTGAAAATGCTATCCCGTATCATGTTCCTGTACTCTTCCCCATCCGCCATGGTTATGGTGAATGGGACCCACTCTGGGAAATCTATTGCCAATGGTACCAGAAAGGGCTGCCCCCTCTCAACCCTATTGCTCACCCTAGTAATTGAACACCTAGCCCAAACTCTTAGAGCCAAGCCATCCATTCATGGTATACAAACCCCCTCGTCACGCTGTATACTTTCCCTATATGCGGATGACCTCTTATTGTACATTACCCAACTGCACATTAGCATTCCCTCCATACTATCAGAAATTCATAGGTTTGGCTTATACAGCAACTATAAGCTCAATATCTCCAAAACAAAAGCTCTAAATCTCTCCCTACCTCAAAACACCCTTTCCTCTCTTAAGGCTAACTTCAAATTCCAGTGGAGACCTAAAATCGATCACATACCTAGGCACTGCCATCCCAGCACACATAGCTGATTTATATGCCCTGAAATTTTGTCCTCTTCTCATGAAACTCAAACGCTTGACCACAACCCTTATGGACCTTTCCATATCCTGGTTTGGCCGAATCAATGTCTTGAAAATGGACATACTCCCTAAACTATTGTATCTTTTCCAAGCCCTACCAATGGCACTTCTGCCAGCCTTTTTTCTCACTCTTCGCTCCATGGCTAAACGCTTCGTATGGTGGGAGGGGCACCCCAGACTTAAACATAAAATTTTATGTCACCCTAAAGCTGGGGACCGAGGTATCAGAGGAAGACTGGCACAACACCTTTCTATTCACACACAAATCCTCCATATCGGGTTATACCCAGGAGAAGAATTATAAGTTGGTATCTAGGTGGTATTGTGTGCCATCCACTATCAAGCAGATTTTCCCCACATCCACCGACATATGTTGGCGATGCCATTCAGAGAGAGGTATGCATCTACACCATCTGGTGGGAATGCGATCTCATTTGTTCATTTTGGTCGCAGATCTTCCAGATATACTCAGAAATATATGACAAACCACTAACACCATCTCCATCCATAGCCCTGTTGTCTATACTCCCGGGTTCAATCAAATCTCAAAAGGCTAGCCCACTGAAATTCTTCCTTTGTGCAGGAAGACAACTGATCTCCAGATACCGGAAGAGCCCCACCCCTCCATCTCTTCCCATGTGGGTTAGTGAAATCAATGACATAATGCTTATGGAGGAGATGCAGGCCAAAGTGATGGACACATGGGAAAAATGTATTAATACCTGGACTATATGGATACACTACTCTTCCTCAGATGCACTACTCTTCCTCCTTTCAGACCACATCCTCCTCAGTAAAAAACTTGCTGCCTTCCCAAACCTCCCCCCCCTTTTCCCTCATCATGCCTTCCCCTTTCCTCTTTCTTCCTCTCTTTCCTCCCTCTCTCATTTTTCTGTTTTCTTCTAGCTACTTCTTCCACCGTGCTTACCTACTTAGGTTACCTTGATTAAGGATCCCCAGAGTACCAGGGGTTGTCTTACTCTGGATCATATACTCTAAATTTATGTGGACGTAAGCCTCATAGTGCCTATTCTGTTCACCAGAGATGCCTCAGTTCCGCATACTGGTCTTTAAAGTTATACAGACTTCTTATTGACTTTGTAATTAAGATGCCACACTCAGATGCGCTAAGTGAATGTATGTTATTGTGCATTCTGTGAACAATAAAACATATTCAACCATAATGTCATCGACATAGATAAGGATGTATACCCATCTGTCTTCTTTATTCCTTGAGTAGAGGCAGGGGTCTGCTTTACTTCTTGAGAATCCCTCTCTAGTAAGCATTTCATGACTAGGGTATAAAAGGTGCTTTGTTCTCCTGACTGCTGGATCACCACCCCGCCACTAACCTTTTCTTAAGAAAAGACACATGAAACCCAAGATGGAGTTTAATGGCCGTAGCAGCCTTTTATTGACAACATTAAAAGTAACATATCAACATATGAACCTAGAAACATACGCAGCATATGAATATCCAGAACAGTCTGACAAATAGGAGTAACATGGTCCTTATGGGCATCTACTTCTAGTATCTGCGTAACCACTGTAAATGTTTAGGCCTCCAGCCGCAACAAACACCGACTCGCAGATACCACCAACCATAATAATGGGAGCCCCACCGAAGACGGGTTCCAACCATAATAATGGGAGCCGTACCGAGGACGAGTCCTAATCATACTAATGGGAGCCGTACCAAGGACAGGTCCCTACAAATGTACATATTTTTCCATAATCAAACCCATATAAGGACCTTGTACCCCGCCCACTGCCAGGACAATGCCCCCAGAACACGGTCCACCTCAGACCCAAACCACTGAACACAGTAAGGGCGGGAGGGTGGTCAGTTGTCTCAAGCACGCTTTCCTCCATCTGAAAACCTGAGACCCTCCCACAGATCTCCAGTTTCTGGAGCCCCACTTGCTACCACCCACTCCACCAATCATATAAGTACTATTTTAATAATGCCAAACTGCCCAGAAACACTTTCCCCATACCAAACCCCTTTTAACTCTGTCATGCCGGCCCTGCATTCATTCTTTTTCTTTTCTGACTCGGGGCCTTTCTTGACTAGGGTATAAAAGATGCTTGGTTCTCCTGACTGCTGGACCACCACCCCACCACTAACCTTTTCTTAAGAAAAGACACATGAATCCCAAGATGAAGTTTAATGGTCGTAGCAGCCTTTTATTAACAATATTAAAAATAACATATCAACATATGAACATATGAACCTATAAACATATACAACATATGAACATTCAGAATAGCCTGACAAATAGGAGTAACAAGGTTCTTATGGGCATCTACTTCTAGTACCTGCATAACCACTGTAAATATTTAGGTCTCCAGCCACAACAAACACTGACTCGGAGACAAACAACTACTTGCAGCTACAACCAACCATAATAGCGGCAGCCAAACCGAAGACGGGTCCCAACCATAATAATGGGAGCCGTACTGAGGACGGGTCCCAACCATACTAATGGGAGCCACACCAAGGACAGGTCCCAACCAAAATAATGGGAGTCGTACTGAGGACGTGTCCCTACAAATGTACATATTTTTCCATAATCAAACCCATATAAGGACCTTGTATACCGCCACAAACGCGCAAACATGACACCTTATGTTTGCACGTTCCACCACACCCCCAGGGCCTGCTGAAGACCATCCTGTAACCCCAAGACACCACACATCTACTCCCACTACATTCAGGTGAACACCATCCCCACGCAACTTCTGCCATGTGTCCACTTCAAGCTCACCATGCCTGACTACCACCCTGCCATTCCAACAACAAAGCAAGACACCTCCCAATGCACCTTCACACGGGCTCTGGTCAAACCCACCACCGAGTGCGCCAACCTACAGTAAGTGTGCGCTACAATATCTGACAGCAACAAACATAATCCTGAATACTACTCTCATTTATAAAATGCCTGGATAAGTACCCCCCCATGAATTTGAAAAATGTCAACCAGTACACCTCAAGCACCACCCAGCTCCATACTATTCAGGGTGCGCCAATCTAGCGCACCACAGAATCCTTTCTGGTGAGGTCCACGTTGTCTTTGATTCAGTTGGAACCACACCCTCTTAGCCCCCAAGTGACATAGGAAATGCTCCCCAACCAGCTAGGACAAGCCAAAAAAAAATGCCATAAAATTGTACAAAGAAAACAAAAACACCCAGCTATACACAGACCAGTACCTCATAAAAGGTGAGGACGAACATACAAACCATAACGCCTGGACTCCATGCAACCAATATGGCAGACAATCCCTGCTCACAAAACCCCCATCTAGCCGCCCAGTCCAAATTGATAGCGGGACAAGGCTAAACCAGTTTAAGTGACGTGAAATTAGACCACTACCGCCACACCACAGAGACAGGAAAGGGGACATATAAAACTGGACATACCTACAAACCAGGAATGGGGAACAACTACACTCTCACCCCCATGGGGAGCTGATCAGTCTCAGTTTGCCTAATCCATAGGAGCGCCAACAAGTCCAAACACTGAATGCTCGTGAACTGAAAACCATAGGTGCTCCATCTGAGACACTGGCTAATTACCCAATCCGACAAGCACCAATGAAAGCCAAGACAAAACGCTGCCCTGACCAATGCCATTTCATGACCTGAAAAAACATAGGGAAGAAAGCACCTGTAACAAAAAAAACAAAAACTCAGGAGACACCGGACATCAACCATCAGGCTGTAGTAAACCTTCCCTAATAGACCAGCAGGGCTCTCTGACCCAAGTCCTTCAGCATGATCTGACCCAGCAACTTGAACAAGAAAGTGAAGCCCGCATATGTACGAGTGACAGCCGACACTCCATTCTCCACAATGCAACATGCAAACTACAGCACCCGCGACAAAACATCCCCATCTGAATTTACACCACCAGCCGCACTAACCATGTCTGAGAGTAAGTCGACAATGTGTACTCGCTCACCGAATGGCAAAAACAGATGCCAATGAAATAAAACACCCAGCAGCCCAGCTGGACAAGGGATATCTACTGTATGTACTATGCTCCCGGAGCAAACATACTAAAAATTTAGCCCACTGGAAATGATAAAGAGCATATGCCAAAGAATTTTTGCAACCAAGAACGTGAAGAGCATACAACAAAGCAGGCAAGCAAAAACAGGCCAACACCAAACATCCAAGTAAACGTATCACTATCAAAGAGGAAGCTGACACCTGTTGTTAGCCGATACACCCCCCACAATTGTACTCTCCCATTGCAAAATTATGAATACCACAGTTACACGGCCAAACAATGAGAAAACGCTCCAGCAAGACACAGTCCAGCACTACAGTGACCCTGAAATATATTGCATAACCAGCCGAACCAGTCACATAAGTAAAAGCTCCAAGTCAAAAACTACACGAAGACTTCTACATTCACTCTTGAAAAATGCTCAGCGCTCAAAAGTGACAGAAAACCATTAAACAGGGTACTAAAAGAGTACCAAAATAACTGTTAATTGTCCAAAGTTCTATTGTATGTATATACAGTCTATTCCAAACAGAACATCCAGACTCTGCATGTACAATTCACACCATAGGATGCACACGGAATGGTCAAGGTGGCAACTCACCACATCCAAATGCTGCCTCACCTAAGTGGACAGCAAAAACGCATGGGATGTTATATGCGAAACCGGACCTTCTGATAGTCGTCTCCTCACACAATGACTCCGTGGTAATCCAAAAAAATATATATAAGAAAATAATAGTGCAGTATGTCCAAACTCTACATAGAGCAGGATAGTGAAAGAACCATCACCCGTATAGATATACACCAGTGTTTATGGAAAACACCAAGTTGACTTATTCAACCACCATGTGTATTAGCAACTCACCAGATGTTATGTAAGTATTGCACATATCACATCAACCGGATCAATGAAGGGCAGATCTTCCCAGCATAAATGGATAAACCCCGCTTGTACATTCCTGGTGGGTGTATAAGGATGTATGGATCATAAGTATATCAACGCCATTCCCCATTAAATAAAGGAAAAATTCTCATAGCATAATCACATATTTAATCAAAGCTTTAAAATCCATAAAGAACATAGCAAACATGCATGGGAATAAAATAGCAGCATCCGCTGACCACAGAAAATGCACCTTGCAAAGTACAGGCGGTCCCCTAGTTACAAACATCCAACTTACGAACGACTCCTACTTACAAATGGAGGGAGACAACAGGAAGTGAGAGGAAATCTCCCCCTAGGAAGGGAAATTCACTCCTGTAAGAATTATGGGAAAAAGGTGTCTCCGCTGATGCTTTATCACCAATCCTTGTTTCCACAGCAACCCAAAATGCTCAAAATCCAATTATCATTGGGACAGGAAGTGAAGTGAAATCTTCTGAACAGAAATATAGACAGCAAAACAAACATTACAGATGTGTTAACCCTTCCCTATGCTATCCAAAAAGCTTAAAAATAGTTTTTTTGACTGAAGCTGTAATGGATGTAATTAGCAGACATATTCTGAGTCTCGCCTTCCTATTATATGAGTCAGTGATGTCATGTCCTGAGTGTGTATGTGGTTTATTACTGGGCATAAGCAAAGAAGGTTGAGGACTGGTTAATGTGATTATACTGGGATATAAAGAAGAGATTCTTAGAGAGTGAAAAAGATAGAGTGAGGAATCTGGGTATGCGATTGGGACACCTACATGACATCTGAAATGACATACTGAACTTAATCTATTGTGCTCTTTCTCAACAGCCCCTCCCTTCCTCTTTTCTCTGCCACACCCCCACTGCTCTCTCTCTCTCTCTCCCCTGTTTCCTGTGAGATTTAACCCCTGTGTAGCGTTATATATTGGAGAGTGATCTAAAAGAAGGGACAGGTGATGGTCAGAGGAATTGTCGGACCCTTGAGTATAAGACAGCCTTGTAAAACTGTCACACAAACCCTGAGCCCAGACACATAAATTCTCCAATATCTAACAATGGGACAGAAACCAAAGAAGGGTAGTTTACCTTGTGACCTGGTTTAAGACTTGGAGGCAGGGGAGGCAGTGAAGAAAGGAAAAAGGTTGGCAAAGATATGTGATGTCACCATGAACCTGGGTGGTCGTTACTAAAACGGAAGAAAGGTCTGTTGTCCGATCACGGACTACTACCTACGGCAGAAGCCTGGTACAGGGTGGCAAAAGCCATCCATGAGGAAGGATGGATAGTGCAAGAAACAAATCAGCATGGGTGCATAGTATATGTGTATCATGAACCAGGAAATAAGTTGAGATCCGAGCCACTGCCCTATGATGGCGCCCAAACCTTAGACAGGGTACAGGAACACCGTCCCGCAGCAACCACCCCCCTGCCTGACCCTCCCACCAGGCTCAACCCCAAGCTCCACCCCACTGTAAAACCCCATTGCCGCCCATGCCACCACCCCAGGTTGGAGGCCATCTTGCTCCACCCCAGGTTGGAGGCCATCTTGCTACACTCAGCCATGATGACTCGCCCACCCAACCGATGACAACTTCCGGTGACGGCCATCTTGGTACACCCATACCCATGTATCCGGTAATAGATCAGACTGGAGCGTACTACAAGGCACAGCCCACCCCACTAATGGTGCATGAAGATGAAGCAAGTTTAGATGAAAGCAGCCGTAGCCAATCTCCCTATCCCAGAGCTCAGGAGAATCTCAGCTCCATGGCCACCACCCCAGATCTCAACCAGGCTGATGCGGCCCACCCCACCCCTATTACAGTATCAGGGGGGAAATCAGACACATCTACCGGGGCAAATACGGTTCCTCTCTATGATCAAAGGGCTCATTCCTTCCATTTCCTTTCAGCCCGATGATGGTATTCAAGTAACCTCACCACTGACTACTGATGACGCCTCAGCATTGTGTTCCATTCCCCTTCTGCTTTTCTTGAATGTGGAGGATGAGACAGGGATCCCACAAGAAGTCTTGGACCGAATACCCTCATGTTTGTGGTCTACAGGGCCAGAGGACATCGGTCACCTCAAAGTCCCGCCTATCGTAGTCAAAATGAAACCAGGGGCCCCTTTCCCCAAGAAGCCCCAATACCCCATTCAAGCCCTCTCAGTCAGCTGCAATTGCCCTCCAAATAGAGGTCCTCCTGTGGAACAGAGCTCTTGTATATTGTACAGGCTCTTGCAATACTCCTCTCTTTCCAATAAAAAAGAAAACCCCCGAAGGGAAAACCTGAGAAAAAACGGATAGTACAAGACCTCTGGGCCGTGAATGAAGCCACCATACTGGAAACACCCATTGTGCCCAATCCACACACCCTGCTGGCTGGGGTGCCGCCCACAGCAAAATACAGTAGTGGACTTGGCAAATGCCTTCTTCAGTGTCCCCCTTCACCCTCCTTGTCAATTCTTTTTTGCTTTCACCCACGAAGGACGAGGCTACACCTGGACCGGCGCTTGCTATAAAGCAGAGCTCCTACTATTTTAGGAATTCTTTACCACTCTTTTCCTAAAATAGTAGGAGCTCTGCTTTATAGCAAGCGCTGTTCCTTGACTGTATTTCATCAATTTTTCACTAAGGTGAAAACTTTAAACAGCAGCTGCTAATTATATACCAAACTGTGGCGCGGGCACTCTTGACATATAAAATACACCTGGACCGTAATGCCTCAAGGGGCCCAAAATTCCCCATCTCAATTTGGCAAGGCAATGGTATTCATTCTGGACACATGGATCAAGCTCCATCCAGAGGTTGTGCTCCTCCAGTATGAAGACGATCTCTTGCTCTGTGCGGACACCCAGGAAGAGGCATCAACTTGCTCTGAGAGCCTCCTTTGCTACTTAGCCAAACAAGGCACAAGGCCTCATAACATAAGGTCCAGTGGTGCAAAGGGACAGTGAACTTCCTTGGTCACTGCATCTCGCAAGGCACACGACATCTTACCCAAGAGCGAGTCGCCGCAATTAAGGCCATCCCAGTGCCAGCGGGACAGAGATCTCTTCATGCCTTCCTGGGACTAATCTCCTACTGCCGTTCCTGGATTCCAGAGGCATCCCTGCTGATGCAACCCCTGTATGATGCCCTGAAGACTGATCCCTTCCTACTATCCCCAGAAGCCCTCAACAGCTTTGAACTTCTGAAGGAAATTCTGTCCACGGCCCCCGCCCTCAGCCTCCCAGACTATGAGAAGCCCTTCAAGTTATTTGTCTGAGAGAGAGAAGGACATGCCACGGGATTACTGGCTCAGGCCCATGGCAACAGGCTCAGACCCCTTGGTTATTATTCCTGCCAAATGGACCCAGTGGCAAGGGGAGGACCCTCCTGTTGCAGAGCCGTTTTCGCAGCCCAGGCTCTCCTGGACAAGACCACTGACATGTGTTGGGTCACCATCTTATCCTCCTGGCCCCTCATGATATAACGGCCATACTAAATCAAGTACAGCCAAAACACCTGTCAACAGCAAGATATCTCAGACTGCAATGTGCACTACTCCTCCCGGATAATATTACCCTTCTCAGGTGTGGCACCCTTAACCCGTCCACTCTGCTCCCACTTCTCGAGGGAGGAAATGATCCTCATGATATTCCTCATAACTGCTTTGAAATAATGAAGATGGAAACTGCACATCTACCAACTGTAAGTGAGGTGCCGGACAATATCACACTGGATATGCTGTTACCACTGAGGATACAATCCTCCACACCTTGGCTCTACCTCCCTCAAAGTCTGCACAAGAAGCAGAGCTCCAGACCCTGACTATGGCATGCAAATTATCAGAGGGAAAAAGAGTCAACATCTACATGGATTCAAGATATGCCCTTGGCATTGTCTGTGACTACAGGGTCCTCTGGAAAACTAGAGGGTTTCTAACGGCGGCGGGTACACCCATGAAGCACAGTGCAGCAATCAAGGACTTGATGGATGTTCTACTTCTCCCCGCCCAAGTGGCTATACTTAAGGTAAAAGCACACGGTAGGCTGAATTCCCAAGCAGCCCGAGGCAATCATCTGGTAGACACTGCCGCAAAGCAGGCCGCATATGAAGTACGAGAAGTTGTCAGCAGAGTGGACATGCCTATTCCGGATGGAACAGCACTAACACAAGACATGCAAGACACTGTAAATGTACAAGCCGCCATGGTCTTACAGAACCCACCTGTAGATTGGACATACCTTAAGGAACAGCAGGAAACAGCAAGCAAAAAGGAAAAGGAGACGTGGACAAAGAAGGGAACCACATTGAAGGATGGACTCATGGAAGTGAACAAGAGACCATGTTTACCATTATCTATGTTCTCAGCAGTGGTGCAGTGGGCTCATGGTGCCTCCCACCTGTCAAAAACTTTGATGAACTCCCTAATCAACAAATATTACCTAGCCCCAGGAATTACCCCACTCACCAACAACTTCTGCAAATCTTGTGCCATCTGTGCTAAATGCAATCCAGGAAGGATGGAGGGAGTACCCATAAAACATCTGGCAAAGGCCCAGTATCCCTTTCAGAGAATACAGATAGACCACATCCAGATGCCAAAGAGTGGCCGATATTAGTATGCTTTGGTGATTGTTGACATGTTTTCGTCCTGGCCTAAAGCTATCCCTGTCACCAATATGACAGCAAAGACCACAGCCAAGAAGCTTCTGACAGAAATAGTGTGCAGATATGGTGTCCCAGAGGTTATAGAGAGTTATCAAGGGCCGGCTTTTACGGCCTCAGTAACCAAAGAAATATGGACAGCTTTAGGGGGTCACACTACCCTTCCACACCCCATACCACCCTCAGAGCAGTGGAAAGGTAGAGAGATTGAATGGCACACTAAAGTCTAGGGTGTTAAAAATGTCCCAGGAAACAGGGATGGGTTGGCCAGACAGTTTACCTATTGCTTTGTTTAGTGTCAGGTACACTCCCAAAGGAAACCATGGTCTATCACCCTGTGAGATACTGTTTGGCTCGGCTCCTAGGCTAGGGTGTTACTTTCCACAACATTTACAACTTCAATCTGATGTACTGACTGATTATGTGACTGCCTTGTCTCGTGAATTAACCCGTATCCATGCAAAAGTGTTTTCTTCCATTCCAGATCCTGAACTAGACACAGGGACACACAAGCTGGTTCCCGGTGACTGGGTCTTGATAAAGAAATTTGTGCGAAAACACTCCCTTGAACCAAGATATGATGGTCCCTTCCAAGTTCTCCTGATAACCGCCACATCAGTAAAGGTGGCCGGGAAGAATACCTGGATACACGTCTCTTACTGTAAAAAGGTCCCAGTACCTGAGGAAGCAGAGGGTGTAAAACCATGATATATATCCTTTTTCTGCTGGGGCTGGTGAGGGCCTAACAAGTGGCCATCACTAAGACAGATGGCATTACTCAGTTTTGGTACAACATATCCAACACACATGAATGAGATTCAGTGCTAACCAGCATAACAAGAGTAACTGTTATGTCTATGGCTAGGCCACATTTGGGGACAGTCCCTCTCTGAATCCCATCAGACAGTGAGGAATGCTTCCTTAGCCTATTCACGAACACATCCACCAACCACTCTGCATGTGAAATGTGGAAAAAGGATTATCCCATTGATACCAACACCTCTAAGCCTAGAGAAGTCATCACAATATATCCCGGGAACTACACTTGCTACGCCCGTCACGTAGGGAGGGGTAGGAACCTGGGCAATTTTTCCAGGGGTTACTGAGCCTCTTATAGCCACATTTCATCTGATCTGGTACAGAATCAAAGCCAGTCCTTAGGGGTTGTATATTGGGTGTGTGGGACATGCGTATCAGGACCAGGTTAGAGGGGCAGTGGAGAGGAGAGTGTGCCCTTGCGAAGGCCATCATGCCTCTTCATATACTAACGGAATACACCCCGGACACACACACCGACCCAGCACCCAGTTGTAGGAGGAAGTGGGCAACTCCCTCCGGAAACTTTGACCCTCATGTGTACATAGATACCATTGGAGTCCCAAGGGGGGTCCCTGATTAATTCAAGGCCCGAGACCAGGTAAAAGCTGGTTTTGAGTCTCTAATCCCTATAATAACCATTAATAAAAATGTAAATTGGATCAATTACATATATTATAACAAGCAGAGGTTTGTGAATTACACCAGGGATGCTCTCCAGGGAATTGCTGACCAGTTAGCACCTACTTCATATATGACATTCCAGAATATGGTGCTAGCTGAAAAGGGAGGTGTTTGTAAAATGATAGAGACAACGGGAACCTGTTGCACCTACATCCCTGATAATACTGGCCCAAATGGTAAGGCTACATTAGCCATAAAGAAATTGAAAGATCTGTCGGATGAGCTGAAGAAAAATTCAGGTATTACAGATCCATGGGACCAACACGTTAGCTGGATGAGTGGATGGCAGAAAGTCCTGGCACAGATAGGAGTGACTGTGTTGATCATCTTAATTTTCCTTGCTTTATTGGTTTGTTGTGTACTCCATTGCTTGGGGAAGTTCATGGAAAAGGCAATAGACCAAACCACCTCCACATTCATGAACCAGGAAGTGCGATTTGAGGAAGACTATGAAAAACCGTATACTCCATTGCAGATGCTCCCCGTTCCACATGATGACCTGTAGGGCCATAGGGAAAGCATCTGACTTCCCATGTGCGAAGACTGTGGCAAGGGGGGTGATCGATTAGCAATCACCCGTTTAACGCATAAAAGAGTTCCAAAGCACATGAGGACAGATGAGCTAGGATTAGTAGGGACAGAGTAAAATAGACATTTCAAGGGGGGAATCTGTAATGGATGTAATTAACGGTTGTGATAAAATGCCTATTTCATCGTATGATGTATACCATATGTCTTATGTACATATATGTTATTGCTACTGTTTATCACCTTACTCAAAATGGCTGCTAGATCACCCCTCCCTTTGACTAATCAACACGAAACTTAAGATGGCACACCTCCAGAGAGACTACATCCAAGACTTCGATTGTCAACAACCTGGAAGGAAATTACACTTTAATAGATACATCCAATCATGAGCTTATATGGTCTTTTACTATACTTTATCTATGACACATCTATATGCATTTCCTGCAATGTATATCTGAATACTATAGTTACATAGTTGGTCATGTTGAAAAAAGACACAAGTCCATCTAATTCAACTAAAAAAAAAAAAATATATAATAATAATTTATATATAACCAAACAATCCCATATACAATCCTTCACCAACAGTTGATCCAGAGGAAGGCAAAAAACCCCAGCAAAGCATGATCCAACTTGCTATAACGGGGGAAAAAATTCCTTCCTGATCGCCTGAGAGGCAATCGGATACACCCTGGATCAACTTTACCTAAAAATGTTAGTACTCAGTTATATGATTTACATTAAAGAAAGAATCCAGGCCTTTTTTAAAGCAATCAACCGTGCTGGCCAAAACCTCCTCTGGAGGGAGTCTATTCCACATTTTCACAGCTCTTACTGTGAAGAAACCGCTCTGTATTTGTAGATGAAATCTTTTTTTCTCTAAACGTAAAGAGTGCCCCCTTGTCATTTGTGATGACCTTAACCACTTCAATACCGGACGTTTATATCCCCTTCCTGCCCAGACCAATTTTCATCTTTCAGCGCTCTCACACTTTGAATGACAATTACTCTCTCATGCTACACTGTACCCAAACAAAATTTGTATCATTTTTTTCACACAAATAGAGCTTTCTTTTGGTGATATTTAAGAACTTCTGGGTTTTTTATTTTTTGCGACATAATTGAAAAAAGTGCGAACATTTAGTTTCTGTGATAACATTTTGCAAATAAGTAATTTTTGTTCATAAATTTGGGCCAAAACCTATACCGCTACCTATTTTTGGTAAAAAATAACCCAAATAAGTGTATATTGTTTGGTCTGTGTGAAAGTTATAGAGTCTACAAACTATGGTGTAAATCATTGAAAATTGATCACACCTAATGCACTGATGGCCTATCTCATTTCTTGAGGCCCTGAAATGTCAGGAAAGTACAAATACCCCCCAAATGACCCAATTTTGAAAAGTAGACATTCCAAAGAATTGAGGCATGGCAAGTTTTTTTGAAGTTGTACTTTTTTCCCACAATTCTTGGGAATATTAAGAAATTATTATTATTTTTTTTTTGCACAAACTTGTCATAACAACAAGTTATTTCTCACACACAGCATATGCATACTTCCAATTACACCCCAAAATACATTCTGCTACTTGCCCCGAGTATGGCGATACCACATGTGAGACTTTTTCACAGCCTGGCCACATAGAGAGGTCCAACATGCAGGGAGCACCTTCATGCATTCTAGGAGCAGAATTTTCACATCTAATTTCCTAACGACCTATTACACTTTTGAAGTCCCTGGAGCACCAGGACAATGGAATTACCCACAAAATGACCCAATTTTGGAAAGCAAACACCCCAATGTATAATCTAAGAGGCATTATGAGTCTTTTGAATGGTTCGTTTTTTTCCACAAGTCTTCGAAAAATATGGAAAGAAAATGAAAACGCTTTTATTTTTACACAAAGTGGTCAATTTATAAGTTATTTCTAACACATAGCATGCACATAGCAAAAAATACCCCCCAAAATATATTCTGCTACTCATCCCGAGTATACCACATATGTGAGACTTTTACACAGCCTGGCCACATAGAGAGGTCCAACATGCAGGGA
Organism: Glandirana rugosa; assembly: GCA_018402905.1. NCBI lineage: Eukaryota > Metazoa > Chordata > Amphibia > Anura > Ranidae > Glandirana > Glandirana rugosa. Next base: position 80,508 of record BLSH010019677.1, on the reverse strand, counting down.
GCACCGTCAGGCATTCTAGGAGCAGAAATTTCACATCAAATTTCCTAAAGACCCATTACACTTTTGAAGGCCCTGGAGCACCAGGACAATGGAATTACCCACAAAATGACCCCATTTTGGAAAGCAAACACCCCAACCTATAATCTATGAGGCATTATGAGTCTTTTGAATGGTTCATTGTTTTTCACAAGTCTTCGAAATACGTGGAAAGAAAATGAAAACGCTTTTATTTTTACACAAAGTGGTCAATTTATAAGATATTTCTAACACATAGCATGCACATAGCAAAAATTACCCCCCAAAATATATTCTGCTACTTGTCCCGAGTATGGCGATACCACATGTGTGAGACTTTTTCACACCCTGGCCACATACAGAGGCCGAACATGCAGGGGGCACCGTCAGGCCTTCTAGGAGCATAAATTACACATAAAATTTAATTCATACCTATCACACTTTTGAAGGCCCCGGGGCACCAGGACAGTGGAATTACCCCCAAAATGATCCCATTATGGAAAGCAAACACCTGAGGTATATTCTATGAGGCATGGGCTGCAGATAGGTACTCGGGTACTCTAATGTTCTGCAGATAGGGTACTCAGGTATTCTGATGGGCTGCAGATAGGTACTTGGGTACTTTTATGGGCTGGAGACAGGTACTCGGGTAATCTGATGGATTGGTAAAAGGTACTTGGGTACTCTGATGGGCTGCAGATAGGTACTCGGTTACTCAGATGGATTGGTGACAGGTACTCGGATAATCTGAAGGGCAGGTGACAGGTACTCGGGTACTCTGATGGGCTGGTTACAGGTACTCAGGTACTCTGATGGGCTGGTGACAGGTACTCCGGTACTCAGGTGGGCAGGTGACAGGTACTCCGGTACTCAGGTGGGCAGGTGACAGGCACTCAGGTATGCTGATGGGCTGGTGACAGGTACTTGGGTACTCAGATGGGCAAGTAACTGGTACTCTGGTAGGCTGATGGTCTGGTGACAGGTACTCGGGTACTCTAATGGGCAGGTGACAGGTACTCGGGTACTTTGCCGGGCTGGTGACAGGTACTCAGGTTCTCTTTTATTTGCAGGTGACAGGTACTCGGGTACTCTGATGGGCTGGTCACAGGTACTTGGGTACTCAGATGGGCTGGTGACAGGTACTCTGGTACGCTGATTGGCTGGTGACAGGTACTCTGATGGGCAGGTGACAGGTACTCGGGTACTCTGATGGGCAGGTGACAGGTACCCAGGTACTCTGATGGTCTGGTGACAGGTACTCGGGTACTCTGATGGTCTGGTGACAGGTACTCGGGTAATCTGATGGTCTGGTGACAGGTACTCGGGTACTCAGATGGGCAGGTGACAGGTACTCGGGTACTTTGATGGGCTGGTGACAGGTGCTCAGGTACTCAGATGGGATGGTGGTAGGTACTCGGGTACTCAGATGGGATGGTGACAGGTACTCGGGTACTCAGATGGGCAGGTGACAGGTACTCGGGTACTCAGATGGGCAGGTGACAGGTACTCGGGTACTCTGATGGACAGGCGACAGGTACTCGGGTACTCTGATTGGCAGGTGACAGGTACTCGGGTACACTGATGGGCAGGTGACAGGTACTTGGGTACTCAGATGGGCAGGTGACAGGTACTCAGGTACTCTGATGGACAGGTAACTGGTACTCGGGTACTTTGATGGACAGGTGACAGGTACTCTGATGGGCTGTGACAGGTACTTTGATGGGGTGGTGACAGGTCCTCTTTATTGGGGGGGAGGATGATCAGTGTGCTTGGTGTACAGTAGGCGGTAACAAGCTGTTACCTCAATCTCCCTGTCACACACGATCGGTGTGTGACAGGGAGAACCGTAACTGTAACAGCTCGTTACCGCGGTTTGTTTACATCACATGACCGGCTGTGATTGACACAGCCGGTCACGTGGTAAAGAGCCAAATCTATTGGCTCTTTACACGGATCGGAGCTGGGCTTTGTTCGAGGGACAAGCCTCAGCTCCAATCGCCGTGCTGCGCGCCCCCGGGAGCACGCACGAGCGGAGTGCACGAGAAGATCGGTTGTGACTGGCTGTGATTGGACACAGCCAGTCACGTGGTAAAGAGCCAATTTTATTGGCTCTTTATCCTGATCAGGGGGGACACAACCCCCCGGCAGACAAGCGATCCGTGATTGCCACTCTGCGAGTCCCCAGGGGCCCGCAGTAGCGGTGAGAAGCGGCCGACGTCATATGATGCCGGCCCGGATCAACGAGCAGTTCCTGCTGACGTCATTTCACAATGACTCGGTAGGGAACTGGTCAAAGTAAATAACTCAACACCAAGTTCACAATATGGACCACTTATATATTTGTACATGTTGATCATATCCCCTCTTAACCTCCTCTTCTCAAGAGAGAATAAATTCAGTTCCTCTAGTCTTTCCTCATAGCTAAGCTCCTCCATGCCTTTTATTAGTTTGGTTGCCCTTCTCTGTACTTTCTCCAGTTCCCCGATATCCTTTTTGAGAACTGGTGCCCAAAACTGAACTGCATATTCCGGATGAGGTCTTACTAATGATTTGTACAGGGGCAAAATAATGTCTCTATCTCTGGACTCCATACCTCTCTTAATACAAGAAAGGATTTTGCTTGCTTTGGAAACCACAGCTTGGCATTGCATGCCATTATTAAGGTTATGATCTACCAAAACCCCTAGATCCTTCTCCAGTATGGATTCCCCCAGTTGTGCTTCCCCTAGTATGTACGATGCATGCATATTCTTAGCCCCTAAGTGCATAACTTTACATTTGTCAACATTAAACCTCATTTGTCACATAGTTGCCCAATTAGACAGTGTATTGAGGTCTACTTGTGAGTTGGAGACATCCTGCAAAGACGTTATTCCACTGCATAGCTTGGTGTCATTTGCAAACACTGAAATGGTTCTTTTAATCCCAGACCCTATATCATTTATAAATATATTGAATAGTAAGGGTCCCAACAGTGAACCTTGGGGTACACCACTGATAACCTTAGACCATTCCGAATAATAATCATTAACCACTACTCTCTGAATTCTGTCTTTTAGCCAGTTTTCTATCCATTTACAAACTGATCTTTCCAACCCTGTAGACTTTACCTTACACATTAGCCGTGTGTGGGGAACGGTGTCAAACGCTTTCGCAAAATCCAAGTATACCACGTCCACAGCCACCCCTCTATCCAAGGTTTTACTTACCTCCTCATAAAAAGAAAATTTCAACAAGAACTCATCTATGTGGTCTTTTATTAAACTCTCCGGTAACTTCCCAGATATAGAAGTTAAACTAACAGGTCTATAGTTATTTGTATTGTGGCTCTGAGTCATCATTGAGCTCCGTGCCAGTTTTATCTTTTGTATCTGTCGGCATTACTGCCTAGTTTAACACACAATAAATAACGCATTTTTATGGCTATTTTACATTGGGGGTCTCTCTCCCTTCCCCGCTTTTTATTTGGCTTTGAAATTAGATTCTGTGTTTGCCCTTTCTACTATGCTGGCCAGATGACTGGAACGCGGTCTTCCGCCTTTAGTCCTGTTTGTTCTTATGAACGACAGCAGTTTATGACTGCTGGATTTGCTACAGCTATATGCTTTATCTAAATCATCAAAATGTGAGTGTAATCATTTGTGGTTTTATTGCATCTATAATAAGTTTTTACTGGATTGCGCCATGTGCACTCCTTTTGATGTCTTTCTCTGAGGATTGCTGGACTCAGCTCAGTGCCAATTGTTAGATTCTAGAGCCATATACACGTTTCCATGGGAGAGTGATTAACTCATCAAAAGCTGGTTTTGGCTACTTTTTTTTCCAAGTTTACCACTTCCACTCACCCACTCACCTTTTCTATTGCAGAAGCCCCCTTCCTTAGGGCAGCTTCCCTACTCACCGCAAGATATGTTTTTCCTCTCGGACGATGGTTCTCTGGAGGTGGCTTCTGTTGTGGCTTATGCATTGCCCCCCTTACCTCAGCTCCCGGAAGAGACACCCACATGGGATGTGTCGGCTCTGTGTATTGCACCTATTAGTGCGGCCTTGTATGTAGGTATGTTGGCTTCCTACATTATCCAACTCTACCTGCTAGCTTTCCAATTTACCTCTTGGTGATAATACATATATTTCTTATTAACTACAGTTGTCAGTCACGCGTATGCTCCTGATCAGTGGGTAACAATTTCCACGAAACGCGTAGAGCGCTATATATTTTGTGTCAATATCTATTGTGTAATAAATAAATCATGGACTGGTTATAACTTCATATGTACTACTTGATATGTTGAGGCTGAATGCCCTAAATGTGTATGAATATATGCATATGAACTGTTTACAATATTTTTTATACATAGTTGATGGATTGTACTAGACAATACTTATTCAATAAAAAAATTATTGTTCTAACAACCTGTGTGCTTCATCTAAAGTCCCACCCTTCCTCCTTTTTTTAGTTTAGTATTCATTAGGGATGGAGGCTTGTGACCCACATGACCTCATTTAAAGTCCCACCATGGCTCCTCTTTTCTATATACATCAAACAGGGATGGAAGCACACAGGTTGATATATAGTTAGCAATTTCCACTGTTTCTGTGCTAATTGCCTAATATCTGTTTATTATTAACTTTTTTTTTTAATTACGATTCTGTACCCATGTGGGGGTCTTTGGCCCCCACTTTTCAGTTTCCATGTGAGTAATTGCCACTTCATGCATTGGACACGCTGGATGTGTCATGTGACCCAATATTAGGAGCCTGACTCAGGCTCCCATCTCTCCGGGTAGCTGGGACATCGAGTGATGGGTCCTCCTCCTTCCCCCTGATGGGGTGGGTGGATGGGTTGTCCTTGGTGTCCACGTCACGTCCTACATGCCAGATGTTGTGCATCTCTCCACAAGGCGCTGCACTTCTGGAGTGTTTCTCATCTGGCGGCTTTGCGGGGGGTTGGGCTGTCAGGGTCAGCGGCGGGGAACCCCGCTCATTTGCTGGCGTGATGTTGGTGGGGGCGTGGTGAGGCTGAATGCCCTAAATGTGCATGAATATATGCATATGAATATAGTTGAGCGAACCCGAACTGTAAAGTTTGGGTTCGTACCGAACTTTGGGGTGTTCGGGACCCGAACCCCGACTTTTCAAAAAAAGTTTGGGTTCGAGTTGGGGTTCTGGTATTTGATTTGTGGTAGTGTGGTACCTCACCAGGCAAAGGGCACAAGATTCTCAACCACGTGGGTTGAGAGGCTGCAAGAAGTTTGCATATTGGGGAGGAAACTGGTTTTTCAGTTTCCTATTTGTATAGGAAAATTGGTTTCGGGACCTGATCCGGGTGGGATGAAATCCACAGTCCTGGGTCCACATTTTGTGATCCACCAGCACACTGACTGGTCAGGTGTGTGCTGGGCTATTTGTAGACACCTGACCATGGTTCTGGGCTCCACCCTCCCGAGGAGTCCAGGCTTGCAAGGGAGAAGCCAGGGTGTGCATGTGCACTGGAGAAGCCCGAGAGTGCAGGTGTGCACTGGATAGCCAAAGAGTGCAGGTCTGCACTGAAAACCAGAGACCCAGACTTGAGTTTGCTGACAGGAATCAGGAGGGCTCCAGGTGGGAGCCGGAGCAGTGATTCTGATACTAAAGAGAGCCAGGTGGCTTGGTATTTTTCTTAGTTGCTATACTGCATGTGTAAGCCAGGAGGCTGAATGTACAGCTATTTTTGCTGATGGTGAAAACCCCCCCTGCGAGGGAAACCGTTCTGTTTTGTTTTCTGAACTTTCGTTATTAAAAGCGGGCCAACAAGCCCTGAAAAGGAATTATTTGGTGTGGACTGTACTCACTAACAGGCACTACACTTGAGCTAAACAACCCCCAACATTACAAGTGGTGGACGATGCAGTGGCAGAACTGAAGAACATATGAACTGTGTTTGTGTGCATGAGACAGCACAATCTGTGTGTGCAGGTGAGGAGAACCTGTATGAAGTGAAAAGGATCTTGCTTTAAAGTGACAGTGCTCCATTTTGCTGCTGGACTGCACAAAAGTGTTGTAGAGCGACTGCAAGAATGAAGCAAGGGTTTGAGCCTGCTGGAGAACATTGCAGACTGTTTTTTGCTGCACTAACTCCAGTTAAAGGGGAAGTGCATGCTGGTGCCCCTGGCAACACTGGTGTAAGTAAGCCAGCTATCAAGGTGCAAAGTACCAAGTATGAAAGAGGATGCAGTGTTGGAGGCCCTATCAAGGCTCTGAGGCCAGAACGCTGTTTGCGTTGCAGTGAATGGGGACACACTGTCTCCAAGTGCCCTTTGTCACAGCTTTCAGTACAAAGTGACATGGCAAGACAAAGGTCTGCAACAGTGTTTAGGAAGCCTGATTTGAGTACCAGCAGTGCCCAACAGGCTGACTGGAAGTTGGAGGGGAATGTGGTTACCCGTAGCAACAGCGGTGATGTCAAGTCTGTGCACCATGTGAGAAAAGTATTGCCTGCAGAGGATCGTGGCGTGTTAAAAGCAACAATGCTTCAAGGAGAGCAAAGTCATTGTGCTTGGGAGCATCAGAGAAGTACAGCTGGGAGAGTGCCATCTCCCTTAGCAACGAGAGATCGAGTGTCAACTGGAAGGAGGAGCTACAGTGGAGATGTGAAGCAGCATCCCACTAAAGATATGAGCAGAAACGTACCATGTCTGGAATGTGGTCAACTGGGGCATGGGATCTTTTCTTGTCCCAGGTTGTGGAATATGGCTGCAGATATTGCTACTGGGCAGAAGTCTTTGCCTGCAAGCCCAGTTTGTTGTTCAAAAGTGTTTGCAGTCACCTCTGGCAACAGTGAGGAAGCACCTGTTGTGCCTGCAGGGGGTGCTAATGAGTCAGAAATGGCTGCTGCAGTTTCATCCTATGGCCACCAGGGAGAGTTGGCCAGTGAAAGTGAGACCAAGAGCAGACAACGCACTCAAGTGAACATGGCAACCCCTCTTACAGTGATGGGTAAGACTGTTGCTATTAAATGCATGGAGAAGACTGACAATGTGACTGTGCACACTGCGGTGGAAATGACCCCAGATGGGAAATCCACTGTGTGTGTGGAAAAGGACTTGCCTTGCTGCAGTGCCCTGTCCAGTGGGGAGGCAAGTGTTAAACTTGAATGTGACAATGGGATGTTTAAAACTGCTAATATTGTGTTGGCTAAAGTTGATAGTCTAGTTGCTAGTGGGCTAGGGCTGTTCAATAGAGCTGAAAGCATAGACATCAATATGATTAAAGATGTGCTATCTCCCCTAGCAACCGTGACTAAGGCCACAGAGGTGTCCCTAGAAACCCCCAGGGAGCTCTGCGTTTTGGAGCCGGAGGTTGCCCGGGACAACTATGGTGCCGCTCTAATGGATAAGAGGGTACTTGAACCCAGTGATAACCAGATGTTAAATGCTAAAATGGAAATGTTTGAAAATACTTATGATAGAAATGGGTTAATGCAGTCTGGCAATGACAGGTATGAAGGTGTTCATGTGTTTAATGAAGCGCCACCAGAGCAAGGTGGTGAGAATGTGGTATTGCAGCCTGCTATGGTTAATGTATTGCCACAGTCTGGTTTGAACCAAAGTGACATGTGCAATGTATCTGTTGCTGGGCCACTCTGTTCCTCTGGGTCTCCTGGTGCAGTTGGAGCGGTACTGCATGGTGGGAGTGCAGAGATAACAGACTGGGACAGGTGGGCCAGAGATCTTTTGGCTTTATTGGAAAAGGCCTCTGTTGGAAAAAGTGGGGTGGACACAATTTCTGCTGTGCTGAATGGAGGGACTGCAGAGCAACTTATAGTCCAGGGTGCGCTTGTTGCTGCAGAGGATATCTCTCAGGAGATGGAAGGGCCGAGTGAGATGGACTCTCTATAGGAGACGTCGTTGTTCGCGTGGGACCTGATATTCAACGAGACGTCAGGGAGGTAAGTCGTGTCGTCTTTAACACAGGTGGGGTGAAAAAGGTTGTCTCCGGAAAAGGTTATTTCGGTTTTCTAGAGACCGGGTGGACAGGGTCAGACAATAGAGACGTGAGGGTGGTACGTCATGGCGAGGTTGACGTGGTCCTCTGGGTCTCCTTGTCTCACCGGGTCGTTGTCTATGTAACGTGTACAGTGAAACCAAGTTTGGTCTGACACCGTTATGTAATTGGTATCGTCCGACGTTATGGTGTAAGAGTGGTGGAACGAGACCACCGCGAAGTAATTTGTGTACTTGTGGAAGTATGGACAGTAACGGT
>BLSH010019677.1:19258-30927 GCA_018402905.1 Glandirana rugosa | reverse complement strand
GTTTTTGAACAAGAATCTGTCCCTCTAAGAGACAGCCTCTACCTAGTGCAGTCAGATCACTCAAAGCATCAGTATGTGAAATCTGAAATTACTCCCACAATATGATCGTTGTGTACGATCCCACAATCTGATCGTTGTGTACGAACGTACGATCGTTTCGTTAGACAGAGTTTAATCTGCAATCTCCAACTCTAAGCAGCAGTATTTGAAATCTCAAATTCCCCCAACAATCTGATCGTTGAGCACGATCGTAGCGATCGTTGTTTTAAGCAGAGTTTGATCTGCAACTCAAAGCAGCGGTATGTGAAATCTCTAATTTCTGCTATCTGTCCTCAGAGCAACAGCACAGACAGCAGTAGTAAAGTAATCTATCTCAGGATGCAGGATCAGGTCTTAAAATGTCTCAAATCTGTCCCTCACGCAGTCAGCTACCTTTCCCTACACTAACCCAAGGAGCATGTGACTGCAGCACTGTGACTCCAGCTTATAAAGAGGCTGGGTCACATGATGCACTGGCCAATCACAGCCATGCCATTAGTAGGCATGGCTGTGATGGCTTCTAAGGGCAAACCAGTGAAACGCTTGTTGATTGGCTGCCCTGCAGCTTCTCAACACGTGGAGTAAAATAGCAGAACCCCGGACCGAACCCGAACGATTTTTGAAATGTACGGGTCCGGGTCCGTGCCACGGACACCCGAAAGTTCGGTACGGACCCGAACGTTACAGTCCGGGTTCGCTCAACACTAGTTAGGATCTCTCATAAAGTCCATGTACTGTCTATTATTTGGCCTTATTTTGTCTTGTGGAAAGATTGTGGGCTAATCGGGCTGCTTGTAGGTGCCCCAGGGTTGAAATTCGTGCTGAAATTCGTGCTGTGTCAGCTGTACCTCGTGTCAAGCCGCGGCCGTGGCCATCTTGGTGCACCTGGAGCGGAGCGGTGTGATGTATCTCCGTATCGCTCGGTGCTCTCTGGGGTGCCCGCGATGCTTCCCTGATGATCCCTCAGCTTGCGGGGGTGTTCCCCTACCGTGGGGAGTCCCTCCTGAGGGATCTGGCGGTATGTCGGGTGTTCAGGGCCGGGATAAGCGCGGAGCGCCGGGCTTAGTCAGCCATATCGGAGCTCCCGCGCATGCGCTCTGCTCCCATTTTTTTTTTATTTGATTTTAATTTATTTTCCCTATCCCCGTTTTTTGTAGGGCACTTGCCCTACTCTTACCCCAATTTTACTTCCTTTTGAAGCCCTCTAGCACTTTCCAGGACTTTGTTACAGCCATTTTTGTGCCTAAAAGTTCGGGCCCCCTTTGACTTCAATGGGGTCCGGGATAACATTCGGGCAACGTTCGGTGCCTAACCCGGACTTTTTTCCAAAGTTCGTTCAGACCCTCCGAACCCGAACGTCCAGGTGTTCACTCAACTCTAGTCATTAGAGACTATATTGGCTTGCTGGTCTGTGGTGATGAGCCTGTATAGGTGATCAACCAGTTTTTCTTTTGCGAGGAATTGCGAACTATTGTGAATTATTGTGAACTGTGCATTCATCACCCTGAAACTTAACTGTGAGACCATTGTTTGCAAGCCTTTTGCTTGATAGAAGGCTGCCTTCTAGTTCTGGAACATACAGCACTTTCTTTACAAGGAGACTGTGGTGACCTTCTTGTGGTGTAATGCAGTTCAGGAAGCCCTGGCCTTTACCTTCTGCAGTGAAGCTTTTCCTGTTTGCTAGTAAAACGTCTTTTGCACTGTAATCAATGTTTGTGAAGAAGGTCTCATCGCTAGTCATGTGGCTTGTCGCACCTGAGTCCATGCACCAGCCATGTGGCTTTCCGCTCTGTGTCACTTTAAAGGTGCCACTCCATGATGTGTCTGCAGTTTCCTTTGTGGCTGCTTTGACTCTTTTTGTGGATAGCTGTAGCTTTCGCTGCTCGACTTTCCAGACAGAGCAGTCCTTTTTTATGTGACCAGTCCTTTTACAGTGAAAACAGGCTCTGCTTTCTTTGTTGTGCTTTGTGCCTTTGTACATCTTAAGAGCTTTGTTATCATGGTGCATATTTTATTTCCTTCTGTGATATTCATCAATTAATTTGTCTTTGTCTGGTTTGGCAAGGTCTGGTTTCTAAAGCGTCAATAAGAGCAGTATATGTCTCTGGAAGGCTGCAGAGGAGCAGTTCAACAATATGGTTATCCTTGATGTCCTTTCCAATGGCACATAGCTGCTCTATGACGTCTAGCATAGCATTCACATGGTGACATATTTGCTGGCCTTCTTCTAGTCTCATCTTATAAAGCTTTCTTAATAGAAAAAGCTTACTGTTGAGGCTTGACGCTCATGCAGTTTTTTGTCATAAAGTCCACATACCTATGGCCATTTTCTCTGTTCTTATGTCAATAAGTTGGTCATCTTCCACTAGTAAGCTTATAATTACTTTTGCCTGCCTATCTTTCCTGCCCCATTCCATTGTCTCTCCGTTTGTGGGTCTGTCTGTATTCAGCACTTGCCACAAGTCATCCTTGTCGAGAAGCATTTGTAGCTTAAATCTCCACATCTGGTAATTGGGATTGTTCAGCTTTGCAATTGCAAACTTCACATCTGAAGCACTTGCCATCTTTCAGCAGCTTGCATACAATACTCATAGAATTGCAGTATCCTATTGACTGCCTGAGTGCCTGCTGGGTGCTGCTGGGTGCCTGGGATATCCTCTCCAATGCCTGTACCCATAGCCTGTTGTCAGAGTATTGGTATAATGCGCTGGAAGCTTCTTGTTTGCAGTAGATACCTTTACTGTAATGGAGGAATATCAGAACAGGTCTTACATCATGGAGACAGGATTACAAACAAGTGCACTGAGCATAGATAGACAATGCATTCTGTTATATCATAGAACACATAAACAATACACTATAACATTACAGTGCCACCCCCTGCATAGAGAGGTATAATGCATAGAGTATATATAGTTCACAGTACAAAGCAACTTTGATGCTGTACTTCAAAAACTTTTCACCCGTTATGCCCAGATGTTTCTGACAAAAGAACAACAAACACCCACAGTGGCACAGGTCTTGTTGGAAAATGTCCTTGTTCACTATGCGTTGCTCCAGTGAATCCCCTCTGATCATGGATGAGACTTTGAGAGCCGACTCATCAGGTTCAAATGACCATAATGCAAATGTGTTGATTTAACATTCAGTTTACTGTTCTCCTGTTATATTATGCTATGATTATATTTTATTTACTGAGTCCTGTAATTCCTTTGGAGACTAAAAACTTTTAGTGGGAGAGTGGGTATCCCAGTCCACAACACTGGTAGCTGAGGAGTGACTGCAGGAATCTGGCTGTCAGCTTGCAATGTCTCTTGCTGTGCCTCCTAGCAATAAAAATTTGGCTGGGATGAACTGGGGCCGCTGGGAAATGTAGTTTCCACACTGCGACACAGTCCTCTGGAAAGGAACAGCAGGGGAGCAGAAAACTTAATTTCCCTGGATGCCAAATGTGAGGGGGCAGAGCAAGAAGTAGAGTGAAGAGAACTGAGAGCCCAGGTGAGAAAGAAATTACACATGGAGAAGCAAAGGATGCAGTCAAGAGTATGCTGCAGACTGAGGCAAGAAGCAGAAAAGTATATCTGGCTGGCTGCTACTGGAGAGAAAGGTCACTGAACTCTGTCATAGTGTTCTAGACTGCATACCTGCATGTGCAGCCTGAACTGCTACAGTGAGACTATCTTTCCAACCTAGTAAATCAGTAATACTGCGCTAAAATAATTCAATAATCAAAGTGTTGTACACATAATGACATTTGTACAAGTGCAATATTCAAAATAAATGAATAAATAAAAATATATATATAAGAGTGCAGCCACTATTCAAAATCTAAAAGAAAATGTGTAAAACTAAAAAACAATAGTCCTATAAGCGGCGCAGGTGTATGTGAACAGAACACATCCACAACAAAGGTATTTTAGGTGCTCTGGCAGTCCATAAAGTGAATTGTTCTGTGTAGTAAAATCAAATCTTCCACAGTTAAATCCTCCACTTGTGTCACCACGTGAATAAACCACACACACTGAGGCTCACCAGAACTTCAAGGGTTAAATAGCCCATCAAGATCGCCTGTCAGGCACTGCATCCACCGGTTATATACCTCCGAATTCTGGGAAATCTGCTTTAACAAGCTCTTGCTATCTCTTCAACTCCCTCAATGCTCCTCTATTTCCATGAACATTTCAGGCATTTTGTGGCAGGGTACTAAGAATATAGCAGTGAGAAGGCGGCTGGGGAAGCTGCAGATCTCTGCTCCAGTCTTTGTTTTTAAGTAACGAGCACATCTTTCCAACCTATTTACTGTTATGTTAACCCCTTCCTTACCGGGCACTTAAACCCCCCTCCTGCCCAGACCAATTTTTGGCTTTCAGCGCTGTTGCATTTTCAATGACAATTGCGCGGTCGTGTGACGTTGTACTCAAATAAAATTTGCGTCCTTTTTTTCCCCCAAATAGAGCTTTCTTTTGGTGGTATTTGATCCCCTCTGCGTCATTTCTGATCGCCGCTATAAACAAAAAATGAGCGACAATTTTGCAAAAAAGAACAATATTTTTTACTTTTTGCTAAAGTACAAATCCATTAAAAAAATTATTCATCAGTTTTGGCCGATATATATTCTTCTACATATTTTTGGTAAAAAAAAAAATCGCAATCGGCATATATTGATTGGTTTGCGCAAAAGTTATCGCGTCTACAAACTGGGAATTGATTTATGGCGTTTTTATTATTTTTTTTTTTTTTTACTAGCAATGGCGGCGATCTGCGACTTTTATCGGGACTGCGATATTGTGGCAGACATGTCAGAACATTTTTTACACATTTTTGGGACCAATGACATTTATACAGCGATCAGAAATTTAAATGTCCACTGATTACTGTGTAAATGTCATTGGCAGTGAAGGGGTTAACCTGCAGGGGGCAGTGAAGGGGTTAAGAAATGTTCCCAGGGTGTGTTCTAACTGTGGGGGGGCAGGGCTGGCCGGGACATAACAGATCTAACTGATCCCAGTGACAGGGATCAGTAGATCTGGTATGTCCCCTGTCACAGAACGGGGAACCGCTGTGTTTACAACGGCGGTTCCCCGTTCTGAGGCTCCTAAAAGTGATCAGCGGGTTGGACGGAGGACGTCCTCCGGGCATTTCAGATCCGTGCTGGAGCCGTACTTTGGCAATAGCGCGGATCTGAAGTGGTTAAAACAGGACCCAGAGAGGTCCTGATACCTTTGTTGCCCCATCCGGCTTGTGCTGCCTGGTGTGAGGAATGAGGAGCTGTCATTGCTGTCCAGGAGTGCTGCCTGCCAGGAACTGGTTGCAGAAGGTCTGCTGTGGACTGTGAGTAAAACTGCTGTGCTGCTTTCATTAGAGGCTGTGTTGCTGCATTGTGCCTGCCAAAGACTGCACTATTGAAAGTACTGGGTAGTGCTACTGCTAAGGTATCCAGGGAAAGATAAGACTGCAGTTTTATCCAACACCAGTTGGAGGAAGAAACACAGTGGGACCCTTCACTGGGCTTAAAGACGACACATCAGGATGATTAAGCATGGTCAGAGGCCCTTTGGCTATTTGTTGATAAATTGACAATGCTTCTGTTATTGCTGTTTAAAGTTGTTGCCTCTGGAGAGTCAGCCTTGTAATTTATGTTTTTTTTTTCCATCGCACCATAAACACCCTCATGTAAGTAAGTGAGCTTTCCAACAGGAGGTCCAGGGTCCCAGCACCAGCTAACTATACATAGATGCACTGCCCATTGGTTTTAAAGCCACAGGTGTATGGGGGAATGTGATGTTCCTCTCTATGGTCAAGGGAACCCGAGAAAATAGCAGTTCCTTCAGGATTGAGCGTGTGGCCGGGGCCTACTCGCCATGCACATGGGGGTAACTTTTGCATGGAATATGCTCATCAATGCCCAGAGTGTGGTTATGGGACAATTCTAATGCTAAGGCAGTTCCCAAACTTAGCGATGAGCAATCACACTGTGTGCAGTAAAAGTGCAGAATTCCTCTGAAAAGTGCTGTCCTGTGTAACTACACACTGTAACTTGATGTAGGTTGCACTAGGAGGGACACTGCTGAGCCGTGCCCTCTCCACCAGTCCAGCATACTTCCTCATTTCTAGTAACAGAATGGGGTCCCACCGTGCACCCAGCATGGATTTCATCCATGCACTTGTTAACTCCTTTACCTCCATACCTTGTGACCATACCATGGATCTCCGCAACTTGGGTTCGGTTCCAGTTGCTACTTGGAACCGATTGCTAGTTAGGGAGCTAGAACACTGATCACCTTGCTACCAGAGGAGCTGTCTCCTTTACCAGGTGCCATGCCTAATGACTGGTCTCTTGTGTCTTGAATTAGTTCTTGGTTGCCTATAGCAGCTACACTACTTCTTTGTCAAGTAGAAGTTCTGCAGCAGCTGAGCTTCATACTCCACATGTGCCTTACACACCCTGATTCTTTTGATACACTAGAACCCATAAATCCTTTCCTTTGAATAACTTCAGGCCAGTTATTATCTTTGAGCTTCTGAAGAACACAGCAGACATCTGTGTGGTGGCTCTCTAGGGACTTGGAATATATGAGGATAACATTGAGATAAAACTACCACACATTGCTGCAACAAATCTCGAAGGACATCCTTGATGAATTCCTGAAAAACTGCAGGAGCGTTGCAAAGACCAAAAGGCATTATGAGGTATTCGTAATGGTCTGTCCTCGTATTAACCACAGTTTTCCATTCATCGCCCTCCTTGATCCTCCCAAGATTGTATGCCCCACTCAGATCAAGCTTCGTGAAAATGGTTGCTCCCTTGAAGTGGTAAAATAACTTTGTAATCAACGGAATTGGATAAGCATTCTTAATCGTGAAGCAATTGAGACCCCTATAATCGATACAAGGTCTCAGTTCGCCACTTCTTTTTCACAAAGAAGAAACTAGCAACACAAGAGACAAAGATTTTCGGATGAATCCTTGAGAAAGTGCAACATAGTTCTCCGTGACTTTATCCTCAGAGACAGACGAAGGTTAAACCCGGCCACGAGGGGGGTATGGCACCAGATTGAAAGTCAAATATGCAATCATAAGACCGGTGTGGAGGCAAATTACCGGCTTGTCCTTTATCAAAGACATCACTAAATTTGAGGTACTCCTCCAGCAGGGAGGAAAGTGAAGAGGTGCACAAGACCTTAGCCACTTTCTGAAAACAAATCTTACTGCATTGTGGCGACCAGGAAAGAACCTCAGCATGAAGCCAACCAAAAGAGTGGTGGGTCTCTGTAACCAAAGATAACCAATAAATGAGGTGAGAAAATTACTTGGAATTGTATTATCTCACGGTGAAGAGCCCCTATGGCCATGGTCAACAGGAGCAGTCTCATGAGTCTCATGGGCAGGCTGTAGAGGTCTTCCATCAATGGCAAGTGGGGTGGCATGAAGCTGCAGTGGAATTGATTTCTTGGGCACAAAGGCACCATCTATGAACAGCCCCACAGTTGATTAGAGCCTGTATCTCGATGGACGACTCAGACCAAGAAAGGGTAACCGGAACCAAGGGCTTATCCTTCAGGATAACTGGGGATGAAAAAATACCATCTAAGGTCTACAGGACCTCCAGGTGCGGGCGTTTCCTGGATGGGTAGGGCAAAACTTCAAAAAGTGAACATCTGGCCACAATCTCTCCCTCCACCTAAAGGCCCTGTCATCCGCTATGTGAAACCCAACTGCATGGGTTCTACTTCACTGGCTGACTCGGTAATAGGAGGCATGAGAGGTGAAGGAGGCAAGGGTGGGACTGCAAAGCTCGGAGCCAAATGTTCAGGAGGCTTCCACAAGCGCTCCTTAAAGGAAGGTCTCTCACGGAGTCTGAAGACAATGAGAATGGCAAACGTGATCAACTTCTCCAGCTCAGTGGGTATGTCTCGGGCTGCTATCTCATCTTTGATGTTACCCAAGAGACTATGAGAAAAAGCAGCCATGACGGCCTCATTGTTCCAAGCAACCTCTGCTGCCAGAGTACAGAATTCAATGGCATAATCGGCAACAGTTCTCATACTCTGTTTGATGGACAGAGTTGAGAAACCCTCTACATTGCATTGGATCGCCCCCAAATCACTGGGGAAGCGGAGCAGAACCAGACATGCCTCTTATAGAAGTAATATTCCAGACGGGTGTCTGCACAGAGACTGGAGCAGCAGCAGGGGCGGCCTGCAACAGAGGTTGTACCAGAACAACCACAATGGGAGGATCTAGGTAAACAGTGCGAATCAGGAGCGTCTAACACTATGTCGATCCTGCTCATCCAATCTGGAAAAAATATTACCAGCAAGTGGATTGCCTGCATTATTGTCCGGCTATATATGCGCAACTGGTAACCGAGCAACCGATTGGTCAGGTGATCGGTAGCGGCCATATTGGAGCTCCGAATAACCCCTGGTCATCATTCTTCCTATTGAGCAGTTAAAACCAATTACATCTTTAATATTACTACCTAAAAAAAAAACCCTTGGTGTATAAAAACCATAAAGGCAAAAAATGTAAAAAAGTAAAAATGGTGTAAAACCAATTAGGAGTGTAAACAAGATGGTTTAATTCATAAGAGGGGAATGTATGTTTATGGTATGTAAAAACAAGCTAGAAACTGCAAGTGAGTGCAAGAAAACCGGCTAATGGAGATATTCACAAAATGTACACATATGTGTAAGTTAATAGCAGGCTCCTAGTGGTCCAGCAGAATAAGGCGGGCAGGAGTATCTTCTTCTCAAAAATGTATTCTTAAAAACGGGGAGAAACACATGTGGCGAGACAAATGGTGAATGGAAGGGAGTTTTTACTAAAATATGAAAAATATCTTAAAAATCTTATAAAAAATGTTTTTCAAAAATTGTTGACACCTATGTACATATATTGGAGTACTTGAGAGGTTATGCATATTCCTGTCCAAAAATGCGTTCATGGGGGAGATGTTTCAATCATTGGTGATAAAGCAGTTAAGGTCAATGTCTATGTTGAGGCCATTAGGCTGCAAAGAATTTAAGGTATAGATCCACTTTGTTTCGTTTTGTGAGATCAGTACCTTCCTATTACCACCCCGCCAATGTTCCTTTATGTAGTCGATTCCATAGAAAGACATGACGGCCGGATTTTTATTGTGGACTTCCTTGAAGTGTCGTGAGAGGCTGTGTCGTGGGTATCCTTTCTTGATGTTGTTGATATGTTTCTCCCCCGTTTTTAAGAATACATTTTTGAGAAGAAGATACTCCTGCCCACCTTATTCTGCTGGACCACTAGGAGCCTGCCATTAACTTACACACATATGTGTACATTTTGTGAATATCTCCATTCACCGGTTTTCTTGCACAAACTTTTTTTCCTTTTTTTTCCTTTTTTCCTTTTTCCTTTTGAATTATTCTCAGTTTTATCCCCTTCTTCCCACTCTTTGTCTGTGAACAGTTTTAATACATTTGAAACACATTTTTGGTACTTACTATGCAACTAATTACTATTTTTTTCAGTGTATCTACCCTTATTACAGTTTCTAGCTTGTTTTTACATACCATTCCCCTCTTATGAATTAAACCATCTTGTTTACACTCCTAATTGGTTTTACGCCATTTTTACTTTTTTACATTTTTTGCCTTTATGGTTTTTATACACCAAGGGTTTTTTTAGATAGTAATATTAAAGATGTAATTGGTTTTAACTGCTCAATAGGAAGAATGATGACCACGGGTTATTCGGAACACCAATATGGCTGCTACCGATCACCTGACCAATCGGTTGCTCGGTTACCAGTTGCGCATATATAGCCGGACAATACTTGCAATAGACGCTGCCTCTAATGACGTCTGTATGACGAAACGCGTCAGTCGGAGCTACAGAGCGTCATACGCCAGTCCGGCAGAGCAACCTTTTGATGTGAACACGCTGAAGTCTGACTTTCTCAAGAGTGAGTACGCACTATATACCGCTGTTGTTGTATTTATTGATAACACATTATGGGTAACCTGTGATTACATGTGGACATCTGGCATACTGAGACGCCGGGGTCGCCAACCGTGGATATAAGAACTGGGATATCCAGGCAAACCGAGAGCTCTTTACTTTGTAGCCGGTGAGTGGGATATATGGGCTAGGGAGGGGAGCACCTCAGTGATTAACCCCCTCACTACCACGGAAAATCCCCTCTTACATAGTATTCGTGCAGCAACCATAATACATGTTTTTCACATACTCTGCACACTCAGTTTTATGAACATTTGTTTGATGGTTTCCAACACTGTTTACTGATGACTTTGTGACAGGTCACTTGCAACCACCACAGGCAGCGCCATACCCACTTAGACACCCCCTCTTTTTATGTATTCCCATCCTTTATAGTATGAGTATAAACCTTTTCACCCGCTATGTAGGTCTATTGATCTACCTTCCAGTCATGTATGACTGCAAGAAAATTCAATAGAAATACATAGCAGGCTAGTTATAAAAGTGAACATAACTAAAAATAAATGGTAAGCCAATGAATGTTGCTATCAGTAGATCAAACCATAATGATGCATTTCCTACAGTGGTAAGGCAAGAAATAATGGCAAATGTAAGGTTTAAAATAGTACTACAGATACTTACAGATCCACGAAGAAACAAAACAGGGACGCCAATGCCAAACTTTTCACCCAACGCGTCTACTGCAGATAAGAGCTGAAGGGCCTGTGGACCAAAATCTTCAAGACTATCTTCTGCATCCTTAAGGTTATATTTTAATCTACAAAACACACATAAAACAAGTTATTATTGAGAGTTGTCTTTCAATACAAATAAAAACACAGAACAAAACATTATTTAATGGGAGAAAAAGTACCCTATCATCAGTGTTTTTCTTTTTTAAAGTGCATATAGGAGAATACATGACATACAAGACCATGTGATCACATAACAGGGAAATGTAACCCAAACAAACATTACATATCTTGTGTAACAATCATCCCAGAGTCAAAATGCAACAATAATTAAAAAAAATTACATAAAAACACATTAAGGGGTGTAATTACATATATATAAAAAAGCATATAGCTATTTGCCTAGCAAAACTGCTGCTACATTTGTTGTATACAATGGAAAAAAACACACAGTGCTGGCAGCCCCCTTGCATACTAACATATGCAACAAAAGTCATATTAAATAAAGTGCAACAGGTGCAATAAATAAATCCACTAGCGTGGATCAAATATATATACAAAACATTATATTCACTTCGTGGTTCGTGGAAAGAAACCTGAGAATACTTGATAATAAGTAAAGACTGTGACTACAAACTACCTTGATAATGATTCGTGTTCACTAACACAGCGACCTACTCGTGAAGTCGTGGAATTAAAGTTAACTAACTGTCTTAACTAGTGTGTAAAAAAAAAACTGTGACTACTAACTACCTTAATAATGATTCGTGTTCACTTACACAAAGACCTCCTCGTGAAATCGTGAAATAAAAAGTAACTAACTGTCTTAACTAATGTGTGGAAAAACTTAACATTACAAAACATATATATAAACTAGGTGCGATCACCTAAATAAATAACGTGGACAACGTGAAATAAATTATACTGAAAACAACGTATACAATCATACGTTCCCCCGACGGT
>BLSH010019660.1:345124-356884 GCA_018402905.1 Glandirana rugosa | reverse complement strand
AATTTCTGCTATCTGTCCTCAGAGCAACAGCACAGACAGCAGTAGTAAAGTAATCTATCTCAGGATGCAGGATCAGGTCTTAAAATGGCTAAAATCTGTCCCTCACGCCGTCAGCTACCTTTCCCTATACTAACCCAAGGAGCATGTGACTGCAGCACTGTGACTCCAGCTTATAAAGAGGCTGGGTCACATGATGCACCGGCCAATCACAGCCATGCCATTAGTAGGCATGGCTGTGATGGCTTCTAAGGGCAAACCAGTGAAACGCTTGTTGATTGGCTGCCCTGCAGCTTCTCAACACGTGGAGTAAAATAGCAGAACCCCGGACCGAACCCGAACGATTTTTGAAATGTCCGGGTCCGGGTCCGTGCCACGGACACCCTAAAGTTCGGTACGGACCCGAACGTTACAGTCCGGGTTCGCTCAACACTAGTTACTGGGTTTACTAGGTGGCGTAGTTGGAAAACCCTGGCCTGAGTCCAGGGAATCATACGGTCATATGATAAACCATCCGGAATATCTGGGTTAAAGAGTATATTTAAGAGCGGGGAGCAGGGTTAGGAGAGTTTGAATTGTTCAGAGCATTTCTTTCATATAGAAAGGGTGAATAACATTGGGCCTAAACAGAGAGACCTTAGTTGTGTCGTAAATCTGTTTGAGGAGGGCCAGATCATATAGCAAGGATGGACCTGGGATGTAGCACTCATTTCAATTTCAGACCATCTATTGGGGGCCATCCTGGAAGTCCAGGAGGTTAGAGGTCGCAGGTGGGAGGCATAATAATATTTGACCAGGTCAGGGGCTCCCGATCCCCCTTTATTTCTTAAGGCTAGGACCAGCGAACTTGCAATCCGATGGATTTTGTTTTTCCAAACAAAGCAAAGACAAATTCTTTGAAGCGCTTTGAGTTGTGGCATCGGGATGGGTACTGGGAGAGTTTCAAATAAATAAAGCAGTTTAGGAAGTATTGACATTTTGAGGACATTGATTCTACCAAGCAGAGAGAGAGGGAGGGAGGTCCAGTTATTTAATAACGGGTGGATTTCGGAAAAAAAGGGGAGGGAATTGGCCTGGTACAAAGTGGGGTAGGATGCAGTAAGGTGGATCCCTAAGTATTTAAGTGTGTGAGAACACCAATGGTAGTTAAATTATAATTTAATTCATGCAAAGAAGGAAGGGAGGTATGGGGGTGGGTAAGTGTCAATAAAATATCATCGGCAAATAAAGATAGCTTGTACTCCCGTTGTCGCAACCTCACCCCATGTATCTCTGGATGGACTCTGATAGCTGCTGCCAGTGGCTCCAAACAGAGGATGAAGAGCAACGGGGACAGAGGGCATCCCTGCCTAGTACCATTGCTTAGGGGGAAAGGCTGAGACAAATGGGAGGACAATCGAACTTGGGAGGTGTGGGTATAATATAATGCTTAAAGAGCTTGGATAAAGGATCCCGTAAAACCAAGTTTAGATAGCACTGCGAACATAAATGGCCAGCTTAACTGATCAAAAGCTTTCTGAGCGTCTAGGCTCAGAACAATTGCAGGTTGACTGGTTTTGGACAAGAGGTCTATGAGAACTATCGTCCTTCTTGTATTGTCTCCTGCGTGTCTTGCTGGGACAAATCCCACTTGGTCCCTGTGAACTAGAGATGGGAGTAAAAGTGATAGTCAATTTGCTAAGATCTTCGTAAAGATTTTATAGTCTGAGTTCAATAGTGCTATTGGGCGATAGTTGTCAGGTATGGATGAATCTTTGCCGGGTTTAAGTATAACCGATATAAAGGCGTGTGAGAAATGAGTATGGGGGATTGTACCTTTCTGTAGAGAAGAAAATAGGTTAGCATATGTGGGGATAGAATTGGGAGGAAGGTTTTATAATAAGAATACGGCAGTCCATCAGGTTCCAGGGATTTATGGGATGGTAGTTGTCTAATCACTTCCGAAATTTCTTCAGGGGTGATGGGTGCATTCATCTGAAAGCATTGGTCTAAGGATATCTTGAATAATTTTAAGGAGGCCATAAAAGAGTTAAATTTGGTTTGGTCAAGTATGAGGTGATCAGGGATGGACATAAATGGTCTGGGATTAAGTCTGTTAACTAACATCCTATGGGGTTTGTTGGCAAATTCATAGAACCTCTGTCTTGACCATATTAAAGCTTTAGAAAATGTACTTAGATCCAATGATTTGATACAGTTGCGCACTAACGTGACTATGCGAAGTTGTCCGATCGTGAGAGTTTGAAGCAGCTGCTGCTCAGTTGCGCATAACTGCTTCAAAAGCTCTTCTCTCAATTTATTTGAGTCTCTTTTTAAATGGGAGCTTGCAGAGATGCATTCCCCTCTGAAAAAGGCCTTATGGGCCTCCCAAAGAGTGGAAGGCTCCGTGACTGAGCCTACATTTAGTTGAAAAAATTCCTGTAATTTTTGTTGTAGTTGAATCTGAATTTCAGAGTTGCGTAAAAGGGATTCATTGAGACGCCAATGGCATGTTCTGGGTGTGTTAATAAATAATGCAAGTTCAAGGAGGGTAGATGCGTGATCTGACCATGTGATAGGGTTTATCTCAGAGGAAATTACGTTAGGAAGCATAGGTGCGGTGACAAAAAAGTGGTCCAGTCTTGAGTATAGTTTATGCGCGGGGGAATAGAACGTGTATTGTTTCTGTGTAGGATGCTTCACCCTCCATGAAGCCAAAAGGTTGTAGGTTCTGGTCAATTTCCTAAATGAGGTAGATAGTTTCTGAGCTGGAAGTGGGGGGGGGGGGGGTAGATTGGAAGAGGGCATGTCTATCTCTAAATGCAGACACACACACACGTTAAAATCTCCTCCAATAATTGTAAAAGGCTGAGAGAAGGATCGTATTTTCTCTAAGACCTGTGAGAGAAAACTTATCTGATCTGAATTAGGGACATATACATTTGCTAGAGTAAAGGTTGTATTTTGGTGAACACAATTCAGGAGAATGAATTGATCTTGGGGTTCAGAAAATGAGGACTAGATGCGTATCTGGCTTGATCGTTTAAGTAGGATAGCAACTCCAGCTTTTCCAGAAGGGTCTTATGAGACAAAAGTTGTGGGAAAGTGCTTAGAAGCAAATTTAAAGGAGCTGCCTAATTTGAAATGGGTCTGCTGAATCATGATCACCTCTGCTTTTGAGGATCTGAACTCTTTTAAAGCTATCCAACGTTTCTTTATAGAGTTCAGCCCCTTAACATTACAAGAATAAATTCTTAAAGCCATATTTGATCTTAAATATGCACAAGAAGAAGGTGTGCCTCTAAGTGTATCCAAAACACGGCTTGAAGAAGGGGCGTAGGCCTTGCAAACGCGTCGCCGTCAGAGCATCTCCACGTCTCCAGAACCGGAAGTGACGGAACGGAAGGCTGAATGTGTATGAGGAAACGCGGGAGCCACCGACGGGTCCTTTTGTATCACCAGACAGTTCCCATCCGATCCTCTCCTCTCATCCCATCCGGAGCCCAGCAGAACCCACAGATGGTGGATGCACAGCTAGCAGTGACTTAATACTGCAATGCTTCTTTACTTACTACCTTTGTGAGTAGTTTTTAATCTTTCAATAAATTGTCATTTTTTATGGGTACACTTAGAGGCGCGCCTTCTTCTTGTGTTTCCCTTTACTTTAGCAGATCGGTTTACTTCTTAAAGGTGCAGCCCTTCGGTACACAAGACATCTATTGGCCTTTATGGACTATTTGTCAGAACTTTAATGTTGATACACTATTACCCATATGTTGGTGGCAGAACCTAGTTACTCCATTTTTTGATCCAGTGCGCTGTCAAGTGAATTGCTTTGTGTTCTTAAATATGCAGACTATAGATGTTATCTTAGCAAAAAACATACATATGCTATACCTTGGTACATGGCACTTCGCACTTGGCGAAAGGAACAATGCAAAATAAATTGGGATGGTGACAGCGGGTTTACCATCCAAAAAGTTAGTCAGGTAAAAAAAAATGACCTGAAAACATGACTAAAACTTCAAACAAAAACAAAAAAGAGAAAGCAAAAAATAGAAAAAAATTGTGCTAGGCTTGAGGGAGAGATTACCTTCAGGATTCCAGGACGGCTGTCCAGGAATGTAAAGGAGCACATGGCAGTCTGCGAGATCCTACAGGTAGGACCCGTCTCTTCTGAGAGAAGAAGATAAAAAAAAGGAAAAATTTGTAAATGTGGAACGTCACCTGAGGGAAACAGTTATAAACAGAGGGTATATATACCAACATGGTGAAAAAAAGAGGGGGTGGGTGGAACGTCAGCTGGAAAGTTCCAACAGCAAGGCCAGAAGGCCTGGTTTACAGATAAACAGGATCCAGTTCATCTGCAAAAAAATGAAATCAGCCGAGAGGATGAGATGTAATTTCACGTAGGATATCTAGACGGGGTTGATCGCTGAGGTGTTGATGACGATCTATGTGATCTCCAACGGACTGGGGTCCAGATTTTAGCCGGTGTCATGAGAGGATTTGCTGTTGGTGGGGGGTACTGGAGTTCTTCTTCTGGAATGGGTGGGAGTCCAAGATTACACAGGAAGGATTGGCTTTCATGGAGATCTCTGATTCAATATTGAACTCCATCTTTGGATGCAGAGAGGCAGAGCGGGAATCCCCAGCGATAAGTAACTTGGTAGGCTCGTAGATGTGTGATAATGGGACAAAGATTGCGCCTTTTTGCTAGGGTGATGGGGAAAGGTCGCTGAATATTTGTATCTTGTTTCCTTCTATGCAAGTTTTATTGCATGTAGCCACAGTAAGTGCCTCTTTACTTTCATAAAAGTGGAAACGCACAATTATATCCCTTGGATTGGAGCCAAGGGATCTATGGGCCCTGTCTAGGCGCCAGTCAATGTCCGGGATATGGGGGGCTATGGTTACAAACAGTCCCAGAAGATAGGGACATAATTCCTTATCATTGATGGTTTCAGGGACACCACGAATCCTTAAATTTTGTCTTCTCTCTCTATTTTCCAAATCCTCCTGCTGGAGCTGAGGTTGGGAGACCGTGTATTTGAGGGCAGCGTTATCCTCCTCCATGACATGCACATATTGAATCAGTTCATCAAATTTATTCTCCAATGTTTCCGTGCGATCACCCAATTTATCAATTTCTCCTCTGAGCTCTTGGGTAATTTCCCCCACTTCTCTTGTAATATTTTTGGGAGGTCTTGTAATAGGTTTTGTAGCTTTAAATCCAAAACCGCTACGGTAACAATTGCTGTGTTTTCAGGTACCGGGCTAGAAGGTCTGGATGGGGCGGGGTGATATAGGGGAAGCATACCTTCTGCCGATGCAAGTAGTTCCGTGGGGTCCGGGTGTCAGCTGGGCTACTTGAGGCCGGGGATTTCGGCCTAAGTAGGAAGTGGTCCATGATCTGTGTAGGCCGGAGCTGTGGCGGTGGATTAAATCCTCTGTAGCTGTTTTTTTTATCGCCAATTTTGTCCATGAGGTGCCCGGGCAGCTTAGGGTGTGGATAGTGTGGCTCCTGGGGCTGTGAAGGCAGGTGTAGCTGTGCAGGAGCACAGGCAAAGAGATGGGGACCGGAGCTAAGGTCTCACACATCCACCATCTTCACAAGCCACGCATGCGCTTGTTACTGCTGCCTTTCTATCCCCTCAAACCAGTCTGCCAATTCTCTTCTGACATCAATGTCAGAGAAATGAAATGCAGCTCACTGGATATTTTCTCTTTTTGGGACCATTCTCTGTAAGCTCTAGAGATGGTTATGCGTGAAAATTCCAGTAGATCAGCAGTCTTTTAAATACTCAGACCAGCCCGCCTGGCACTAAAAACCATGCCATGTTCAAAGTCACTTAAATCCCCTTTCTTCCCCATTCCAATGCTTGGTTTGAATTTCAGCAAGTCACCTTCACCACCTCTAGATGCCTAAATGCATTGGGTTGCTGCCATGTGATTGGCTGATTAGCAATTTGTGTTACCAAGCAATTGAACAGATGTACCTAATAAAGTGGCCAGTGAGTGTATATCCCCTCTTCTGTGATCTG
Organism: Glandirana rugosa; assembly: GCA_018402905.1. Lineage (NCBI taxonomy): Eukaryota > Metazoa > Chordata > Amphibia > Anura > Ranidae > Glandirana > Glandirana rugosa. The sequence goes on along the minus strand of BLSH010019660.1, from coordinate 350,864 downwards.
TACTTGTCAACAACTGGTGTGACCTGAGATGTGTGAACTGTAACAGAGAATGCCAGGCACAAATAGTGTAAAATAATATAATTTATTTTAAAGATAAGTGGACAAAGATGCAAACGCACCTCCATACCAAACAGTGTAAAACAAGCCAAATAACCAAATAGTGAAACACAAAGAACAACTGCCTAAACAAAGTATTAACAGTGGATAGGGAAATGCCAAACCATAAACGTAGCCGAGCCTGGGTCATACACAGGAGATCAGTCAGAGGGAGCTGGGGGCAAGACAGGGCAGGAGAGAGCAGGTGGGAAGGGATCAAGCTGCAAGACAGGAGTCCAGGAACGGAAGCAGGATGCAGGATACTGGGTACACAGGTCAGGGGCACATGGAGACCAAAACACCAAGGCATTCAGCACATGACAGACAGGGTTTAAATATGCTTCCTGCAATGAGCATCACGTGAATACTAATGAGCTTATGGTTGCTGGAAGACACCCTCTGGTGTACACTGGAACTGCAGCCCATGGATCCAGGTGCCACAGTGCTACCCGATGGTGAGCCCTTAACTGACACCCACTGGTAGACACTGGAACTGCAGCCCATGGATCAGGAAGCCACAGCACCACCAGCAGGTAGGTAAGTCTTTTCCTAACAGTACCCCCCCCCCTCTAAGGAGTGGCCTCAGGATGCTCCAAACAGCAGTAGCTGAACCAGTCCATAAAAAAACAGTCTTTAGTTACATAAGTCCACAGGTGAAGTTACTTGTAAGCTGAAGAAGTGCCAAGCAAGATGTCTTACTGCCAAGATCCATTGATAGGTAAAGTGTCCCCCCATCTGGGTCAGGTAACTGGCTGGATATCCCACAGTTGGGGTCAAGTCACTGGATGGGTGTCCTGCTTGCCAGATTCCCTGAGATGTACAGAATTTGACACTTCAAATCCCTCAAAAACAGCAGCTACCCCAATGCTAGGGTCCTACCGATTATCTTCAAACTTAGCCCTGGAGTCATGTGACAATACCAGAATACAGACACCAATGTGTCTTGTCATAACTAAGTAGCTTGCCTGGTTTCCAGTACTTGCTCTGCACATTAAAAGCCAACTAGGTCTTTCCGAGGCACTGGTTACCCAGCCCGGGTCCCCTAGTACAACCGGAGCTGTGGCAGTTACTCCTGGATCATGACAAGGCACAGATCGTACTCTGCCATTCCCCAGGAGCTTAACCTGATCAGGGCCATGAAGGCAAATGCAGCCATTAGTTACCAAGGGCATGTCCAGACAGGCTTGGGGGCCATAGGAGCAACACACTTTCCGAGGGACTCGATCGAGGCAAACATCAACTGAATCTTAGGCCAAGCAGGTAACCCATACAAGGCACATGAGGGTTCAAAGCTTTCAGACCCCATAGCAGATGGACACTTAGCCCTTGCACAATAATCTAACTGAGCAGCTGGCATATAGTCAGTAGAACCCGGTTGTGTGATAGGGAGAAGATAAGCAAGATCATCAAAGGTAGACTTGTCATTGGGCAGGCAGGTTGTTGGGCACAGAATGTCCGGATGCAGGCTGGGCATCAGCGACTGTATCATCAGGCTGGGCAGTGGGCAGAGGCACATCAGGTTGGACAGTGGGCAGAGGCATATCAGGCTGGGCAGTGGGCAGATGCACATCCAGCTGGGCAGCAGGCAGAGGCACATCAGGCTGGACAGCGAACATAGGCACATCAGCCTGGGCAGGGAGCAGAGGCACATCAGGCTGGGCAGCAGGCACAGGCACATCAGACTGGACAACAGGCACTGGATCATCAGGCTGGACAATGGGCTCCGGATGAACAGGCTGGACAGTGGGCACTGGATCATCAGGCTGGACAGCGGGCACTGGAACATCAGGCTGTACAGTGGGCACTAGATCAGCAGGCTGGAAAGCAAGCACCGGATCAGTGGGCTGGACAGAGGGCACTGGATCAGCAGCATGGGCAGTGGGCACAGGATCAGCAGGCTGGGCAGAGGGCACAGGATCAGTAAGCTGGATGGCAGGCACAGGGACAGCATGCTGGACAGCAGCCATTGGAACAGCAGGCTGGACAGCGGGCACCGGAACAGCTGGCTGGACAGCGGGCACTGGATCAACAGGCTGGATAGTGGGCACCAGATCAGCAGGCTAGACAATGGGCACAAGATCAGCAGGCTGGACAGCAGGCACCGGAACAGAAGGCTGGACAGCGGGCCGGAAACAGCAGGCTGGACAGTGGCCACTGGATCAACAGGCTGGATAGCGGGCACCAGATCAGCAGGCTGGACAAGGGGCACCAGATCAGCAGGCTGGAAAACGGGCACCGGAACAGCAGGCTAAACAGCAGGCATCAGAACAGCAGACTGGACCACGGGTACAGGATCAGCAGACTGGACAGTGGGCACAGGATTAGCAGGATAGGCAACAGGCACAGGAACATCAGGCTGGGCGGTGGGCAGAGGCACATCAGGCTGGGCAGCAGGCAGAGGCACATCAGGCTGGGCAGCGAGCATATGCACATCAGGCTGGGCAGTGGGCAGAGGCAAATCAGACTGGACAACAGGCACTGGATCGTCAGGCTGGAAAATGAGCTCCGGAGGAACAGGCTGGACAGTGGGCACTGGATCATCAGGCTGGACAGCAGGCACTGGAACATAAGGCTGGTCAATGGGCACCAGATCAGCAGGCTTGAAAGCAAGCACCGGATCAGCAGGCTGGGCAGCAGGCACCAGATCAGCAGCATGGGCAGTGGGCACAGGATCAGCAGGCTGGGCAGAGTGCACAGGATCAGCAAGCTGGATGGTGGGCACAGGGACAGCAGGCTAGACAGTGGCCACTGGAACAGCAGGTTGGACAGCGGGCACCGGAACAGCAGGCTGGACATCAGGCACTGGATCAGCAGGCTGGATAGCGGGCAGCAGATTAGCAGGCTGGGCAATGGGAACCAGATCAGCAGGCTGGACAACTGGCATTGGAACAGCAGGCTGGACAGCGGGCATCAGATCATCAGGCTGGATAGCGGGCACCAGATCAATAACTGGACAATGGGCACCAGATCAGCAGGCTGGACAACGGGCACCGGAACAGCAGGCTGGACAGCAGGCATTGGAACAGCAGGCTGGACCACGGGCACAGGATCAGCAGACTGGACAGTGGGCACAGGATTAGCAAGATAGGCAGCAGGCACAGGAACAACAGACTGGGCAGTGGGCAGAGGCACATCAGGCTGGGCAGTGGGCAGAGGCACATCAGGCTGGGCAGCAGGCAGAAGCACATCAGGCTGGGCAACGAGCATAGGCACATCAGGCTGGGCAGCAAATAGAGACACATCAGGCTGGGCAGCTGGCAGAGGCACATCAGACTGGACAACAGGCACCGGATCGTCAGGCTGGACAATGGGCTCTGGATCAACAGGCTGGACAGCGGGCACTGGATTATCAGGCTGGGCAGCAGGCATCTGAACATCAGGCTGGACAGTGGGCACTGGATCAGCAGGCTGGAAAGCAAGCACCGGATCAGCAGGCTGGGCAGCGGGTACCAGATCAGCAACATGGGCAGCGGGCACAGGATCTGCAGGCTGGGCAGAGGGCACAGGATCAGCAAGCTAGATGGCAGGCACAGGGACATCAGGCTGGACAGCAGCCATTGGAACAGCAGGCACTGGAACAGCAGGCTGGACAGCGGGCACTGGATCAGCAGGCTGGATAGCAGGCACCAGATCAGCAGGCTGGACAATGACCATCAGGTCAGCATACTGGATAGCGGGCACCAGAGGAGCAGGCTGGACAGCAGGCATTGGAACAGCAGGCTGCACAATGGGCACTGGATCAGCAGACTGGACAGTGGGCACAGGATCAGCAGGATAGGCAGCAGGCACAGGAACAGCAGGCTGGACAACAGGCATTGGAACAGCAGGCTGGACAATGGGCACAGGATCAGCAGACTGGACAGTGGGCACAAGATCAGCAGAATGGGCAGTGGGCACAGGATTAGAATGGGCAGCAGGCACAGAATCAGCAGCATGGGCAGTGGGCACAGGATCAGCAGCATGGGCAGTGGGCATAGGATCTGCAGGCTGGGCAGAGGGCACAGGATCAGCAAGCTGGATGGCAAGCACAGGGACAGCAGGCTGGACAGCGGCCATTAGAACAGCAGGCTGGACTGTGGGCACAGGCTCAGCATGATAAACAGTGGGCACAGGATCAGCAGGCTGGACAGCATGTTCGGGGCTGTCAGACAAAGGCCAAACCCCATTGGCAATCAGGGAGGTATACTGGAGCAGATTGTCTGGTGTGGAGGTTTACTGGAGCAGATCGGCTGGTGAGGAGGCAGGCTGGAGCAGATCGGCTGGTGTGGGGGCAGGCTGGAGCAGATTGGCTGGTGTGGATGCAGGCTGGAGTAGATTGGCTGGTGTAGGGGCAGTCTGGAGCAGATCGGCTGGTGTGGAGGCAGGCTGGAGCAGATGGGCTGGTGCAGAGGCAGGCTGGAGCAGATGGGCTGTTGTGGAGGCAGGCTGGAGCAGATGGGCTGATGTGGGGGCAGGCTGGAGCAGATTGGCTGGTGTGGAGGCAGGCTGGAGCAGATCGGCTGGCGTGGAGGCAGACTGGAGCAGATTGGCTGGTGTGGAGGCAGGCTGGAGCAGATGGGCTGGTGTGGAGGCAGATTTGGATAGTGGCAGGATTGTGCAAGTTGGGAAAAACTTCAGTTTCTTTGTGGGTTTAGTCACCAAGGTTCTGCATGTGAAGGCAGGGCTGCGAGCAGGGGGTGCAGCTGATGGAAGCAAAAAGCTGAGAGACGGTGAAAAAGAGGGAGCAGTTACTAAACAAGATTTCTGTGGGGTTGCACTAGGCAATGGAGAAGACGTATTCGTCAATGGGTTAAAGGCAAGGTAGGTGCAGCAAGTGGAAACAGTGTATTGATACATAGTTGGTAGCAGGGTATACTGGGCTGCAACTGTGGCTGTTGTGGGTGATGGAGGGAGAGATATTTGAGAAGGAGAGTGTCTAACAGCAGGAATGGGTTGGTGCAAGTTGACTGGGGCTGAATGTAACATATCTGACCAAGTCTATAGTAATGGCTGAACAAAATTCAGCTTACATGCTGTCTGTCTGACAAGAGACTGCACTGCTTTAACCACTTACCAACCGGAAGGTTTTGCAGCTTTAGGACCAGAGCACTTTTTGCGATTCGGCGCTGCGTCGCTTTAACTGACAATTGCGCGGTCGTGCGACGTTGTACCCAAACAAAATTTGCGTCCTTTTTTCCCCACAAATAGAGCTTTCTTTTGGTGGTATTTGATCACTTCTGCTCTGCGTCATTTCTTATCGCCGCTATAAACAAAAGAAGAGCGACCATTTTGCAAAAAAAAACAAATTTCTTACTTTTTGCTAAAATTCAAATCCAAAAAAAAATATAAAATTTATGGTGGTTTTCTTTCGAGATAAACACCCCTTTTTTCCTGCGTTTAAAACAAACCCATGTTGCAGCGTGCTGGCGCGTTAACAGTCAATTTCGCTGCGTCGCGGCTTAGCGTTTTTCACGAGACCAGGATTTCGACGTTTTGGAAGGCCAACCATTCACCAATTTCGTCACGTCAGAGAACAGTCTGTCTGTCGTACATTCGACTTAAAACAAGTCGGTAATGATATCTGAACCAGTCTATACAATGTAAGTCGGGGTCAGTTGAACGTGGTTGGGTAAGGACGACAATCTGTGAGAGGAAGAGTTTATAG
>BLSH010019660.1:288196-304302 GCA_018402905.1 Glandirana rugosa | reverse complement strand
CTAGAGACGTTGTGAAGACGGTATCACAGGTGGGGGCACTTTGCAGGCAGTATCACAGGTGGGGTACATTGCAGAGACCCCCCTCCCGAAAGTCAGGACAAGTCCCACACTTACCCCATCTAATAGGCAGGCAGAAGTGTTGCAGAGTTCGGCATATGGACAAGCGGGCTGTCAGACTGCAGAGATCGGCATGCGGAGAGCGGGTTTTCCCATCAGCTCGTCGGTCACCAGTCAGGGTCTCTGTGGGAGCGGGAGTCACATCCACCGCCACAGTGACCCACCCCTGCCCACCGCATCCAATCACACTGAGTCACAGGCTCAGGGCAGCTAATCAGACTATGTGTGTGCGCCTGTTCAGCGCACACCCATAGTCTTTAATGGCTGACCAATAGGCTCACTACTTGCAAGGAGCCAAAAAAAAGAAAGTTAATGTACCGGCGCCTCCTGTTGTGGCCGGGCTGACTTTTTTTTTTTTTTAGCCAGTGGGGAGGCGGCGCCCATGCGCCCCTTAAACACCAGCCACCCAAGCAACAGCAGAGCCAAAATGACTTCCCTGTGCAGTCACTTCTGGTCAGGGCTGGCCTTGGTTTTATGTCAGCAACTGGTGTGACCAGAGATGTGTGAACTGCAACAGAGAATGCCAGGCACAAGTAGTGTAAATATTATAATTTATTTAAAAGATAAGTGGATAATGATGCAAACGCACCTACGATATACCAAACAGTGTACAACAACCAAATAACAAAATAGTGACACATAAAGAACACTGCCTAAACAAAGTATATACAGCGGATAGGGAAATACCAAGCCATAAACATAGCCAAGCCAGGGTCATTCACAGGAGATCAGTCAGAGGGAGCTGGGAGCAAGACAAGGCAGGAACAAGGAACAGATGACGGAGAGGGCAGGTGGGAAAGAATCAGGCTGCAAGACTGGGGTCCAGGAACAGAATAAGGATTTAGGATTCAGGAATCATGATTCAGGATCACAGGTCAGGGGCACATGGAGACCAACACCAATGCACTAAGCACATGGCAGACAGGGTTTAAATATCCTTCCTGCAACAAGCATCAGGTGATGATTCATGAGCTTCTGATTGCTGGGAGACACCCGCTGGTGGACACTGGAACTGCAGCCCATGGATCCACGAACCACAGTGCCACCAACAGGTGAGCCCTTTACTGACACCCGCTGGTGGATACTAGAACTGCAGCCCATGGATCCCTGAGCCACAGCGCTACCAGCTGGTGAGACTTTTCCTGACATGGAGCATCACAATGGCCACAGGCAACGACGTCCATGGTGAGCATCCGCAGTCTGGGCAGACAAGACACAGGCGCTCCATCCCATCGATGACTCCCAGGGCAATTCCCCCCGCATGGCTCCAACCGAACCTCTGTATCGACCAGGGTCCATTTCCGGCCTATCCGGCAACAGTGCTGGTATGATTGTCTCACCTTCCATCATCTCTCTCCATGTGGTGACTGGTGCTAGTTGCAGGCGCGTAGCTTCCTACAGGGCGTGGCGCCGCCCCCACTTTACCAGACGAGTTGGCGCCAAATGTCCTGATAAGCAACGAAAAGCAGGAGTGGAGGTAACTCTGAATGTATGCCAACATCCCAAAACTGAACAAAAATTGGAAAGAGACCCTCCAAAGAAAGGGACTTTAAGTCATACCCGGATTGGACATATACAGACACCAAGGATCGTAAAAATTCTAAATATTTATTATGGTAAACGTATCATCACTAAAAATAGGCCACATGGCCCAGATATAAGCACTGATAAAATTGATGATCACATGGACAAAACATAACAAAACAAGACGAGACAAAGCAGTAAAGCACTGTGCTAAGACATATGGTGGTAGGGGAACCCCCACGGTTGGAAAGAGGCTGCAAAAACATCCAACACGTTTTGAGGCAGTTGACAGGCTTTTCTTTAGGGCTGTTTACAGTTGGGGTTCTACAATATACATAATTGCAATAAATGACATGATAGCACAGCAGTTTAAATGTATACAGTGCATGGCTCAGAATAGAAGGAAGAATATGCATGTAACTAACCATTTTAGACTAGGCAGACCAAGTAGGTACCATATGGCCCTCTCTGACTGAGTAAGAAGAGGGTGGATCTTCACACATGAAGTCGTAATGTCAAGGGTGTTGATTGTGTTTAAAATTTTGAAAGATTCCTCCTGAGGGTGGTTTACTCATGCCATACTTGTAGGGGCTAAGCCGGAAGCTGAGAGAGGAAGATCGCAATGTAAACGATGAGCGTGCCGCTTGTTGATATCGCCACTCAAAGTCGGCGTCAAGCAGAGTGAGTGGGCTCGGCAGAGTGTGTCCCAAGTGTGAACAAATTCACTGTGTAGAGAGTTAAAAAAGAATATAAGTGTGTATTAGAATGTATCAGAAAAACCAAGGTGACCAAATATAGATGCAAAGATACATCTAAATGTACAAGGGACCCATGCTAGGCATTATCGCTCATTATGGCTCATTATATGATAACATAACTGACTCCTCTAATTCATTATATTTAATAAAAGACATAGATGAATCATTGATAAAGTGTCAGAGATAAGGGTCAAAGTTCAAGAGGCCCCTATGATCCCTCAATGTGGTAAAAAATACCCTGTGCATGTATATATATGTATATATGCATATGTGATTTGGACTTACATCAGCGTGCAAGCCGACTCAGGTCCGCTGGGTGGGAAAGGATCAGGCTGCAAGACTGGGGTCCAGGAACAGAATCATGATTGAGGATTTAGGAATCATGATTCAGGGGCACATGGAGACCAACACCAACGCACTAAGCACATGGCAAAAAGGGTTTAAATATCCTTCCTGCAACAAGCATCAGGTGATGACACATGAGCTTCTGATTGCTGGGAGACACCCGCTGGTGGACACTGGAACTGCAGCCCATGGCTCCAGGAGCCACAGTGCCACCAACAGTTGAGCCCTTTACTGACACCCACTGGTGGATACTGGAATTGCAGCCCATGGATCCCTGAGCCACAGCGCCACCAGCTGGTGAGACTTTTCCTGACATGGAGCATCACAATGGCCACACCGGGCCCAGGCAGCAACATCCATGGTGAGCATCCAGCAGCCGCTCCATCCCATCAATGACTCCCAGGTAGAGTTGAGCGAACACCTGGACGTTTGGGTTCAGTGGGTTCGGCCAAACTTTCCGGAAATGTTCGGGTTCGGTACTGAATGTTATCCGAACTTTACCCCGGACCCCGAACCCCATTGAAGTCAATGGGGACCCGACCTATTCGACACAAAAATGACTGTAAAAAAGTCCTGGAAAGTGCTAGAGGGCCCCAAAAGGAAGAAAAATGGGAGATGTTATTAGATCTGCAATCTGTTCCTCAAAGCAGTAGTAATCTCTACCTAGTCCAGTATCAGATCGTTCTGTAATGCAGGATGAGAGATCGGTCTGTTATTAGATCGTTCTGTAATGCAGGATGAGATGTTATAGATCTACAATCTGTCCCTCAAAGCAGTAGTAGTAATCTCTACCTAGTTATTATCACTGCAATCTGTCCCTCACAATCTGTCCCTCACAGCAGCATCCTCTCCCTACACTAACCTGAGAGCACGTGACATGCAGCACTGTGACTCCAGCCTCATATAGAGGCTGGGTCACATGATGCACTGGCCAATCACAGCCATGCCATTAGTAGGCATGGCTGTGATGGCTTCTAGGGAAAACCAGTGAAATGCTTGTTCATTGGCTGCCCTGCAGCTATTCAACATGCGTGATAAAATACCAGAACCTAGAACCCGAACCCAAACGTTTTTCTCAAACGTTCGGGTTCGGATTTGGGACACGGACACCCGAAAGTTCGGTACGATCCCGAACTTTAGAGTTCAGGTTCGCTCAACTCTACTCCCAGGGCAATTCCCCCGCATGGCTCCAACCAAACCCCTGTATCGACCAGGGTCCATTCCGGCCTATCCGGCAACAGTGCTGGTATGAGTGTGGTGACAGGTGCTAGTTGCAGGCGCGTAGCTTCTTCCGGGGCATGGCGCCGCCCCCACGTTACCAGAGGAGTTGGCGCCAAATGTCCTGATAAGCAGGCTTGCTGCGTGCCACGATGCTGTAACCTCTTGTGTTAAGGACAAAACCTTACAGACACTCTGACGGTAGAAGGATTTGTCCAGACTTTCCGACTCTGACGGTGGTTGCCGGTAGCAACAGTAAGTTGTAGTGTCCACTGTTCTGCTGAACAGCGCACTTTAAACATATGCTCCCCTCTTAGCAACAAGAACAGTCTCAGGCCTACTTTACTGTTTGCAGGAATTGGAGCAAACATTTGCAACACACTTGTAATGCCCAGTTTTAGCAGGACACTGGGCATATTTGTAATCCAGTGGGAATGTCCAGCCGTAGCATGGCACGAGACATATTTGTAATCCATGGGCGCGTTCACCCGCCATGATTGCCATGGACAACGACACATGGTACAAATTCACTGTATTGCAATATTGGTATATTCCAAGTGTCCGTCCCCAGTGCTGTTTTGGAGCAGCTAGTTGAGCAGGTAGCAATACTATTGGCAGCTCCCGCTGGTTGCTATGGACAACGGCACACTTATTTGGCACAGTTCAAAAGCAGAGCACACAGTCCTTATTCCAGGTAAATCCGCATCGGAAATAAAACAGGTTACACATTCCTCTGACCCAGTTCTCTTGCAGTTGCTATGGGCAGCCTTACAGGTAAACCCGGACAAGCCCCCAAATGTAGCCATGTGCTCCCTTAGGAGTAGCTGGTAGTAATGGTTCACCTTTATAGCTGTCCTCAATCATACCATATATCACACATCTGGAGACACTGAACAGGCAGGCTCTTGCTTTTGTTATTTTATTGAGGGGAAATAACTTGGATGGGGATAAGGGATGACTGTGGGATGCCCAAAGAACTATGGTACACAAACTCCATATACAGTCCTGTGTATGCACACTTGCACCGCAGACTATTCTTCTGCAAACTGTTACTCTTCACAACTCTCCAGCACTCAACTTGCTGACTGTTTCTCTTATAGTTCTCTCTCTAGCACAGAACTTGCAGATTATCACTATTTTACTTCTCTCCAGCACATCACTTAGTTTCCAGCCTGAAAGGAAATTTATCAAGCTTCTCTACTCCTTCCTCTTCACCCGGCTAGCACATGGTGAGGCCTACTCTGTATTAGAAAGACCTCAGGAACACCCATTACAGGCCAGGGATCACGGGCCCCTGAATATGTAGCAAAGTTCTTGAGTGCTAGCCGTGCCTTTGATGGACTACAACTCCCAGCCCATCTCTCTTCCTGGTCCCACTGACCTGCCTTTCCTCAGTGACTCTCCTTCCCCTGACTGGCTCCCAAGGCTTCCACAGACTGTTCACTAATCCTCTCCCAGCCTGCTCCAGCACTTTCTCCTCCAGCTTACAGGGAGCGTCACTCAGAAAAACAGGGGATCACTTTAAAGTTTCTCTCTGTGAAGCATCTCCGCTGTTGTCTTGTTCCCTCGTGTGACTCCAAGAATGACCACCACTCCCGGCTGCACCCAAACCTCCAGGCCCCAAGGTCACCCTCCCCAGTCTGGGGCGACCTCCTGGGTAGGGGCCTTGACAGCTCCTCTGCTACATCTCCAGACTTCCACCCGACACACTCCTCCCCATTGAGCTGACTCAGAGTATTTAAGGAAGCCTGCCCCCTGCCAATCCTGCTTGGGGATTGGTCAGAGCTCCTTAGAACACTCCAGATGGCTCCACCTATCTCCCAGCTCTCTGACCAGAAACCCTCCTCCAGGTTTTTAGAAAGAAGTGGAAGGTCCTGGTGACCTCATCTGTTGAACTAACTCAATCCTCCCTGAGCCACTCCTCCCAGCCCAGATCAAAACATTCAGGCCTGCTCTTACACTCAGGACTGACTTAATTTTGCCTCACCTAGCAAAACCCTGCTAGAAAAATGCATCTTTACCATGGGGGCGCTACATAAGACATTTTTAAACGCAAATCTGTCAAAAATCCTACATTGCAAGATTACAAAACTATAAAGAGATAATAAAAAAAATTAAGATTTCTGTTTCAATGTATTAATTGTTTTTTTCATTAATTGTAAAAGATCCAGTGCAAGCATATACTGTAAGTCGCCCACGCAAGGGCTAAGAAATGGTGTAGATGTAAGATTTCAACTGGGCTTAAAGCTCCTTTCCAGGCTGCCCCCTTCTCCCTCAAACACCCACACCACTACCCTCTAATTAATCACTGCCATAAAAACATAAATACCAAAATGCCCATTTTATTCACCTAAATTCAGGGTCAGATGACATTCTGGTTCTGAGCTATCTCTCCTTTCCTCTGCACCAGACGAGGGTCCTTCTTCAGGTACCACATCATTGCCTGCATGACGTGAACACTTCTGACTGGCTGTCCTCTAGTAGGGACCTCTCAGGATCCAGAAGATGACATAATGATGTCAGAACGATGGGATCAGGCCAGAGGCGTAACTAGATCCTTCAGGGCCCCGGTGCAAGGAACCATGAAGGGCCCCCCTGACCTCAGGTCCCAGGGCCCTTTCCAATGATCCTGGGTTTTTTTTTCTCCCATTCGGGGGCCCTTGATTATGGTCCTGCAGCAGGACCCCTTCCTGATGTCTTGGGTAGGGTTGCCACCTTTTTTTCAAGCCAAGCCCGAAGACTTTAGCAGCGCACAGCTGTAGTTAGCAAGAGCCGCATAAGCCAATGCCTCCTCTGTAGTGCTGTGTACACATGTCACAGTGGCAGCCACAGCAGGAGTTATACGCCCTGTCATGGTTGCTGTGTGTAGCACCTGCCAAGCATGACCCATTCAAGTGAATGAGACCACTCTGCAAGTGCTCTGCAACCTTGTGCAGTACTACAAACAAGGGGTTAAAGTAGGCAGCATTATGTTGCTTTCTCTCCACCTGCTTTAACCCCTTGGACCCTGCAGAAGCAGTTGCGGAGCGCTTACAGAGTGGGGGATTTTTTCCTGCTGCAGTATGTGTACACCTAGGGATGCTGCCTCAACAGCTAAGGAGGTAAAGATTGGGGGCAGAAAACTCAACCGCAGGGTTTTTCCACCCCCCATCTTTACGAGTGAACAAGCCCTAAGAGTGCCACTGCGGAATGCAGCTATGGGCTCATTAGCAAGTTGTGACGAGGAGCCCCCCTGTCACGGTATTTGTCCCTCAGGATTGTCAACCTGGCAGGTTGACAGGCTCCAGGACTGTTATTTGACATGGAGGAATATGTTTTGGCAGTTTCCTCCAAGCTTGGTTAGATCCAGTTGGGAATCTGGAGTTTGGAGATTTCTCAGCAATCTGGGAGGGTGGTAGGAAGGAAATCGCCAATCCTGGGACCTGGTTTTGAAAGCAGCCAGGACTTTGATTGTCCAGGTGTGTGTGGGTCTGATAGGAGAGTCAAGACCAAGGTTCGGGGCCCCATCTTCCCGAAGAGTCCAGGCCTGCAAGGGAGAAGCGTATATGTCTGCACGAGCAGACAGGAGGCCCTATCCATTGGGCCGTAGCAGCAAGAGAGAGTATCAGCAGGGGTACTGAGAGTGTACGGACCACACTAGTACAAGGTCACAAGACCGAGGTCAGAAGCGCGTGCAGCAGCGCTGACCGGTAAGCCAGGAGGCTTGGTATTTTTACCGTGAGTGATTTACTTTCCTGTTTTGAAGTGAGACCCCTGCGTGGGAAAACTCTGGAAGGACTGTAATTTCTGTTATTTCAATAAACAGGGGCTGGGATGCCCTTAAAAAGAGATCCGGATTGTGATGAATCACTGGAAAAACGCATCTACCACTGAGCTACACAACCCCCATATCACAAAGTGCAGCAGGCATTGCTGCTCCTCTGAAAAACGATCCAAGTGTGTTTGACAGGTGGTGAGGAGGCGATATTTTGCCTCCTCACCATCTGATTTAAACCCATGATTGTAGTGCAGTGCCCACGATTGCGACACGGTTGTATGTATTAGATGTTTAAAACAGGTGTGAAGAGGCGACACTGTGCCCCGTGATCTTTTGACTTCTCCCATGTTGTTCAGGTAGATCTCCACCTCTTTGAGGTTGCCTACCCCTGGTATACACTATACATATATTTTGTGATTAAATAACAATTCTAATTGTATATATTTAAATACAAGAGTCCCCCTTTACATCTGAGTCCACAGAGTTCAGCTTTACATCTGAATACGCAGAGTTTCCCTTTTACATCTGAACTTGCAGAGAACAGTGCAGACTCTGATATAAGGGAGAACTCTGGGGAATTTGTTTTAAGGAAGAACAGTGAGATCTCTGATGTGAGGGGGAACACTGCAGACTCTGATATAAGGTGGTCCCTGGTAATTGGAGACCCCACTTACATCATTGTTCCCAGCATTCCCCTTTAATCAGGGTTCCCAGAACCCCTGTTACTTCAAAGTCTGCAGAAATTCCACTTGCTCTGTAAGGGCCCTTTTACACATGAAGCGAGCGGTCCACCCTTTGTTCTGTATGGGAAGGCGGATGTAAGCAGACATGTGTCTATTTACACCTGCCTGCATCCGATCCAATGAAAACAGATGGATGGGGATCCATTCACCATCTGTCTAGCGAATTGGATGATAGTCAGACTGGCCCATGGAGAACAGTGGGCTGTGTCTGCTCTGCACAAGTGGAGCAAACACAGACCTGTCATCTGCCTGATCAGCGGGGATCAGCAGAGAGATCTCCCGCTGAGCAGGCATATCCGCTTGGCAGAATCTGCCCCATGTGAAAGGGGCCTAAGGGGGAGCTCTGTGGACTGTAATGTAAAGGGGAACTCTGGTGTAAGGGGTGCTCTGAGAATCCTGATGTAAGGGGGTCTCTGCTCACCAAAACCCCCACTTACATCAGAATCCCCCTTTACATTACAGTCCACAGAGCTCTCCCTTACATAATTGTGCTCAGAGGCTGGTGAGATAAGAGAGGATTGGGGGCCGGGTGCTTCACTTGCTGTAGATGGAGGCTTGGGTCCTGAAGTTCTGCCACTGTGGTCAGCAAGCAAGGCCTACTAGCCTGTGCTATATATATATATATATACACAAATAGCCTGGCAGAGCATGCTGGAGCTTGTAGAGCACCAACCAGGGAAACCCCAGTGGGCTGCTGTGTTAGTGAGGGGCTTTGGAGGTGACAGCACACTGTCTCTTCAGTCCCCTCAATGACTGACCCGTGACCTGTGTGCTGCTTTCTTTTCAATCACGGAGAGAAGGAAAGCTGTCCTGGAGAGCTGTGGATCCCCTGTGGAGGATTGCAGCATCCATTGCACAAGCTGGCCTTTCCTCCAATATCTAGCTGGACTTTCCCTTTGCGAGGCACCGAGCTGCCGGGGATTGGATTGTGGGCGTGGCTGCAGGGAGACACAGGAGGAGGGGGCAGGAGGAGAAGATCCTGTTCTCTGTATGCATTTCCTTTCCTGTCTGTGAGAGGAGGGGGGCAGACTATCAGTGCGGGGTTTGGGAAGTGTGAGAGAGAGCGTAATAAACTCTCTGCTCATAACTGCAGCCAGCAACCCTGGAGTGACATCCTGTGCTTTTGGGCCCCCCCACAGTTGTGGGACTCCAGGGCCCAGTCGCAAGTGCGACTGGTGTGACCCTGATAGTTCCACCACTGGATCAGGCAGTTAAGACACAACTGCAGTGCTGGATTGTTAGTCCTCTCTACCTGGAAATGTGTCTATGAAGGACCAAAGACTTTGATGAGCATTAAAGTACTTCACAAAGTATTTTTTGAAAAATAAATTCTACATATGTTGCTCTTGTCACACTTGACACCTTTCCACCATGTCTTAACAGTTTTAACCTGAAAAAAGGCCTATCTATTACTTGTTAGTAAACCAATTACAGAAATATGCTTGTCATTTCATACACTATCACACATTGTAAATATAAAGTGGATTGAAAAAGTGGTGGGTTCTGTGACTGTCATGTAGAGATAATTAAGCAGCTGGCTGGGGTTTATGGGTTAGTTTAGGTTAGGGGAGAGTAGGCTAGTTTACTTTTTGCTAAAAGTGAACTTATCCTTTGCGAAGGAGGCCTGAAAATAGCAGTCTAGTCTAGCCTTGGAAATTTGCTGGATACCTTTCCATCAGGGAAACAGCCAACTATAAAAAAAGTTATTTTATACTCAGTTTTAATTATGCATCTTTATTGTAGGTATATATTGTATATCTCTTGCAGGTAGCATATTTTTTTCAGCTGTTCCGACAAATGTCAGAATGGATATTACTTTTCTAATAACTATATCCCTAGAGATTAGAAGATGGTTTAGAAATATTTCTTGGAAGGAAGACCACTGAAACACTATCAAGACTACTTAGCAAGAGAATAGCCAGTCAGAATTAACCAGTCCGGTTTCACCTTTTTAGGTGTCGAGTGGGCAAAATAGTATAGGAAATTTCAGAGTAGTTGCGGGCAACCAGTGTGAAATTATTGATTACAATACTCGAACTGGATATCAAAAGAAACAGAAAATGATGGTAAGACCCCAGCAGATACTCTGACTAAGAATAATAATTGAAATTCTTGTAATGCAATTGCCTTAACGCCATGATACAAATGTTTTATTCTATCAGAAATATGTCTGTACTTGAAATCAATTATTTTGTTATGAAATCCAGCTGCAAAAATATAACTTAGCATCAGTTTCTGCCTACACTAAAAGACACATGCAGGGTTAAATCATAACTGTACTCACCCGTGCTGAAGTAAGTGAGAAAGGAACATGGCTATTGGCCATCACAACCTTGACAGTTCAAGCTGTGCTGCTTAATGGGGTTCTGATAGAAGCGGTGTGAAGATGAAATGTGTGGCATTAGCAGTTTTCAGATGTTCACAGTCACATGCCATGACTACCCGTTGCAGTGACTGCTCCAAGCTGGCACCAACCTCTTGATATGACAAGTAAGATGTATTGTGCTTTTCATCAGAAAATGTCAGTGATAACTTGTTGACGACATGAAAAAGTTGAAATGTTATTTTTACTGCTTTAAAGGGCAACTGATATAAGACATGTATAGAGTTATATAGCCAAACAAAATAAAAACATAACAAAAAAAAGACACACAAATATAGTAATCTATACAGCACAGAAGTAAAACTTGCCACACAGGGGTTGATTCACTAAAACTAGAGAGTGCAAAATCTGGTGCACCTGTGCATAGAAACCAATCAGCTTCCATTTTTTGGGGTTTTTTTATGACAAAGCTTAATTGAACAAGCTGAAGGTAGAAGCTGCTTGGCTACTATGCACAGCTGCACCAGATTTTGCACTCTACAGTTTTACTAAATCAAGCCCACTGTCATTTTGCACATTTAGGGAAAGCAACAATGTCTGTGTATAGGGTCCCACTGACCCACTAATACTGACCTTGCCAGGGTTGCCCCAGCACCAAATTCTCCAGTGCCGGTTGGTGTTGGATGCTAGAGGGACCTAGAGTGCAACTCCAGCCCTCTGCTCATCAGTTTTTAAATTAAAGTGGAGTTTTAGATTACTGTAGCACCATATATTACTGACCACACATTTTGTTGCCAAAAAAATGTGTAGCCAGGAGCTGGGCATTTGCATTCCCTGTAATCAGAAGACGTTTCATGCTTCTAATTATGATGCAGCTGGTTTGCGACACTGATAACAATAAGAGAGCTATGCATCTTGGTACATGTAGTTTGCTTGCAAGGATTTGCCCCCTGGCTGCACTGGGGTGAAACTACAGCTAACAGCGGGCTGATGGAAAAAGGAGATTCATGGAAGAAGAAGAGCCTCCTGGGAGAGACTATAAGAATTGAAGCTTCAGGCCTGGCATGCTCTCTCTCGACTAGCCTGGATGTGTATGCAAGGAAACTGTTGTTGGAAGCGGCAGATTCGTGGCCTGCTTCTACAGACTTATCAGCCCAGATACCCTGAAGGACATCAGTGGACAGCTGGAACACCGTTTTACAACAGTCGGGGGTTTGTACCTGTTCCATCCACCCCGCAAGGGTGTCAGATCCAGGAGAGCCGCAGTGGAGGCCGGAGACCATTCCAGGAGCCATAGAACGGAGAGAACATCATCATCATCATCCTCATCATCTTTGACTACAGCATCCACATCTTCTGTTCCAGTGTGGTGAGTGGGTGAAAACCCATCCTAACAGACACTGTGTATAGACAGCATTACTTCTTTATATTTGCTAATATCTTTGCTGCATGTATGATCTGCCTATACACTGCGCTATATACACTATACACAGACATCCACATCTTTTATTAGTCTGCTGCTGCTTGTAGTTCCACAGAGTTAACAATGCATGTCAGTGATCACTATGAAGCTTCTACTGTTTCTCTACTGAAAGCATGCTGTTTCTGACCATACGCCATTCCTTTGGATTAGCATTGTTCCATCAGTCAATATTTCTTGCATGCAACTAAAACTACAGAGAGCTAGCTGAAGACCATTTGAATTATCAAGCAAGTGACACTGGACTACCTCTACTTCTCTTTCCCCCACTTAGGGAATATATATATTTCTCTGCTAAAGTTATCAATGCTGCAGTCACCAAAGAACTCTCTATAAGAGCAAGTTGAATATTGCCATAGTTACTGTTTGCTGGAGTTGTACTGATTTGTTTTGCTGCCTTGCTGCTGTTATGTGAGTGAGCAGTAGAGAGTGGTCTTACACTAGCAGGAGTCATTCCTTTACTCTCCTGTGCCCCACTCCCATGTGCAGTATATATATATTAATATTGTGATGTTATGTGAGGTGAGGTGATGGATGGGCGCTTTGTGTCGCCTCACATACGTTCATTTGGATTGGACTAAAGCAGGATCCAGCCAGGACCTTACCAGCCACCATGGCAGAGCTGGTTCCGGACCAGATGTTCTGGTCCACCAAAGCCCTCTCCAGGTGTGGTTTAAATAAACCAGGAACAGAGCACAGTGTTGCTCTGGCCTGGGGCTCCGAAGCCTTGATTCTGAGGGAGCTGATCTGGGAAGTGTTTGCTTACTGACTGTAAGGAAAAGGTTTGCATATTGCTTATATTTTGTGGGTGTCTGGGACCAGCCCTGCACCATATAGTGAGGAAAACTATACTGTTTAGTTTGGCCGAAGGGCAAGAATTTGTTTTCTATTTTGTTTTGCTTTTATCTGTTGCAACCCTGACAATAAAGCTGGCTATACGTCAGACTTTTAAAAACCTGCTGTCTGAACTACTTTCATCCCAGGGGAGGTGATCCCCCACTTGAGCAATCCCTCACATGTGGTTCACTCAGCGGGCATCTTCCTGAGCAGGTGGAAGATTGAGGAATTGTTGAAGGCCCTGTTGCAGTCCAATGCAGCTCAGCGGGAAACCAACTTCCAGGTCACAGAGGTCGCTGCAGCTCAACAGAAGGCCCAGCTGCAGGCCAATGCAGCTCCAACCGCTAGATCGCAGTGGCCAATGCAGCCCAGCAAGAAACCAACCGCCAAGTCGCAGAGGCCGCTGCAGCACAACAGGCGCCTCAGCAGGAGATGAACTGGCAATTTGCAGAGGCCCTGCTGGAATTAAGGAAGGGGTCCGTGGCTCCTTTGCCAGTGGAACAAAAATTGGTCAAAGCCAGCTATTATCTGCAGAAGCTGACGCTGGCAGCTGATGTGGAGGCATACTTGACCACTTTTGAGAGAGTTGCGTGTGGGAAGGTTGGCACAAAGACCAGTGGAGGGGACTATTAGTCTCTTTTCTGACTGGAGAACCCCAAAAGTCCTACTTTGACCTAGAACCAGACAAGGCCCAGGACTATGAGACATTAAAAATGGAAATACTCGCATGTCTTGGTGCCACCATGGCGGTCTGGGTGCAACGGGTACATCAGTGGGCCTACCGTATGGACAAGCCACGCTGCTCCCAAAAGTTTGACCTGGTCCATCTCACGAGGAAGTGGTTGCAGCCGGAGAGCTTACCAGGCCCCCAGATTGTGGAGTCATGGAGAACCGGTATCTACTTGCGTTCCCTGCTGCTTTGAGGAAATGGGTCAGTCATGGGGACCCCAAAACTGCAAGCCAACTGGTGGACCTCGTGGGAAAGATACACGGCTGCTGAGGACTTGCTGAACCCATCTGCGCCCCACTCCAGTGTGCCTAGGGGTGAAAGTTCCCCCAGTGGATCCGGTAAGACTGTCCTAGCGCTCAAGGGCGTAGGGAAGAATGATAAGACTGCTGTAATGACTAATGAAACTACGGACTTTAGACCTGGAGACTGGCCAAGGAAGCAAGGAAGGTCTTTGAGGCCCTTGAGAGAACTAGGTATAGATGGCATACAGGGCTACCGATGCCATGTATTGGGCCATATTGCTGCCAACTGTCCCCTGAATGATGAACCCATGCAATGTGATTATACTTACGTGAATATACGCCTTTCTCTTTTTGCACAGGTTGCATGTATTGCGTCATGTGTAGGACGCATGGAAAGACAAATGTGTATAATTTCTATTGATGTGAAGCCAGTCACTGCCCTGCTTGATTCTGGTAGTGTTGTGTCACTAGTCAAAAGTAGTTGTGTAAATCCTGCAAAACGACACCCCAGCACTCTGGGGGTTGTTTGCATTCATGGTGACACCCGGGACTACCAGTGGTTGAGATTGACACCCCCTGGGGCAGGGGGACACATTCAGTGGGGGTAGTGCCCTTGCTGCTTTATGAAGCCCTAGTGGGGACAGACTTTCCCCCATTTCTGGAGGCTATGGGAAAGCAAGGGGCAACTGGGGAAGCACGGGAACTCACACCAGATCACCAGAGTGAAAGGGAGACTGTTGGTGGGACCGAGGATGGAGGGGACCCTCTTCCTTTGCCGTTAATGGCTGGGTAGCAGGAGGAGCTGGAAGCCAGATCCCAGCTGGAGGCTAATGACCCAGAAAATGTCTCTGACTCTGACCATGAGAATGGACAGAATGTGGTACCTGACATAGAGAGGACTTCTGTACAGAACAACTATGCATTGTCACGCTCATTAGAGCCAGAGAAAATGTTAAGGTGATAGATGGGGAACCAGTGGAACCTAATTGGGGGGCGTCCTTTCCCTACATGGCTCTGAAGAACCATTTGTTGTATCAGGTGGGGAAACATCGAGAGGAGGAGGTAGAGCAACTTGTGGTTCCCAAGCCCTACCGAAGGATGCTGTTAGACGTAGCCCATGGTCATATAATGGGGGGACATCTGGGTGTAGAGAAGACCAGGGAGAGAATAACCCAGAGATTCTTCTGGCCCGGGTTGGAAGCAGATGTCAGAGTATTGTGAATCCTGCCCTGAGTGTCAACTCTCTGTGCCCTCATCCCATTTTCACTTTTTTTGACTGAAAATTTTGTGAAAAAATACTTTTTTCCTTGTTTCTGTCAAAAAATTTAGCAAATTAGTAATTTTTCTTCATAAATTTTGTCCAAAATTTATACTGCTACATATCTTTGGTAAAAATAACCCAAATCGGTGTATATTATTTGGTCCTTGTGAAAGCTATAGAGTCTACAAACTACAGTGCCTTGCGAAAGTATTCGGCCCCCTTGAACTTTGCGACCTTTTGCCACATTTCAGGCTTCAAACATAAAGATACAAAACTGTAATTTTTTGTGAAGAATCAACAACAGGTGGGACACAATCATGAAGTGGAATGAAATTTATTGGATATTTCAAACTTTTTTAACAAATAAAAAACTGAAAAATTCGAAATTTGAAGAGGTGTTGTCATAGAGCCTGGACGGACCACACAAGAAACAAGAAGTATTACGAGAGACGCGAAATTTGCCTGGAGACTCTGATAGTGTCACGTCCACGTAAATATGCCTCTGAACTAATGTGTGTCCACCTAAGATAAATAGTAGTAATCAGTAACTCCAGTTGTAACCTAGTAAGTCTCTAGGAGTGACTTGAAGACCTCTCTCAAACGACGTGACTTTCATTTCCCCGACTTATTAAAACGTGCGGGTTAAAAAGTCAAAAAATAAACAATTTTTTCAAACTTTATAGGTTATTTAAAGTAAGGTGAAGTACTAACACAGGGTGGACAACAACTAAGAAGTGTTTTTTAATGTCAAAACATAGAAATACAAACTTC
>BLSH010019660.1:240406-275200 GCA_018402905.1 Glandirana rugosa | reverse complement strand
GGGATCTCTCGGGGGAACCTGATGTAAAGGGGCTCTCTGGGGACCCTGATGTAAGGGGGCTCTCTGGGGACCCTGATGTAAGGGGGCTCTCTGGGGACCCTAATGTAAAGGGGCTCTCTGGGGACCCTGGTGTAAGAAGGGGGCTCTCTAGGGACCCTGATGTAAAGGGGCTCTCTGGGGACCCTGATGTAAGGAAGCTTTCTGGGGACCCTGATGTAAAGGGGCTCTCTGGGGACCCTGATGTAAGGGGGGCCCATCGCCTCACTTCATAGTGCGCAACCCGGCTCAGCCTCAGCGCCGCTGCATTGCTGAAAGGCAGCAAATGGCTTGCAGCAATGCCAGTTTTTGAAATTCCAGCCAATGAGGCTGTATCATTGTGCCTGCATAATATTAGCCCTCCCACTTCATGCAGGGATGAAGGAGAAGGAGGAGAATAAGTGAAATAATAAGAGGCGAGTGAGGACTCCTTATATTATGCTACTTATGATTATTTGCACAATTGCGTATAGTTTATATACCGTTTTTGCGCGTGCTTGCAAAATTAAAGTGGGCTGGTCTGGGTGAAGTCCAGGGCCAAATTTTTGTCCCAGTCCAGCCCTGTACTCCACATCCACCTCCTCCTCCATTTTTTATTTTTTTATGTGATTTTAAGTTATTTCTAGAGATGAGCGAACCGTTCCGTACCGAACTTTGGGGTGTCCGTGACCCGGACCCGAACCCGGACATTTAAAAAAAGTTTGGGTCTGGGTTCGGGTATTTGATCACGCATGTTGAATAGCTGCAGGGCAGCCAATCAACAAGCGTTTCTCTGGTTTGCCCTTAGAGGCCATCACAGCCATGCCTACTAATGGCATGGCTGTGATTGGCCAGTGCATCACGTGACCCAGCCTCTTTATAAGCTGGAGTCACTTAGTGCTGCATGTCACATGCTCTCTGGGTAGTGTAGGGAGACGATGCTGCCGGCGCTGTGAGGGACAGATTGCAGATATAATAACATCTCATCCTGCATTACAGAATGATCTGATTGTGGACTAGGTAGAGATTACTACTACTACTGCTTTTAGGGACAGATTGCAGATCTAATAACATCTCATCCTGCATTACAGAACGATCTGACTGGACTAGGTAGAGTCTACTGCTTAGAGGGACAGATTATTGTTCTAAAATCATCTTCTAGTTCTATAGGGTCATGTTCCTGCTGTTGCTGTAAGGGACAGATTATTGTTCTAAAATCATGTTACTTCCTTTTGCAGCCCTCTAGCAATTTCCAGGACTTTTTTACAGTAATTTTTGACCCGAAAAGTTCGGGTCCCCATTGACTTCAATGGGGTTCAGGGTAAAGTTCGAGTCAAGTTTGGTACCGAACCCAGAATTTTTCCAGAAGTTCGGGCAAACCCACCGAACCCGAACATCCAGGTGTTCGCTCAAATCTAGTTCTTTCCCTATCCACATTTGTTTGCAGGGCACTTGTCCTACTCTTACCCCCATTTTGCTTCCTTTTGCAGCCCTTTCCAGGACTTTTTTAGAGGCATTTTAGTGCCCAAAAGTTCGGGTCACCATTGACTTCAATGGGGTTCGGGTTAAAGTTCGGGTCAAGTTCGGGATCGAACTCAAACTTTTTCGCGAACTTCGGCCGAACCCGCCGAACCCGAACATCCAGGTGTCCCCTCAACTCTACAGGTGACTTATCATCCAAAACATCCTCTGGTGAAAAGTCCATTAAGTCCATACATTCTGTGATCTGTGCCTGGAAAGATGAGCTGACTGCTCCATCTCCCGTATACTCATCCAGCAACTGGACAGATGCATTCCTCCATCCAAGATCATCCCATGCAGAAACAGGATTGTCAATGTCAGTCAGTACTTTCTGCATCCGCCATAAGACCTCCGCATCCATAGCTGTGGGTGCAGGTGGGCAAAGCACACTGTTACTGTGCCACCTTGCTGACACTTCAGCCGAGATTTCAGGACTGTCGGCTGTTACTTCTGGATAGTCCCAGGCAAAGGGAGCCCAGAACTGCTGCTGAGCAGAATCTAGCAGCCGTCTGTAGGCAATCTCAAGCTCCCATTCCTGATTGGCCAGAAAATCCAGTTCTTGCTTTACCCAGAGGACTTCTGAGACATTCAGCATCCGTTCTCTGTATTCCAGGGTTTCCTCCAAATGCCACTCCAAATCACTCCCAAAGTCAGGGTCCTTGGACAGCCTCTCTAATAACAGTCCCAGGCCACCATAGCCAAAGCCTTCTGTTGGGCTTTTATCCACTGTCCACGGGCACACATGGGTTACATACCAGTGGAGGGCTCTGTAGCTCTCGTCCAACCGCATTTCCGCATGGACCAGCCTGCTTAATTCAGCTTTCCATTCCTTGTGCGCTTGTCTCTCCAAAAACACCATTTGCACTTCGTACTGTGACCAGTACCTTTCCTGGAAGTAGGAGAGAAATTCTCCCTGGTGGCGCTGCTCATGAGCCAGCATTTCCTTCCAGGGTTCACAGCGGATAGAATCATACCATCCCAGCATGACCTGCTCTGACATTGGTCCTCTGTGCTGTATCTGCATCTCTCGCTACCTCCTTCCAAATTCTACTTCCATGGCAGCTGGTATCTTTACCTCTCCTCTCCTGTTATCCGGACCTTGGATGCAAGTGGAGGTTTGGATGTCCCAGACTGCAGAAAGCATCCCACCGCTTGCCACCAATGTCATGGAACCGACCCACTTTGCTTGAGTACTTCCGTCAGCCTCCTCCTCCAGTCTGGACATCAGATATCGGATTTACGGCCCATATATTGTAAGAACCAGGCAAGACTAGCACATTTACAAAGCTGGAACATGGAATGAGCATTTATTTGACCATACAACACAGTATATATACAGTTGAGAAATACATTCCCGCCCTTCTGCTCAGATTACCCTAACAACACAACTGTAACCAGAAACATAATTCAGGTAGGGCACGATGGCGTCAGTGCATGGCTCCGCCCAACATGTTTCGTAACACGTGATGTCTTCCTGGGGCACGGGCGACGCACTGAACCATTGCTCTAAATAGGATGCCTTGAGGAACAAAGCCTCGCTTTCACACTGAGTCCGAAATAATTGCTTTTATGTAACTCAGCATTGGCTAATCAATTTGACAATTAATAGATTGTGTAGCTGGCAGAGGGATCTGTCATCCATCATACACATTGTTTTACTGAATCTACTCATTTCAACTTTCTTCTGTCTCATAACCTTCTGCTTTGCATGATTTCTTACAATAACTGACGTAGTAAAATTCATATTGAAGCATGAAAAAAAAATAGCTTTGTTTAAATTCCTTTCAATTTGAATCATTCTGGAGCACCCATTTCATCTTGAGATATACAATTCCATAAAGCTAGCTGTATATTGTCGATGTATGAATAAAATTGCACACTGTGCCATACTCTTCTAAGATAATACTGAAGACTAATAAAGGACAAGCTATACATTTTACTGCAGAATTAATAGCTACTGTTTATTTGATTATGTATATGTTCATGGTGTTTGTATTCAGAGAAGAAAGAGAGGAAATAGAAAGAAAGAAGGATAAAATGAAAAAGTATGTATGCCATTTTGGTCGGGAGTAATATCATGCTGTACCAGTCAATATACCATCAATCATTCTTTAGAATAGGGGTATTTTATGAAATCACTGGGCCAGTGTGCAGAACCTTTGGGTTGGGCAGAAGCATTGCTAGGTGGGAAAAAGCCCAGGAGCTTCAGCTCGAAGCTTTGCAGGCCACTGTGAAAACTGGGCATGGCTTAAACTAAATAGGGGGCGTGGCTCAAATGGGGTGTGGTTTGAATCTGAAATAATTGAGGGATGGAGGGAGAAGGAAAGAATGAAATAGGGAGGGAAGGAGAGAGAAGGAAGGAAAGAAAAAGGGATGGAGGGACAGTAGGCCCAGATCCTATTTCACAATAGCAATATGTGTATTCCAGAAAGTTTAACAATCAGCAGATAAAAATACACCAAATATCTGGTGTTAGCGCTTCAATCATCCCGGCATCGTGGTTGGTATGGTGTCAGGATGATTGAAGCGCATTATTTCTATTATTACATTGTAATATAAAATGAAATAGTTCAACTCACTATAATGCAGAATCAGTGGGAGCCACTAGATGCCATCTCCAGCAGTGTGCCTCCTTCCATCAGGTGTGTCCCCAGCAGCGTGCCTCCTTACATCAGGGTGCCCCCAGCACCATGCCTCCTTACATCAGGGTATACTCAGCACCATACCTCCTTACATCAGGGTGTCCCCAGCACTGTGCCTCTTTACATCAGGGTTTCCCCAGCAGTGTGCCTCCTTACATCAGGGTGTCCCTAGCAGTGTGCTGCCTTACATCAGGGTGTCCCCAGCATCGTGTCGCCTTACATCAGGGTGTCCCCAGCAGCGTGCCATCTTACATCAGGGTGTCCCCAGCAGCGTGCCGCTTACATTAGACTAGTGTCCTTTAATAGACGTCACATGTTCCGCGCTAGCGCAGGATTCAGCAAGTGTGACGTCCATCATAGCCGCCCGGCACCCACCCCGCAGTGTCACTCCCGAGTCCCGCCTTTTGGTTGCAGCGGCGATGCCCTGTAATGGACATCACACGCCCCATGCTAGCGTGATTGGACCAGTGTGGTGATGTCCATCATAGGTGCCGCTGCGTCAGTTTGTTTTTTATGGCGGCATGGAGCTAATAATAGAATTAGACTGCCCCGAGATCCAGGGCTTTTAGGGGACACCCTCTGAGCTGTAGCCCCATCAACCCCTCACTCCTTATGCCCCTGAGGTTGGGCCTAGACCTAGATAGAAAAAAAAGTGGCATGCTACCCATATTGTGGCGAAGAATGGGTGTGGTTTTCATTGCGCTAAATATTGGGCGTGGCTTAAAGGGGTGTGGATAAATAGAGTATGAGATGACTTACATAGTCTAGAATGTAATAGTGTGCTAGTGTTATTGAGCTCCTTGCCTGGACAACATGGGGATGACACACATGAAAGTGGAGGCTGTGTTCCTCTATGTTTTATATATGCATGTCACTGAAAGGACTCAACAACAATTGTTTTCTATGAATGCCTTTAAAGCCTAACTCCATGATTATTGGCCCTTTAAATAGTTTGTTTGGGTCAAGCTGGCCCAAACTAACTATTTACTGCTCTTGATGGACTTGCTATATTTACTGTACTTAGCCCCAGCTACATAGAGTACACAGCGCTGTGTTTCCACAGTCGGATGGGGACTTCCTGTCCCACTCCTGCAACAATAGAGGGCTGAGCACTCACAGGAAGCTTTGTATTCTTTGAATGAATGGGCTGATTGGCTGAGGCAGATTTAGTGACATCATCTGCCTGCCTCTATGCCAATCAGAGGAAGCTTTGCATTCATTTAAATTTAAAAAAAGAATGGTGACTGCAGCATATTTCTTTCTTACCTTTCAGCTTTTCCCCTTGCTTTTTCAGCATAAGCTGGAGCAGTTAGGTAACAGTAAAAACACATGGCAGAGCTACCAAATTTAGAACCTGAGAATGAGGGACACGTTAGGGAGATAGTGACTGCAGAAAAAAGTGGGCGTGGTTAAATTATAATGGCTGAGAGGAGACAGTATTCTTCAAGAGGAAGTAAACTTCCTCTGCTAACATTTACCTATAGATAAGCCTATAATAAGGTTTACCTATAGGTAGTGTAAGTATCTCCTAAACATGTACCGTTATACCGATATTTACATTATATTTACCCTGGCCGGTGGTTGTGGGGGTCTGGAGAATCTGGAAGCCCACTTTAATAAGGGGGCCCCCAGATCCCGACCCCCCTCTATGTGAATGGGTATGGGGTACATTGTACCCCTTACCCATTCACCACAAAAGAGTGTAGTAGTGTTAAAAAAAGCAGTAGACAGTTTTTGAAAAGTTCTTTATTGTAAAATAGTTCTTTTTCTTCCCCCAATTCTTTTTCTTTCTTCCTCTGGTCTTCCTCCATCTTCTACTGCCCCGCTCTTTCTTCTGGTCTTTGGCTTCTTCTTTCAGTCTTCTTCCTTCCTCTCATCGTTGTCTTCTTCTTCGTCTTCTTCTTCCTCCTCTCTCTCCGCCGCCGCTGCCGTGCCGTCCAGAAGCAACTCTCAGAATGGGCGGTCTTCAGTTTGACAGTTATTTTATAAGAAGGGGCGGGGCAACCCAGTGACTTAAATGGGTGGCCCCACCCCCTCTGACATCATATGCCGTCAGAAGGGGGTGGGGTCACTCGGTTACATCACTGGGTGGCCCCGCCCTTACCTATAAAATAACTGTCAAACTGAAGACTGCCATTTCTGGGGACCCAAAAGCACATGGCCTGGTACAGTTAGGAGGGGGGAGGTGCTCGCTCATCCCCCCTCCTGCCCTTCCAGTCTGCATGCTCGGATAAGGGTCTGGTATGGATTTTGGGGGGACCCCCACGCCATTTTTTAAAAAATTTGGCGCGGGGGTTCCCTTTAAAATCCGTACCAGACCCGAAGGACCTGGTTTGGATTATGGGGGGACCCCCATGTAATTTTTTTAAAAATGTTGGTGTGGGGTTCCCCTTAAAATCCATACCAGACTCAAAGGGCCTGGTTTGGATCTTGGGGGGACCCCCAGGCAATTTTCTTTTTTTTAAATTTTGGCGCAGGGTTCCCCTTAACCACTTAGGAACAGAGCCTCTTTCTGAGATTTGGTGTTTACAACTTAAAATCTTTTTCTTTAAAGAAAATTACTTAGAACCCTGAAGCATTATATTTTTTATTCTAATACCCTAGAGAATAAAATGACGATCGTTGTAATACTTTACGTTACACCGTATTTGCACAGCATTCTTAAAAGCGCAATATTTTCACTTTTTTTTATTAAAAAATAAGACAGCAGTAAAGTTATGCCAATTTTTTTCTATATTATGAAAGATAATGTTACGCCGCGTAAATTGATGCCCAACATGTCATGCTTCAAAATTGCACCCGCTCGTGGAAAAGCAACAAACTTTAGCACTTAAAAATCTCCAACGGCGAAGTTTAAACATTTCCACAGGTTACCAGTTTTGAGTTACAGAGGTACTAGAATTATTGCTCTCACTCTAAGGATCGCGGCGATACCTCACATGTGTGGTTTGAACACCATTTTCATATGCGGGTGGGACTTGCATATGCATTCGCATCTGCGTGTGAACTCAGCGGGACGAGGTGCTTTAAATTTTTTTCTTCTTATTTATTTTACTTGTAATTTTTTATTTTTACGCTGTCCACTAAAAAAAAATGGATCACTTTTATTCCTATTACAAGGAATGTAAACATTCCTTGTAATAGAAAAAAAGCATGACAGGACCTCCTTAATATGAGATCTGGGGTCAAAAAGACCTCAGGTCTCATATTTACACTAAAATGCAATAAAAAAAAGAAAAGAAAGAAAAAATGACACTTGCAAAAAAAAAAACGGTCTCTTTTAAGAGCATGGCATGACCCAGTCAAACAGGTGCAGAAAAATGGAGCCTTGAGTGTTGGTGGTGGCAGAACACTGTAACCCCTCACAATTACTCTTGTTGGGTGCAGGAACAGGCCCTGCTGTTGTAATTTATTTAAAAAATTGTAATGACATGCCCCAGTCAAACAGGTTCAAAAAAATAGGGCCTTGAGTGTTGGTGGTGGCAGAACACTATAACACCTCACAATTACTCTTGTTGGGTGCAGGAACAGGCCCTGCTGTTGTAATTTATTTCAAAAATTGTAATGACATGCCCCAGTCAAACAGGTGCAGAAAAATTGGGCCTTGAGTGTTGGTGGTGGCAGAACACTGTAACCCCTCACAATTACTCTTGTTGGGCGCAGGAATGGGCCCTGCTGTTGTAATTTATTAAAAAAATTGTAATGACATGCCTAAGACAGATTAGTGCAGAAAAATTGGGCCTTAGGTGTTGGTGGTGGCAGAACACTGTAACCCCTCACAATTACTCTTGTTGGGCGCATGAACGGGCCCTACTGTTGTAATTTATTTCAAAAATTGTAATGATTTGCCGCAGGCAAACAGGTGCAAAAAAATTGGGCCTTAGGTGTTGGTGGTGGCAGAACACTGTAACTATTCTGTATATATATATATTTTTACACTGCCTGAACTGACTCTATATACTATACACTGAATGAGCTGTATATATAGTCTACACTGAATGCAGCGTAATATATATATATATACTATATACTGTACATATATATTCTTACACTGCCTGAACTGACTCTATATCCTATACATTGAATATGCTGTACATATAGCCTACCCTGAAGGCAGCGTAAAATATATATATATATATATATATACTATATACTGTACATATACGTATCTAGATTTTGCAAAAGCATTTGATACAGTTGTCCATAAATGCCCAATGTGCAAACTAAGGTCTGTTGGCATGGATCAATGGGCGAATACATGGATTGAAACTGCTAACAGGGGCGGGTCCAGAGGGTGGGTATAAATGGGGAATATTTGGAATGGTCTGATGTGGAGAGTGGGGTTTCCCAGGGATATGTCCTGGGACCAATCCTATTCAAGTTATTCATAAACGATGTGGAGGAAGGGATAAACAGCTCAATCTCAATATTTGCAGATGATACCAAGCTAAGCATGGCAATAATTTCTCCACAGGATGTGGGAACCTTGCAAGAAGATCTGAACAAATGAATGGGGTGGGCAGATAAGTGGCAAATGAGGTTTAACATAAAAAAATGCAAAATAATGCATTTGGGTACCAAGAATATGAACGCAAACTACTTACTACGGGGAGAGCCTGTGAGGGAATCAAGGATGGAAAAGGACCTAGGGGTCCTAGTAGATGACAGACTCAGTAATGGCAGGCAATGCCAAGCTGCTGCAAGCAAAGCTAACAAAATATTGGCATGTATCAAGAAAGGGATTAACTCCATGAATAAATCAAAAATTCTCCCACTATGCAAGTCTCTGGTGAGGCCGCACTTGGAGTATGCCATCCAGTTCTGGGCACTAGTCCTAAGAAAGGATGTCCTTGTACTGGAAAAGGTTCAGAGAAGGGGAACAAAGCTACCGTATATACTCGAGTATAAGCCGTCTCGAATATAAGCCGAGGCACCTAATTTTACCACAAAAAACTGGGAAAAGTTATTGACCCGAGTATAAGCCAAGGGTGGCAAATGCAGCAGCCAGAACACAGGAATTGTAGCCAGAACACAGGGACAGGGAGCCAGAACACAGGAATTGTAGCCAGAACTCAGGGATTGTAGCCAGAACACAGGTATTGTAGCCAGGACACAGGGATTTTATCCAGGACACAGAGACTGTAGCCAGAACACAGGTATTGTAGCCAGGACACAGGGATTTTATACAGGACACAGAGACTGTAGCCAGAACACAGGTATTGTAGCCAGGACACAGGGATTTTATACAGTACACAGATAATGTAGCCAGAACACAGGTATTGTAGCCGGGACACAGGGATTTTATACAGGATACAGAGACTGTAGCCAGAACACATGTATTGTAGCCAGGACACAGGGATTTTATACAGGACACAGACTGTAGCCAGAACACAGGTTTTGTAGCCAGGACACAGGGATTTTAGCCAGGATACAGACTGTAGCCAGAGCACATAAGGGATGAGTAAGGTAGATTCACATTAAACAGAGGTGTGCTGCTTCTAAGAGCCGTTCTGTGCTTTGTAAGTGTGATTAAACACATTGGAATGCAAAGAATGCTGAGAGAGCTGCAGCTCTTCACGGAGATCAGGAGGTGGGCGGGACTGAACAGCTAACATCAGCTTGTCCCGCCCACCTCCTGACATCAAGCTGAGAATCTGACACCTCTCTCAGCATTCTCTGCATTCCAATGTGTTTAATCACACTTACAAAGCACAGAACGGCTCTTAAAAGCAGCACGGCTCTGTTTAATGTGAATCTACTCATCACCCACAGACACTGACTCGAGTATAAGCCGAGGGGGGTCTTTTTCAGCACAAAAAATGTGCTGAAAAACTTGGCTTATACTCGAGTATATACGGTAATTAAGGGATTGGAGGACCTTAGCTATGAGGAAAGATTACAAGCACTGAACTTATTCTCTCTGGAGAAGAGACGCTTGAGAGGGGATATGATTTCAATGTACAAATTCTGTACTGGTGGTGACCCCACAATAGGGACACAACTATTCTGCGCAAGGGAGCACACAAAGACATGCGGCCATTCACTAAAATTAGAAGAAAAGCAGTTTAACCTTAATCTGCGTAGAGGGTTCTTTACGGTAAGAGCGGTGAGGTTGTGGAATGCTCTTCCACAAACATTGGTTTCAGCTGGGAGCATAGATAATTTAAAAAAAAACTATTAGATGGGCAACCACAACATTGAGGGATATACAATGTAATACTGACATAAAAGCACACACATAGGCTGGACTTGATGGACTTGTGTATTTTTTCAACCTCACTATGTAACTATGTAATTATATATATTCTTACACTGCCTGAACTGACTCTATATACTATACACTGAATGAGGTGTGTATATATAGTCTACACTGAAGGCAGTGTATTATATATATATACTGGGTACTGTACATATATATTCTTACACTGCTTGAACGGACTCTATATACTATACACTGAATGAGGTGTATATATAGTCTACACTGATGGCAGTGTTTATATATATATATATATATATATATATATATATATATATATATATATATTATATAGTGTACATATATATTCTTACACTGTCCGAACTGACTCTATATACTATACACTGAATGAGCTGTATATATAGTCCACACTGAAGGCAGTGTATTATATACTGTATCTCTCAAAAGTGAGTACACCCCTCACATTTTTGTAACTATTTTATTATATCTTTTCATGTGACAACACTGAAGAAATTACACTTTGCTACAATGTAAGGTAGTGAGTGTACAGCTTGTATAACGGTATAAATTTGTTGTCCCCTCAAAATAACTCAACAAACAGCCATTAATGTCTAAACTGCTGGCAACAAAAGTGAGTACACCCCTAAGTGTAAATGTTCAAATTGGGCCCAAAATTGCAATATTTTGTGTGGCCACCATCATTTTCCAGCACTGCCTTATCCCTCTTGGGCATAGAGTTCAGCAGAGCTTGACAGATTGCCACTAGAGTCCTCTTCCATTCCTCCATGTAGACATCATGGAGCTGGTGGATGTTAGCGACCTTGTGCTCTTTCACCTTCCAGTTGAGGATGCCCCACAGATGCTCAATAGGGTTTAGGTCTGGAGACATGCTTGGCCAGTCCATCCCCTTTACCCTCAGCTTCTTTAGCAAGGCAGTGGTCATCTTGGAGGTGTGTTTGGGGTTGTTATCATGTTGGACTACTGCCCTGCGGCCCAGTCTCAGAAGAGAGGGGATCATGCTCTGCTTCAGTATGTCACAGTACATGTTGGCATTCATGGTTCCCTCAATGAACTGTAGCTCAGCAGTGCCGGCAGCCCTCATGCAGCCCCAGACCATGACACTCCCACCACCATGCTTGACTGTAGGCAAGACACACTTGTCTTTGTACTCCTCACCTGGTTGACACCACACACGCTTGGCACCATCTGCACCAAATAAGTTTATCTTGGTCCCATCAGACCACAGAACATGGTTGCAGTCCATACCCTTAGTCTCCTTGTATTTAGCAAACTAAATTTGATGCAGTGTGCGGCATATGTTCTGAACACTGACAGGCTGACCACCCACCGCTTCAACCTCTGCAACAATACTGGCAGCACTCATATGTCTATTTCCCAAAGACAACCTCTGGATATGACGCTGAGCACGTGCACTCAACTTCTTTGGTCGACCATGGCGAGGCCTGTTCTGAGTGGAACCTGTCCTGTTAAACCACTGTATGGTCTTGGCCACCGTGCTGCAGCCCAGTTTCAGGGTCTTGACAATCTTCTTATAGCCTAGGCCATCTTTATGTAGAGCAACAATTCTTTTTTTCAGATTCCCAAAGAGTTCTTTGCCATGAGGTGCCATGTTGAACTTCCAGTGACCAGTAGTGAGAGTGATAACACCAAATTTAACACACCTGCTTCCCATTCACACCTGAGACCTTGTAACACTAACGAGTCACATGACACCAGGGAGGGAAAATGGCTAATTGGGCCCAATTTGGACACTTTCACTTAGGGGTGTACTCACTTTTGTTGCCAGCGGTTTAGAAATGAATGGCTATGTGTTGAGTTATTTTGAGGGGACAGCAAATTTACACTGTTATACAAGCTGTACACTCACTACTTTACATTGTAGCAAAGTGTAATTTTTTCAGTGTTGTCACATGAAAAGATTTAATAAAATATTTACAAAAATGTGAGGGGTGTACTCACTTTTGTGAGATACTGTATATACTATATACTGTACATATATATTCTTACACTGCCTATATATAGGCTACACTAGATCTATAGTATATACTACACTGCTTGCACTGCCTGTATATACTCTCTACACTAGATCTATATACTACACTGCCTGCCTACATGCCATTAGCTATACTAGCTACATGTTCACAGGTCTCAGTCCGTTCACAGCACCACATACGGGCCTCTGTACGAACGGCCTTATATAGTGTGGGCGTGGACTGAGATCCCCTGAGCCATGATTGGCCAAAGGCACCCTGCCTTTTAGCCAATCATGGCTCTCACAGCAGAGCGTGCAGTGATTGGCCAAACCATGCAGGTCATGTGCATGCTTTGGCCAGTCAGCGGGGGGCATTTCCCCACACTGCATTATGTGGCGCTCAAATCTCCTGTGAATGCCCCATAATGTTCTGGTTTCACCGAACAGACGAACCCCCGATGTTCGACTCGAACTGGGGGGCCCATCCCTAATTACCAGACCTTAGATGTGATGGCTGCATTTGATTTGTTTTCTTTCAGAATGTTCCCCCTTATTTTTACCTGGTGGTTTGAAAGTAACACAATTCCTTTCCAATAGGCAGAAAACTCTCGCTGTAGTGGATCTATAGGGCAGCAGTGTTGTCACCCTAGGATGGAAAACCTTCCCCTTCTCTATATCATTGTGTGTCTGTGTGTGTGTTTTTAGAGGGTATGTAATTCACAGAAATATCTGTAACTGATAAAAGTGCAACACAGGCAGAGAGTATAGGAGCTGATCTGCTCACCAGATTTTTGACATGACCAACAGATCATGTCAGGGTGGTCAGTGACATAAAAAGCTGCAAGTTCTCAATAGTGGCATTATCCTTCTGGCTATATGGTGTGGCAATGAACTGTGAAAAAAGTGCTTAGGCAAAATTACACCTATGTTGGCATATAGAAATCTTCAAACAGTATTAAACCCCAAAACAAGCATTTATTATATTGCAGCTTACCAATTCTTAGTTGTGATGGCTGCATTCATTTTCTTTTTTAGGCTTTCTTATATTTTCATCTGGTGATCCAGCCAGCAAGTCTGCTGTTTTTGAAAAGAAAAGCTCTCTTGCAGTTACAGGAATGAGACAGACCATTTAACACTGGCAGGGGTGCTTACAATGATCAGTCCGCATTTGTTTATTTACAGGGGGTGTGTTACTGGCCAAATCACTAGGTGAAAACAGAGGGGAAAAAGGCCTAAAAAAGAAACTAATGTAGCCACCACATATAATGACTGGTAAGCTGCAATATATTACATTTTTAGTTTTGGATTTTAATACCGCTTTCACTTTACTAGGAAATATACATACTGATATGGGGGCAAATTTAATCTTTCCCTGTCGGTAAAGTAAATTTAGCCAAGGGAATTTGCAGTATATGTGAGGACACATTTAATCTTAGGCTTTAGCTGGCGATAAAATGAGTAATCTAGTTTTGCCATTAAGTTCCTTTGTTACTCAGTTCTAATAAATCCTAAGTCCCAACTGGCAAATATTGCACTCACCTGCTATTTTATTATTAGCAGCCGTCTCATCCCTCTTCATTTATCTGTGTTTGTGAAGGCATGCACATCCCTAGACACATGGTAAAGAATGTAATCAAGCAAGATTAGTCACTGTATTTGCAGGAAATGTTTCCACCATATTAACCGCCATCCGCCTTTCATCATCTGATACGTGACGAATACCTAAGGCCGTGCTCATGCAAGGCGCATTAATTTTGACTTACATTGAAGCATTTTTGTTATGCCTTTTTCTCTGCACTGATTAAATAGGAAAATGAAGGTTGATAAATGAGAAAACAACATTCAGAACTTTTTTATCCAACACATCTGGGTTAGTGGGAATATAACTGATTAATCAAAATTTGGAGTACTCTAGAGAACTCAGAAAAATGACTTGTCAAAGCATGCTGGTGCAAAGTTTTTCTCCTGGAAAACACAACTCCTCAAGGCATTATGCAAACCTTTCTATCCTGCTCGATAGCATGTCCCAGGATTCTGTTTTTCTTTTATTGTGTTTCTGTAGCAAGAAATTGCTTGTTTTATAATCACCTGTGACACCACCAAGTTTCCCTATGCATATCCCAGACATGCACTTTAACCACTTCATACCCACGCTATAGTCGAAAGATGACTACAGCGTGGTTCTGTTCTGTGATGTCCTCCCAGGATGTCCGTCCCAGAACCACGCCCCCCATGTGCACCCCCTGGTGTGCGCATCAGGTGCGTCTGTGATT
Organism: Glandirana rugosa; assembly: GCA_018402905.1. Taxonomy (NCBI): domain Eukaryota; kingdom Metazoa; phylum Chordata; class Amphibia; order Anura; family Ranidae; genus Glandirana; species Glandirana rugosa. The sequence continues at coordinate 260,539 of BLSH010019660.1, read as the reverse complement.
GCTGTGTCCTTCTTCAGGCCAATCGCAGCAGCCCTTTATCATGTGACCAGCGGTGTACAATCAATCAACTTCTATACAAGAGAGCAGAGGAAAAAGGCATGCGCGCCTCTAAGTGTAAACCTTTTATGGTGCATGTGGTAAAAAAAATGGTTAGAGGTACTCACAGACATGGAGATGAAAATTGCATGGCAGTGTTAGCCACTGCGGGCTATATCTGGGTGACTGGTGGTGATGCGTTGATGGTGACTTCAGCTGTAGGGTTGGAAATGAGAGAACAGGCATGCGCCCTTCTAAGTGTAAGCCGTATAAAAAGATTTATTAATAAACAGGTAAAAGGTACTCACAAACATGGAGATAAAAATCGTCCTGGCAACAGTCGAGTCTCTTTGGACACTACCACGCTTCCAGCACCTGGACATAGCTTGCAGTGGCTTACACTACCATGCAATTTTTATCTCCATGTTTGTGAGTACCTCTTACCTGTTTATTAATAAATCTTTTTATACGGTTTACACTTAGAAGGGCGCATGCCTGTTCTCTCATTTCCCACCCTACAGCTGAAGTCACTATCAACGCATCACCACCAGTCACCCAGATATAGCCCACAGTGGCTGACACTGCCATGCGATTTTCATCTCCATATCTGTGAGTACCTCTAACCATTTTCTTTACCACATGCACCATAAACGGTTTACACTTAGAGGCGCGCATGCCTTTTTCCTCTGCTCTCTTGTATAGAAGATGATTCTGCTTCTGACATGACGCAGCCCCACTAGTGGAAAACTCTTCAATCTTCTGGACTACACCACCTATCGTTAATACACAATCTTGGACTACACCACCACCCGATGAGTACCTATTGTGGTACATTTATTGTACTCCATTATATTTTATCATTTGTTACGGTTCATAGCGTGTTGTTTGCGCTTACAATGCTTCCTCTTGCAATCAATCATCAGTGTCAATGATCATCAGTGCCCTGATTATCAGTGCAGCCCTATCAGTGCCAATCAGCGCCCATCAGTGATGCCTATCAGTGCCCATCAGTGCCACCTGTCAGTGCCTCCTCACAAGTGTAGCCTATCAGTGCCCATTAGTCCCACCTATCAGTGCCCATTAGTCCCATCAGTGCCTCCTCATTAGTACCACCTTATCAGTGCCCATCAGTGCTGCCTATCAGTGCCCATTAGTTCTGCCTATTAGTGCCCATCAGTGCTGCACATCAGTGCAGTCCCATCAGTGCCTCCTCATTAGTACCACCTTATCAGTGCCCATCAGTGCTGCCTATCAGTGCCCATGAGTGCTGCCTATTAGTACCGCCTATCAGTACTGGATATCAGTGCCGCATATCAGTGCAGTCCCATCAGTGCCTCCTCATCAATGCACATCAGTGCAGCCTCACCAGCACACACCAGTGAAGGAGAAAAAATACTTATTTGAAAAATATTATAACACAAAATTTAGAAAAACTTTTATTTTAAAAATTGTTGGTATTTTTTTTTTCACTTGTTTAGCAAAAGATAAAAAGCCCAATGGTGAATAAATACCATCAAAAGAAAGCTCTATTTGTGTGTTAAAAATTATAAAAATGTAATTTGGGTACAATGTTGCATGACCGCACAGTTGCCGTTTAAAGCGCAAGTACTGAAAGCTAAAAATTGGTCTGGGCAGGAGGGGGTGACAGTGCCCAGTATTGAAGTGGATAAAGGGGAATTCCAGCTTATACTATATTGCTTTTAAACAGTAGAAATGTGCCAAGCATTCTCCTCATTTCTTGTTCTGTTGTCCTAGGCAGTTAGAAAAATAAAAAATGAAGTGAAATCTCCCCAGTAGGTGTCACAGATAGTAGTTAAAATCTAACAGAAGTATTTGCTTTTTGTCCATATATATAATCCAAGAAAAAGTGAAAATGAAGCACATACATGGAACCCATTTGTATAGATCTGCTTTTTTCAATCAGGCTGCCTTCTGGGCTCTTCAGGGATGCCTTGGCAAAATGTCTAAAAATTGCCCTGAATTGCCCAAAAAATGCCAGCAAGCCAGTGACTGGATGAATGCTGCCTTTTTGTTACACATAGCCCCAGGTTTTTATTGTACAGTATTACAACCTTGGCCACCATTTGGTGACATCACTGGTTGATAATTGTCGGGCGCCTGCACAACATCCTTATTTGCCTCTCACCTGCCCTCTTTTTCAGCATTGGGGTCACTTTAGCTGCATGAAGGAGATAAACTGAAGGAGAAGAGAAGTGCTGGAATACTAATTAGTGCCAGTGTGAAAAGGTATATTTAGTTTGTAAGAATAAATACCCTCTAATGTTGTGTGTCCTATGTGGGTGGGTGCTGCTGCGTTATGTAAATTTATTTTTTTACGTTTCGGAGGTGCCTTGAGATTGTGTACAATTTTACAGGATGCAGAGGCTGAAAAACACTGGCAGCATGAAAAATGCAAAAGCTATAAAAATCACACTTATAGATTACTTAAAGGTCTGTGAGAGTTTACAGACTTGTGATTAGGAGAAATAATAAGAACAATGTCTTCCATAAAAATGGTACCTGGATCCTCAGTGATCATGGAAAGATGTGGGTGCAGTAAATTTAGGAAGTGAGTGATAGTGTGACCTGGGTCCTGCAGGATTTGATAACTTTATCTTTTAAATATAAAGAAAACTCAAGGAGGAGAGAATTAATCAAAAGATAAAGTCAAAATCTCTATTAAACTGTCACCAATTTCTTAAAAGCTAAGGCAACTCAAAGCCATAACTTTAGCGGTGTTACTACACTTTGGCTACATGTACTGTATGTGTTCCAAAAAATTGTTAGCAGTTTTATTATATGATAAACTATATAATATATATGAAAAAAATGCATATGCTCAATCGAAGAATGTTTGGAATTATTCCAAAATACTTGGTTTACTTCATACAGTAGGTGTACGCAGCCTATTGCATTAGGATGTGCACCCCAAATATATTAAAACATGCACTGACGTCACCAGTTTGTTCATGGTAGCCGGCTGACCACATGTAGATCTACACGCTGTTTTATCAGTTATACTGTGTGAGTACCTGCAATTTTTTTACTAATAAATTTATCAACTGTACTTCACTATCTGGGGCTTCCTTTGTTTTCCCTGATATATGGTATATCTCCATGTGACAACACGGAGGCTGGGAGGAGCTACCCCCCATCAGAAAAGCTATCTCTATACACCATATTGTGAAGTTGTGCATTGACTGTGGAGATTCCGTACCTTCAAGGCTGAATGACCAGGGGAACGAATCAGTGGGAATATTACATATGCCTGGCTTCCAGCTGGGTCTGGTAAGCCTTCAATTCTTTTGGTGACGGATTCACACATTCTGCTGAGCACCGGGTGTTATAAGAGACCGATATATTTGCTTGACTTTCCCATGGATGTTGTTTATATGTCTTTAGATCCAGCTCCTTGGAATTGAATTCTAGGACATTTTCATATGTGTTTAAATTGATTTAGAACTTAATAATACTTTAGAGCGGCTTTACATTTGTACATATTAAAACATGGACAGTGCTAGTAGGGCAGAGGTTGGTGACAGTAAGGCAGTGGATGGTGTCAGTAGTTTTTTATTTTTATTATTTTATTTTTTTAAATCATTTTTTTACAATTTTTTTTAGGAGCCCCATTGGGGGGCTTTGTTGAAGTATCAGCAGGGGGAATCTGTGCCACACAGGGTGATTACAGTGTGCCCAGGTAAACACGGCAAACCCCTCTGCACACGCTTATGGTTTACTTGAAGGAATTCTGTGAATACAAGTGTTTTATCAGAGAGGCTTCCATTGTTTGATAAAAGGCAATAATTCATTTTCATTTTTTTTTATTATTAGTCAACACTCTAGACCCACGGTACAGCTAATACTACTTTTTTCCCTCTATGCTTATCTTCTCTGCTAACTTTCTCTGCATTTCTCATCTTTTATTCACCACATTCACTGGTTAAAAACTAAACTTCAAATCTCAAGATTCTTTTCCTGACGCCAACATGGCAGCATACTAGTGATAGAGCTCCGCCTCTTGACCACTCCCTCAGGACCAGTGAATAGCATAAAAAAGGCATGGTTAGTCAACCCCCCCCATTCTTCTTTTTTTCCTCATACCTCCATGCACCAGTGAAGAGTAAGCAGTTCTATGTCCCTACCTCTGCCTCTGTGCAGTAGCCGTCTGGGTTCAGCCTCTCCCAGTTCGGAGACCCAGTGCTCGGGCTGCTAAATTGTGCTAAAAAGCCTGGGTGCCCCTTCTGTGGGTTTTGATGGGGCCCTGCAGTGTTTCTTCTTTAGAAACAAAATCTGCCATTATGTAAGTGCCTGTGGGCTGAGGCTTTATACATATATATTGGGCACATTGCCTCTACTATAAAATTTTACATATGAACTAGAAACAAACACATACTTCACAAAAGGATGAAAGGTTGTGCGTTCCTTTTGGAGCACTGCATTCCGGTGTGCATTCCATCTGGTGGCAGCATGGGAGTGTATGTGGTCGGCGCCGACATTGGGTGATGTTTCGCCCATTTGTCTGGCGACGCCTTTCCCGGCAGCACACACCTGCATGACGCTGATGGGGGTGTGGCGGTTCATGCCCTATTTAGTTCCACCTCCCACTCACCTCATGTTTCAGCTGGCTATCAGTCCACCTCCTCTTCACACCATTCCCATCAAAGTCACTGCACTCTACAGGTACAGGTATTTCTCCTTTCCACTGTCACTTTGTTATAATGCTTTCCGGTCACTTCGTTTGGTCTCCTTTCCCACTGGTTCACGTGCTGTCCTGTCTTGGTTTTTTCCCTCCTGTTCCTTCTGTCCTACTGCCACAGGACAGTTTCAATTCACATTATCATTTATTTTCACAGAAGCCTCCCTACATGGGTCAGCTTCCCTGGTCACCACACACGTTCTTCTATTTGGATGCCTCGGGTCCCTGGATGTGGTCCTTTCTGGGGCTCATGTGCCAAAACCCCCCCTCCATCTCAGCTCCCTTCAGGGGATACCCCCCAGTGGGGTGTGTCCGGTGGTCAGTATGACACTGCTCCATGCAGCAATTATGGTAAACCATATATTCATTCTCAATATTTTTTCATATATAAATTTTTTTTTTTTTTTGCAAAATATAATATTTACACATTTTTATTAATTACAGTTACCAATACGTGCATGCTCCTGATGAGTGGATAAATAACTTCACAAATCGCGTAGAGTCAATATATGCCATATGAATTATTACTTAAGTTGTTCTATGCTGCAGAAATTGTCATATATGGAGCCAATTTTCATCATTTTGTGAAATATGTATTTGTTTCTAGTTCATATGTAAAATTTTATAGTAGAGGCAATGTGCCCAATATATATGTATAAAGAGATGTGTGGATTGTTTACGGTACTACCTTGATGAAAATTGCCTCAATAAAAAACGCATGTTTTTAAAACCCGTGTGTCTCATTTAAAGTCCCCAAAAAAAAAACCATTTTCTATATAACACAATTCTAATGTTTTTGGCTCTATACACCACCACAGTGGATTTGAAATGAAATGAACAAGATGTGCTTTAACTGCAGACTTTCAGCTTTAATTTTAGGGTATTTACATCCAAATCAGGTGAACGGTGTAGGAATTACAAAATTTTTTATATATGCCTCACACTTTTTAAGGGACCAAAAGTAATGGGACAATTGGCTGCTCAGCTGTTCCATGGCCAGGTGTGTGTTATTCCCTCATTATCCCATTTACAAGGGGTAAATAAAAGGTCCAGAGTTCATTTCAAGTGTGCTATTTGCATTTGGAATCTGTTGCTGTCAACTCTCAATATGAGATCCCAAGCGCTGTCACTATCAGTGAAGCAAGCCATCATTAGGCTGAAAAAACAAAACAAACCCATCAAAGAGATAGCAAAAACATTAGGTGTGGCCAAATCAACTGTTTGGAACATCCTTAAAAAGAAAGAACGCACCGGTGAGATCAGCAACACCAAAAGACCTGGAAGACCACGGAAAACAACTGTGATGGATGACCAAAGAATTCTTTCCCTGGTGAAGTCAACAATCAATAGAAGACTTCACCAAAGTGAATAAAGAGGGTTCACCACAAGATGTAAACCATTGGTGAGCCTCAAAAACAGGAAGGCCAGATTAGAGTTTGCCAAACAACATCTTAAAAAGCCTTCACAGTTCTGGAACAACATCCTATGGACAGATGAGACCAAGATCAACTTGTACCAGAGTGATGGGAAGAGAAGAGTATGGAGAAGTAGAGTTGAGCGAACCCAAACTGTAAAGTTCGGGTCTGTACCAAACTTTTGGGTGTCTGGGACCCGGACCCGAAACTGGACTTTTCAAAAAAAGTCCGGGTTCGGGTCCGGGGTTCTGGTAATTTAATAAAAGTTTTGAAAATTGCTGTAAAAAAGTCCTGGAAAGTCCTAGAGGTCTGCAAAAGGAAGGAAAATGGGGGTAAGGGTCGGACAAGTGCCCTACAAAGAAATGGGGTTAGGGTTCTAAGAACAGTGATATGGCTTCTCCCAGCTAATTTATACTTTTCTCACACAGTTTGAGAACAGTTTTTCTCACACAGTCTAAGAACAGTGATATGGCTTCTCCCGGCTAATTTATACTTTTCTCACACAGTTTGAAGATGATTGTACATTCTACAATCATCTTAAAACTGTGTGTGAAAAGTATACATTAGCTGGGAGAAGCCATATCACTGTTTTTAGAACATCAGTAAACTGGGTGTGAAAACTATAAATCAGCGGGGAGAAGCCATATCACTGTTCTAAGAATGATAGATGATAGAATGATATGATATATCACTGTTCTTAGAACAATGATATGGCTTCTCCCCGCTAATTTATAGTTTTCACACACAGTTTGCAGATGTTCTAAGAACAGTGATATGGCTTCTCCGGGCTAATGTATACTTTTCACACACAGTTTTAAGATGATTGTAGAATCTCCAATCATCTTAAAACTGTGTGATAAAAGTATAAATTAGCCGGGAGAAGCCATATCACTGTTCTTAGAACAGTGATATGGCTTCCCCCGGCTAATTTATACTTTTCTCACACAGTTTGAAGATAGTCCACATCCACCTCCATTTTTGATTTTTTTATGTGATTTTTTAAAAATTATTTTAAGTTATTTCCCTATGCTCATTTCTTTGTAGGGCACTTGTCCAACCCTTACCCCCATTTTCCTTCCTTTTGCAGACCTCTAAGACTTTCCAGGACTTTCTTACAGCCATTTTTGTGCCTAAAAGTTCGGGTCCCCATTGATTTCAATGGGGTTCAGGGTCCGTGTCAAAGTTTGGGTCCTGTCCAGACCCGAAGCTGGACTTTGTCCCGAAGTTCGGCCGAACCAGCAGAACCCGAACTTCCAGAGGTTCGATCAACTCTATGGAGAAGGAAAGGAACTGCTCATGATCCAAAGCATACCACCTCATCAGTGAAGCATGGTGGTGGTAGTGCCATGGCGTAGGCATGTATGGCTGCCAATGGAACTGGTTCTCTTGTATTTATTGATGATGTGACTGCTGACAAAAGCAGCAGGATAAATTCTGAGGTGTTTCGGGCAATATTATCTGCTCATATTGAGCCAAATGCTTCAGAACTCATTGGATGACGCTTCACAGTGCAGATGGACAATGACCCGAAGCATACTGCGAAAGCAAGCAAAGAGTTTTTTTAAGGGAAAGAAGTGGAATGTTATGGAATGGCCAAGTCATTGACCTGACCTGAATCCGATTGAGCATGCATTTGACTTGCTGAAGACAAAACTGAACGGAAAATGCCTGAAGAGCAAGCAGGAACTGAAGACAGTTGCAGTAAAGCCTGGCAGAGCAACACCAGGGATGAAACCCAGCGTCTGGTGATGTCTATGCATTCCAGACTTCAGGCTGTAATTGACTGCAAAGGATTTGCAACCAAGTATTAAAAAGTGAAAGTTTGATTTATGATTGTTTATCTGTCCCATTACTTTTGGTCCCTTAAAAAGTGGGAGGCACATATGCAAACTGTTGTAATTCCTATACCGTTCACTTGATTTGAATGTAAATACCCTCAAATTAAAGATGAAAGTCTGCAGTTAAAGCACATCTTGTTCGTTTCATTTTTAAATCCATTGTGGTGGTGTATAGAACCAAAAAGATTAGAATTGTGTCGATGTCCCAATATTTATGGACCTGACTGTATATATATATATATATATATATATATACATAAATTTATTTACCGTATTTTTCGCACCATAAGACGCACCTAGGTTTTAGAGGAGGAAAACAAGAAAAAAAACTGAACCAAATGGTGTACTAAAATATTTACCAGTGCAGCCATATACCAGAGTCCATGAAATACAGCATATACCAGCGTCCATGAAATACAGCATATACCAGTGTCCATGAAATACAGCCATATACCAGAGTCCATGAAATACAGTCATTTACCAGAGTCCATAAAATACAGCTATATACCAGAGTCCATAAAATACAGCCATATACGAGTGTCCATAAAATACAGCCATATACCAGAGTCCATAAAATACAGCCATATACCAGTGCCAATCAAATACAGCCATATACCAGTGCCAATCAAATACAGCCATATGCCAGTGCCAATCAAATACAGCCATACCTGTGTTCGTGAAATGCAGCCTGACACAGAGCTGAGAGGGAGATTCAAATTTCCCTGCACCGCTGCGCTGTGATGATTTCATCACACATGCGCCTGGTGGAGCTCCACTCTGCAGCCAGAGCCCATTCAGATAGAAGACAGAGCAGCCCGAGCGGCCGCCGTGGCAGTACTTCATTTGGCCGCTGAGGCTGCTCTGGTGCTCCCGGTGGTGACGGGGGGGGGGGGCGGGTGTTTTGTAGTATTCGCACCATAAGATGCAGGGACACTTTCCCCCATTTTTTGGGGGGAAAAAGTGCATCTTATGGAATGAAAAATACGGTATTTATTTTGGTAAAAAATTTATTTTGGTTTGTTATGAAGGCATACATTTTTTCTCCTCTCTTTTTAATGTCAAAAGACCTTCTCTTTTTAGTGCTATTTTCCTTTCTGGCTATCCTCATTTCAGCTGGCCGTCCTATCTGTCCTAAAGCCATGAGTCAGTCAACGCTTATGCAAAAAGACCCTCAAATTCAAAGGTACGAGACCACCGTGTTGGTAAGTTTGCAGAAAAAGAGTGCCTCCATATGCGGATTGCTTTGAGTGTTTTCAGCCCCGCATGCTCATGCTCTCAAAAATCAAGAGCCAGGGAAAGGCTCACGGTCTTCATAAGAGTGTAGCTGCAGATGCCACACCCACTCAAGGGAAAAGGTTCCAAAGAAGACATCTTATCACCTCTTCCCCAGAGCGACACCAATGCCCCAGCAAGAATCCTGCAGGGCCTGTGGCACAGCGCCTGTAGCCAATAGGCTGGTGAGTAAAGACTGCCCAGAGGAGTTCGCAGTTAACAGGTAACACCAAATATCTTTATTAATTATGATGCAAGATGTTATTTTGGCCCTGGCATGTGGCGCTCAACCACTCACACCTCTGCCTCTGTGCAGTAGCCGTCTGAAGTCAAGCCTCTCACAGTGCGAAGACCCAGTGCTCGGGCCGCTAAATTGCGCTAAAAAGCCTGGGTGCCCCTTCTGTGGGTCTTGATGGGGCCCTGCAGTGTTTCCTCTTTAGGAACAAAATCTGCCATTATGTAAGTGTCGGTGGGCTGAGGCTTGAGCTACCCTGGTAGCCTGCAAATAAAAGCTCCTCTTCGTCAGAGGAAGACCCAGAGCTGCTTGGTTTCAGTTTTTTTGCCTTTATGAACAGTGGATCCAGGTGGTCATGCAGGTCATTACATGGGTATAAAGACAAAGTCATATTTACGCTTTCTTCAAAACGGCAATTCCTTCTCCGTTTATGGAAGAAATTTAATCAGATGGATAGCAAAGTCCAGAGAAAGTTTCTCCTCTGATTGTCTATACAGGTTTTATCCTTGTCAGAGACCGAATATAGCATCATTGAAATCCATGCCCACAGTAAATGCGACTGTAGCCTAGTAACGAGGAGACCAACAGGGATCTGCCGTCCGGCAGTTGCCCTTACCTGGGTGACTAGTGCTTTTTGGGTCCAAGAGACAGAGACAGCCGTTGGAGAGGAAATCCATAACGCTGATATCATTCGAACCCTAGCCAAGATGATTGTGTCTGTAAACTTTATTGCAGAAGCAGCAATAATCTCAACCAGGTGCCTGGCCATAGCGATGCTATACACAGTCACGTTTAGGGGGGCCCTTGCTTGAGACCCTGGGCGGTGTCTTGCTTCCTAAAAACAAAATTGGTGAGGCACTTTATGGCAGAAGATCTCTGTTTGGTAGGAAACTGGAGACAGCCATATCATAAGGGACAGGAGGTAAGTCCGATCTGCTCCCATAAGACCTGAAGCAAAAGGAAATGTTTCCCCCGGCAGGTTCCGCTTCTCTAGGTCCAGGGAGCCTAGGTCCAGCTGTCAGGCCAGGGTCCCAGGTAGAGAATGTAAGGCAATCGCAGGCAATCTTTCACAAGGCCCATAAGTGAAAATCCTTGGGTATACCAGAAGTACCCACTAAGCCCTTTTGACGAGCGCATGCCCAGACTCTTGAGGTAGGAGCCAAAGGGTGTGCTTTATGGGTTTCTGGACAGCATGTTGTACAGATCCTTGGAGGAAGGTATTAGGCACTCATGGTCACTTCAGGGATTCCTCACTGCTTCTCCTCCAGACCATTTCTCTGCCAAATCCACTGCAAAAGTGGGTGGGCTGCTACAATACTTACAGACACTTTAGACTCAGGGAGTCATTGTCCCGGTCCTATTCACAGGAAAGATTGCAAGTTTTCTACCCAACCCTGTTTATAGTTCGCAGGAGATGGAGGCTAGTGTCCAGTTGTAGATCGAAAGAGGTTAAACCTTGTTGGCCCTCTTAGAGGTCTTTAAGATGGAGTCCATTAAAACAGTACAAGCAGTCGGCTGGATGCTACTGCTGGGTTGTCAGGATGCCTATCCTCACATCCCAAATTTCCTTTTCTTTCCAAAATAAGTACGTTTGGTGATCGATTAGACGCATCTCCACTTTAACAGCCCTGTTGGTAAGGAAAGCATTTGTTGAAAGCTGTGGGTCTTAAACCCGTGACCCATTGGTTAAAAGTCTAAGCGCTTTGGACACTTCACCCATTCAGCAAAATGACAGCCTGTTGGGCTTGAACCTATCATCCGTCCATAAAGAGTCTAGGTGCTTTAAGCTACCTTGTGACCTATAGATAATAAATATCTCTGAGAATGTTGGCAAGGGTCTCAGTGCCATGTCAGCTCCAGGAGAGACAGGGTCTCCGGGTTTGTAACTACCTGGACGTCATTCTTCTTCTATCCAGGGGACTGGAACAATTGCTGTCGCACCAAGAGGTCCTCATACATACCCTGCAGAGATATGGCTGGGTTATCAAAAAAAAAAAAAATAGGGGAAAGAGAAGCTGACTTTCTCCAACCCAACAGTTAGTGTAGTTGGGGGTACTCTGCTAGTTCCTCAGTTTTGCTTACATCAGAGAAAGTATTGACAGTCAGGAAGAGAATTCTGAGGACAGCTACCTTCACTTGTTTAATGGCTTCTCAGTGCCTCAGTCTTCTGGGCTCAATGTCTTCATGCATACCAATGACTCCATGGGCTCCTGCGCAAGTTTCAACTAGTATTCTTAGCGCAAGGGAGGAAACAGGAGCACAGTTGAGAACAGTGTTACTCAGTATGAGTAGCGGTCCACGGTGATGGAAAGACCCTGAGGAAGTCACGGCCCTTTTGAACCATTACACTGGATCACTGTTATGAACCATGTTGGCAAGACAGCCTGGGAGGCACACTGTGAGGGACTGTCGGTCAAGGCAAATGGACATTTCCAGCCAAGGAGGGTAGTCTCGAATGCGCTGGAAGTTCAAACAACCTTTTTAGCACTTTGGCCTTGCTACACAGAATCAAGGGAAGACCAGTCTCCTTACAGTTGAGCAACAGGGCAGCAGTTGCCTATATTCAGCTCCAGGGAGGAACTTTCCCTATCAGCAGTATGCTATTGAGAGAAGCGAAACCCATAACGTCTGCAACGGAAGATCACTAGCAAATTCAGGAAGCAGTTTACCTCCCAGCAGACTTTTGAACACATAGGCAGACCGACTATCATGCAAGCTTCCCAGAGCACAATGAGTGGGTCTACGTTCCAGGTCTTCTCTGAGCTGGTCCATAGGTGGGGCCTACCACAGACAGACCTCTTCGCAAATGTTGGGTATGTCTGGCCTTGTTTCTGCACCCCAAGGTGCAGGGGGCATACTCTGGGGTCGCTCCTTGGGGCTGCAATATAGATTATATATTTTCCCCCCAACATCTCTTGTAATGAGATTCCTCTAGTGTCTGTCAAGGGAGTACATGGTTGTCATAGCCAATCCTCCATATTGGCCATAAAGCCCTCTGGTTTCCTTGGCCATTCACTTAAGAATACAGAAGACATTTCCCCTATGCACATATGCAAACTGGGACTGCAAGCAGGGTGCTAATGGGGGAGGCAGAGGGAACTCCGGTTGCTCCAGAGCAATCTCTACTTTGTTGAGTGCTAGAAGGCACTCTATTTACAACATCTATGCCTAAATCTGGAGCAAGTTTGTGTTATCTCAGTAGGGTGAGACATTGATCCTACTGCCCCCAGCTGTTCTATACTTCCTCAAGGCCGGGTTGGACATGAGCCTTAGCCTATCCTCACTGAGCTGGCAAGTGTCAGCTATATTGGCAATAACAAATTTAAATGGGCCAAGAATCCTTCAGTCTGTACCACTTTTGAAGGCAGTCATAAGGATTCAGACACAAATGGAAAGGAGTCTATCCCAGTGGGGTCCATTGGTTTTGCTGGATCTCTTGTCCGTTTAACCGTTTGCTCCAACAGAGCAGTATTTGGTTTGGGCCATTACCTACAAGACAGTATCTATTGCAAAAACTTTAAGCAGAAGTTTGTCTGAGATTCAAGCTCTTGGAGCTTAAAAAAACCAAAAAAAAAGTTTTCTTTACAAAAAGAGTAGAGGGCTGTCTTGTAGGTCATCTTGTATCAAAGGTAGCAATAGCCATCTATTTAACAGACATCTGGGAATTGCCTAAATTTCCAAAACATCACACAAGAAAATCACACGACCTGGACGTTTTCAAAAAGAAGCACCTGTCCACAATTGGTCTTTTCAGATCATCTAATAAGCCTTTTGTCATTCCAGCTGGGGATCATTAAGGAAATAGGTTACTGCCTGGACTCTAGCAGGCTTGGTGGCGCATATAGGGCGAAGGGGCGTAAGCCTCCATCAGCGGCCATGCACTTTACCAAAGTGATTGCAGTCTCATAGGCAGCCCACCTGGGAGCATCTATTGTATCCATCTGTAGAAGTATCATGGTCATCCCAGCATACCTACTCAAACTTTTCGGAGTAGACATAGGTGACTTTTCATCAGAGGACTTTGTGGGAAGGACTATTCAGTCCACTGTACCATCCTAATTAGAATATTGGTTTGGCAAGTAGAACCCACCCTGTCAGCTAGTTATTTATCACTAGTATGCTGCCATGTTGGCATCAGGAAAGGAAAATTACGGTAAGTATTTGATACAATTTTCCATTTTTTTGCTGTTGTGCTCCGGCTTCCTGTTAGAGGGTGGCTATGTTCCTTCTTCAAGACTTCACTATACTCTACTATATGTAAGAGTGTAGCCACCCTCTCTTACTCACTTCTAAGATGAACTGTGGACTATAGGATTTGTTATGTACACTGAGAGCAGGGCACATGACTGCAACTAACGTGCATTTCTTGTTCCAAAGCAATAGAAGTGAGGTTAAAAAGAAGAGGTTTGGGAGCTCACAGGAGTCATAACAAGGAGGCAGAAAAACACAAGAAGGCATGATTTCATGAGAAAAGGATTACAGGGCCATTAACCACTTAAGGTCCGAGCCTCTTTCTGAGATTCTGTGTTTACAAGTTAGAAATCAATTTTTTTTTTTACTAGAAAATTACTTAAAACCCCCAAATATTATATATTTTTTTTCGAACACCCTAGTGAATAAAATGGCGGTCGTTGCAATACTTTGGGGTTGATTTACTAAAGCTGGAGAGTGCAAAAACTGGTGCAGCTGTGCATGCTAGCCAATCAGCTTCTAACCTCAGCTTGTTAAATCAAGCTTTGACAATAAAACCTTGAAGCTGATTGGTTTCTATTTGGAGCTGCACCAAATTTTGCACTTTCAAGCTTTAGTAAATCAACCCCTTTATGTCACACCGTATTTGAGCAGCGTTCTTACAATCGCCTTTTTAATAAAAAAATCACTTTTTTGAGTTAAAAAATAAGACAACAGTAAATTTAACCCAATTTTTTTCCATACTGTGAAAGATAATATTACATTTATTATATTATTAAAAATTCCTACAGGTTACCAGTTTTGAGTTCCAGAGGAGTTCTAGTGCTAAAATTATTGCTCTCGCTCTAACGATCGCGGCGATACCTCACATGTGTGGTTTTAACACCGTTTTCATATGCGGGCATGACTTACGTATGCGTTCGCTTCTGCACGCGAGCTCAGCGGGACGGGGTAGAGTTGAGCGGACACCTGGTTGTTTGGGTTCGTCAGGTTCGGCCGAACTTCGCTAAAAAGTTTGAGTTCGGCATCGAACTTGACCCCGGACCCTGAACCCCATTGAAGTCAAAGGTGACCTGAACTTTTGGGCACAAAAATGGCTGTAAAAAAGTCCTGGAAAGGTCTAGAGGGCTGCAAAAGGAAGCAAAATGGGGGTAAGAGAAGGACAAGTGCCCTGCAAACAAACGTGGATAGGGAAATAACTTAAAATCACATAAAAAAATTAAAATTGGAGGAGGAGGTGGATGTGGAGTAGGGGCCTAGAGGTTGAGGAGGCGGTGACCGTGGCGGTGTAGGTGGAAGTGGCGGTGGAGGAGGAGGTAGCCAACACTGTTTTTTGTTTGTTGGTTTTTTTTTTCTAATTGGGGTAACCCCCAAAATATTGAGACATATTCAAAAAAAAAAAGTATACCAATGGTTGTGTGAGGCCGGTCTAAATGTCTATTCTGCACAAGGTACAGACAAGTCTTGTGGGATTCATGCCTGGTTCATTTTAATAAACGTTAGCTTGTCCACGTTGGCTGCGGACAGGCGGCTGCGCTTGTTTGTGATAACGCCCCCTGCCGCGTTAAACACACGTTCAGACAATACACTGGCTGCAGAGCAGGCCAGCACCTCCAAGGCATAAAGGGCAAGCTCAGGCCATGTGGCCAATTTGGAGACCCAGAAGTTGAATGAGGCAGACCCATCAGTCAGTACGTGTAGGCGTGTGCACACATACTGTTCCACCATGTTGTTGAAATGCTGCCTCCTGCTAAGACGTTGCCTATCAGCTGGTGGTGCTGTTTGTTCTGGCGTGCTGCTGAGAAAGCTTTTCCACATTTCGGCCATGCTAACTCTGCCTTCTGAGGTGCTGGCGGTGCTGGCGGTGCCACAGCTGCGTTGGCGACCTCTTCCTCCTCCTCTGCCTTCGACTTGTGCTTCCACTGAGCCCCCAATATCATTTGGGAATGCCCTCAGCAGCGCGTATACCAGCGTGCGCTAGTAGTCGCGCATCTTCCGATCACGCTCCAGTGAGGGAATTAAGGACGGCACATTGTCCTTGTAATGAGGATCCAGCAGGGTGGCCACCCAGTAATCAGCACAAGTTAAAATGTGGGCAACTTGGCTGTCGTTGAGCAGGCACTGCAGCATTTGGTCGCTCATGTGTGCCAAGCTGCCCAGAGGCAAAGACAAGCTGTCCTCTGTGGGAGGTGTATCATCTGTGTCCTCCGTATCCCCCCAGCCAGGCTCCAGTGATGCCCACGAGCTGCGTTGGGTGCCACCCTGCTGTGAACACGGTTCTTCCTCCTCATCATCCTCGTCCTCCTCATCCTCCAGAACTGTGCCCTGGCTTGAAATTTTTTTACCTGGCCTATGCTGGTGCAGGAATCCACCCTCCGAGCCACTTGTGAATGACTGGCCTGATAACCGTGGAAATGACCCCTCTTTCTCCTCCTCCTGTGCCACATCCTCTTCCATCATCGCCCGAAGTGTTTTTTCAAGGAGACATAGAAGTGGGATAGTAATGCTGAGAACAGCGTCATCGGCACTGGCCATGTTCCTCGTCGCCAACGCAGCCACAGCTGCGTTGGTGACCTCTTCCTCCTCCTCTGCCTTCAACTTGTGCTTCCACTGAGCCCCCAGTGTCATTTGGGAAGGCCCTCAGCAGCGCGTCTACCAGCGTGCGCTAGTAGTCGCGCATCTTCCAATCACGCTCCAGTGAGGGAATTAAGGACGGCACATTGTCCTTGTAACGAGGATCCAGCAGGGTGGCCACCCAGTAATCAGCACAAGTTAAAATGTGGGCAACTCGGCTGTCGTTGAGCAGGCACTGCAGCATGTAGTCGCTCATGTATGCCAGGCTGCCCAGAGGCAAAGACAAGCTGTCCTCTGTGGGAGGTGTATCATCTGTGTCCTCTGTATCCCCCCAGCCACGCTCCAGTGATGCCCACGAGCTGCGTTGGGTGCCACCCTGCTGTGAACACAGTTCTTCCTCCTCCTCCTCCTCCTCATCATCCTCATCCTCCAGAACTATGCCCTGGCTTGAAATTTTTTTACCTGGCCTATGCTGGTGCAGGAATCCACCCTCCAAGCCACTTGTGAATGACTGGCCTGATAACCGTGGAAATGACCCCTCTTTCTCCTCCTCCTGTGCCACATCCTCTTCCATCATCACCCAAAGTGTTTTTTCAAGGAGACATAGAAGTGGGATAGTAACGCTGAGAACAGCGTCATCGGCACTGGCCACGTTGGTGGAGTACTCGAAACACCCCAATATGGTACACAGGTCTCGCATGGAGGCCCACTCGTTGGTGGTGAAGTGATGCTGTTCCGCAGAGCGATTGACCCGTGTGTGCTGCAGCTGAAACTCCACTATTGCCTGCTGCTGCTCACACAGTCTCTCCAGCATGTGCAAGGTGGAGTTCAACCTTGTGGGCACGTCGCATAGGAGGCGGTGAGTGGGAAGGCCAAAGTTCTGCTGCAGCGCAGACAGGCGAGCAACAGCAGGGTGAGAACGCCGAAAGCACGCACAGACGGCCCACACTTTCTGCAGCAGCTCTAACATATCCGGGTCGTTTTTAGAAATTTCTGCACCACCAAATTCAGCACATGTGCCAGGGAAAGGATGTGCGTCAAACCGGCTAGGCCCAGAGCTGCTACGAGATTTCGCCCATTATCGCACACCACCAGTCCAGGCTTGAGGCTCAGTGGCAACAACCACTCGTCAGTCTGTTGTTCAATGCCCGTCCACAGCTGCTGCGCAGTGTGGGGTTTATCCCCCAAACATATCAGTTTTAAAACAGCCTGCTGTCGTTTCCCGCTGGATGTGCTGAAGCTGGTGGTGAAGATGTTACGCTGACTGGATGAGGAGGTGGTAGAGGAGGAGGAAGCGGAGTAGGAGGAGGAGGCAACAGGAGGCAAAGAGAAATCCTGCAATCCTCGGTGGCAGGAGGACATGCGCCAAATGGTTAGCCGCCTCAGGCCCCCCGCCACTACATGTGCCCAGTGTGCAGTTAGCAAGATATAGCGTCCCTGCCCGTGCTTACTGGTCCACGTATCAGTGGTTATGTGGACCTTGCCACAGATGGCGTTGCGCAGTGCACACTTGATCTTGTCCCCGACTTGTTTGTGCAGGGAAGGGATGGCTCTCCTGGAAAAGTAGTGGCAGCTGGGAACCGCATACTGTGAGACAGACACCGCCATCAGGTTTTTAAAACTGTCCGTGTCCACCAGACAGAATGACAGCATTTTAAAGGCCAGGGATTTTGAAATGCTGGCATTCAGGGCCAGGGATCACGGGTGGGTAGGGGGATACTTCCTCTTTCTCTCCAGTGTTTGGGAGATAGAGAGATGTAAGCTTCCTTGGGACCATGTGGAAATGCTTGGGGACGGTGGCGGACGTGGTGGCATTGCTGTCACATGCTCTGTTTGCTGGGTGGCAGGTGACACTGGCACTGTAGAGGTAGAGGAAGAGGCCGAGGCAGCAGCAGAAGAGGAAACAGGAGGAGGCTGAGACCTTTCTTGGATTTTGGGGTACTTATTCCACTGCAGCTCGTGCTCAGGTTTAGAACATTTATGCCTCGCTTCAGGCTCTCATTGCACAGCATGCAAACCACTCGTGTCTTGTCGTCAACACATTGTCTGAAGAACTGCCACACCAGGGAACTCCTTTGAGCTGCCTTTGGTGTGCTAGGTCCCTGGGTGCAGTGGGTAGTAGCAGGCGTACTGTCTAGGGGACGGTCACTCCGCTTTTGCAACCTGCTTCCTCTTTTGCTGTGCTGGTGCCTCTTCCTCCAAACTTCACATGTCACTCGCATGACCTTCATTCCATGTGGGGTCTAGGACCTCATCATCCTCCATGTCATCTTCCACCCACCCTTCACCACTGCCCTCCTCGTTAGTCTGCACACTGTGGAAAGTCGCAGCAGTTGTCACCTGTGTTTCGTCATCATCGGAGACATGCTGCGGTGGTGTTTCCATGTCCTGAAACAGAAGTGGCTGGGCATCGTGCACTCAATGTCTTCCACTTCTGGGGCAGGGCTTTGTGGATGGCCCACGGAAAGCACACCAGCAGAGTCATCAAAAAGCATAAGAGACTGCTGCATGACTTGGGGCTCAGACTGCTTGGCTGATTTACAAGGGTCTGAGGTGAAAGACAGATGGCCATGGGGTTCAGATGCCAACTCTGAGCTTTCATCAAGAGACCGGGTGGGAGACAATGTGAAGGAACTGGAGGCATTATCAGCCAACTTATCTACTACCGCTTGTACTTGTTCTGGCCTCACCATTCGTTGAGCGGCATTCGGGTCTACCATATAACGGTGAAGGTTCTGTCGGCTACTCGCACCTGAGGAAGGAGTTTCACTTGTGCGTGTTGCTGGCACAAATCGACCACGTCCTCTCCTTGCAACAGGAACTTCACCAACTCTACCAACACGAGCAGTACCACGACCACGCCCCTTATTTTTAACGCTCTCCTCATTCTGGACGCAAATGTACTATGTAGCACTATTTATTAATAATAAAAAAAAGAATAATAAATTATTATTCTTTTTTTTTTAAACCAGCAATGTAGATGCACTATTTATTTTTGTGCAAGAAATGCACCACTGGCCGCAAATGTAGTATTTAGAATATTTTTTTTTTAAAACCAGCA
This sequence comes from Glandirana rugosa, assembly GCA_018402905.1. Classification (NCBI taxonomy): domain Eukaryota; kingdom Metazoa; phylum Chordata; class Amphibia; order Anura; family Ranidae; genus Glandirana; species Glandirana rugosa. The sequence continues at coordinate 241,221 of BLSH010019660.1, read as the reverse complement.
ATGTAGACGCACTTTTTATTTTTGCGCAAAAAATGCACCGCAAGGTGCAAATGTACTATGTAGCACTATTTATTAATACTAAAAAAAATTATAAATTATTATTCTTTTTTTTTGTAAAACAGCAACGTAGACGCACTTTTTATTTTTGTGCAAGAATTGCACCGCTCACACCAGCAGCAGGAAACTCTCCCTACACCAGTATGAGATGATTTTAGAACGCTAATCTGTCCCTCACAGCACCGACAGATACCTGTCCCTACTGCAGTATGAGATGATTTTAGAACGATAATCTGTCCCTCACAGCACCAACAGGAACCTCTCCCTACTCCAGTATGAGATGATTTTAGAACGATAATCTGTCCCTTACAGCACCGACAGGAACCTCTTCCTACACCAGTATGAGATGATTGTAGAACGATAATCTGTCCCTCACAGCACCGACAGGAACCTCTCCCTACACCAGTATGAGATGATTTTAGAACGATAATTTGTCCCTCACAGCACCAACAGGAACCTGTCCCTACTGCAGTATGAGATGATTTCAGAACGATAATCTGTCCCTCAGAACTGACAGGAACCTCTCCCTACACCAGTATGAGATGATTTTAGAACGATAATCTGTCCTTCACAGCACCGCCAGGAACCTCTCACTACACCAGTATGAGATGATTTTAGAACGATAATCTGTCCCTCACAGCACCGACAGGAACCTCTTCCTACACCAGTATGAGATGATTTTGGAACGATAATCTGTCCCTCACAGCACTTGTCTAATAGCAAGGTTTTAGTAGAGTATGACCACATCCTTCTCCAAG
>BLSH010019660.1:218615-231207 GCA_018402905.1 Glandirana rugosa | reverse complement strand
GGGCAGGTGACAGGTACTCAGGTACTCTGATGGGCTGGTGACAGGTACTTGGGTACTCTGATGGGTTGGTGACAGGTACTTGGGTACTCAGATGGGTTGGTGACAGGCACTCGGGTACTCTGATGGGCTGGTGACAGGTACTCGGGTACTTTGATGGGTTGGTGAAAGGTACTCAGGTACACTGATGTGCACGTGACATGTACTCTGATGGGCTGGTGACAGGAACTTGGGTACTCTGATGGTCTGGTGACAGGTACTCGGGTACTCTGATGAGCTGGTGACAGGTACTCGGTACTCTGATGGGTTGGTTACAGGTACTCGGGTTCTCAGATGTGTTGGTGACAGGTACTCGAGTCATCAGATGGGCTGGTGACAGGTACTCAGGTACTCTGATGGGTTAGTGACAGGTACTTGGGTACTCTGATGGGCAGGTGACAGGTACTCGGGTACTCTGATGGGTTGGTGACAGGTATTCGGGTACTCAGATGGGCTGGCGACAATTACTCGATTACTCTGATGTGCTGGTGACAGGTACTCGGGAACTCTGATGAGATAGTAGCAGGTACTCAGGTACTCTAATGCAATGGTGACAGGTACTCGGGTATTTTGATGGGCAGATGACAGGTACTCGGGTACTTTGATGAACAGGTGACAGGTACTCGGGTACTTTGATGGGCAGGTGACAGGTACTAGGGGACTTTGCTGGGCAGATGACAGGTACTGCTATGGGATTGTGACAGGTACTCAGGTACTCAAATGGGCAGGTGACAGGTACTCGGGTATGCTGATGGGCTGGTGACAAGTACTTGTGTACTCAGGTGGGTAGGTGACAGGTACTCGGGAACACTGATGGGCTGGTGACAGGTACTCAGGTACTATGATGGACTTGTGACCGGTACTTGGGTACTCTGATGGGCTGGTGACAGGTACTTGGGTACTCAGAAGGGCTGGTGACAGGTACTCAGATGGGCAGATGACAGGTACTCGGGTATGCTAATGGGCTGGTGACAGGTACTTGTGTATTCAGGTGGGCAGGTGACAGGTACTCAGGTATGCTGATGGGCTGGTGACAAGTACTCAGGTACTCTGATGGGCTTGTGACTGGTACTTGGGTACTCTGATGGGCTGGTGACAGGTACTTGGGTACTCTGATGGGCTGATGACAGGTACTCAGGTACTCTGATGGGCTGGTGACAGGTATTCGGGTACTTTGATGGGTTGGTGACAGGTACTCAGGTACACTGATGGGCACGTGACAGGTACTCGGTTACTCTGATGGGCTTGTGACAGGTACTCAGGTACACTGATGGGCTGGTGACAGGTACTCAGGTACTCAGATGGGCTGGTGACAGGTACTCAGATGGGCAGGTGACAGGTACTCGTGTACGCTGATGGTCTGGTGACATGTACTTGGGTACTCTGATGGGCAGGTGACATGTACTTGGGTACTCAGATGGGTTGGTGACAGGCAATCGGTTAATCTGATGGGCAGGTGACAGGTACTCAGCTACTCTGATGGGCTGATGACAGGTACTTGGGTACTCTGATGGGCTGGTGACAGGTACTCGGGTACTTTGATGGGTTGTTGACAGGTACTCAGGTACACTGATGGGCACGTGATAGGTACTCTGACGGGCTGGTAACAGGAACTTGGGTACTTTGATGGGTTGGTGACAGGTACTCGGGAACTCTGATAAGATGGTAACAGGTACTCAAGTACTCTAATGAGATGGTGACAGGTACTCAAGTATTTTGATGGACAGGTGACAGGTACTCGGGTACTTTGATGGGCACGTGACAGGTACTCGGGTACTTTGATGGGCTGGTGACAGGTACTCGGGTACTCTGATGGGCTTGTGATAGGTACTCGGGTACTCTGATGAGCTGGTGACAGGTACTTGGGTACTCAGATGGGCTGGTGACAGGTACTCAGATGGGCAAGTGACAGGTACTCATGTACGCTGATGGTCTGATGACAGGTACTTGGGTACTCTGATGGGCAGATGACAGGTACTCAGGTACTCTAATGGGCTGGTGACAGGTACTTGGGTACTCTGATGGGCTGGTGACAGGTACTCAGGTACTCTGATGGGCTGATGACCGGTACTCGGGTACTCAGATGGGCTGGTGACAGGTACTCAGATGGGCAAGTGACAGGTACTCGTGTACGCTGATGGTCTGGTGACAGGTACTTGGGTACTCTGATGGGCAGGTGACAGGTACTCTGATGGACTTGTGACAGGTACTTGGGTACTCTGATGGGCTGGTGACAGGTACTCAGCTACTCTGATGGGTTGTTGACAGGTACTCAAGTACACTGATGGGCATGTGATAGGTACTCTGATGGGCTGGTAACAGGAACTTGGGTACTTTGATGGGTTGGTGACAGGTACTTGGGTACTTTGATGGGCTGGTGACAGGTACTCAGCTACTCTGATGGGTTGTTGACAGGTACTCAAGTACACTGATGGGCATGTGATAGGTACTCTGATGGGCTGGTAACAGGAACTCGGGTACTCAGATGGGCTGGTAACAGGTACTCAGATGGGCAAGTGACAGGTACTCGTGTACGCTGATGGTCTGGTGACAGGTACTTGGGTACTCTGATGGGCAGGTGACAGGTACTCAGGTACTCTGATTGGCTTGTGACAGGTACTTGGGTACTCTGATGGGCTGGTGACAGGTACTCTGGTACCTTGATGTGTTGATGACAGTTACTCAAGTACACTGATGGGCATGTGATAGGTACTCTGATGGGCTGGTAACAGGAACTTGGGTACTTTGATGGGTTGGTGACAGGTACTTGGGTACTCTGATGGGTTGGTGACAGGTACTCGGGAACTCTGATAAGATGGTAACAGGTACTCAAGTACTCTAATGAGATGGTGACAGGTACTCAAGTATTTTGATGGACAGGTGACAGGTACTCGGGTACTTTGATGGGCAGGTGACAGGTACTCGGGTACTTTGATGGGCAGGTGACAGGTAAGGTACTCTGATGGGCTGGTGACAGGTACTTGGGTACTCAGATGGGCAGGTGACAGGTACTCAGATGGGCAGGTGACAGGTACTCGTGTACGCTGATGGTCTGTTGATATGTACTTGGGTACTCTGATGGGCAGGTGACAGGTACTCAGGTACTCTGATGGGCTGGTGACAGGTATACTCTCATGGGTTGGTGACGGGTACTTGGGTACTCAGATGGGTTGGTGACAGGCACTCGGGTACTTTGATGGGTTGGTGACAGGTACTCAGGTACACTGATGGCCATGTGACAGGTGCTCTGACGGGCTGGTGAAAGGAACTTGGGTACTTTGATGGGCTGGTGACAGTTACTCGGGTACTCTGATGAGCTGGTGAGAGGTATTTGGGTACTCTGATGAGTTGGTGAGAGGTATTTGGGTACTCTGATGGGTTGGTGACAGGTACTCGAGTCATCAGATGGGCTGGTGACAGGTACTCAGGTACTCTGATGGGTTGGTGACAGGTACTCGGTTACTCTGATGTGTTGGTGACAGGTACTGGGGTACTCAGATGGGCTGGTGACAAGTACTCGGGTACTCTGATGGGTTGGTGACAGGTACTCGGGTACTCTGATGAGATGGTAACAGGTACTCAGGTACGCTAATGAGATGGTGACAGGTACTCGGTATTTTGATGGGCATGTGGCAGGTACTTGGGTACTTTTATGGGCAGGTGACAGGTACTCGGTTACTTTGATGGGCAGGTGACAGGTACTTGGGTACTTTGATGGGCAGATGACAGGTACTCTGATGGGCTTTGATAAGTACCTTGGTGGGGTGGTGACAGGTACTTTGATGGGGTGGTGACAGGTCATCTTTATTACTGGGGGGTTCGGTGTGCTTGGTGTACACAGTAGGCGGTAACGAGCTGTTGCTGCAATCTCCTTCTCACACACGATCGGTGTGTGAGAGAGAGAACCCAGTAACAGCTTGTTACCGCAGTTTGTTTACATCATGTGACCGGCTGTGATTGGACACAGCCGGTCACGTGGTAAATAGCCAATTTCATTGGCTCTTTACCTTGATCGGAGCTGGGCTTTGTCCGAAGGACAAGCCTCAGCCCGATCGCCGCTGTGGGCGCGCACAAGCGGCGTGCACGCCGGTTTCAGTAGTGACCGGCTGTGATTGCACACAGCCGGTCACGTGGTAAAGAGTCAATATCATTGGCTCTTTACCCTGATCGGGGAGGGGCCATGTCCTGAGGGAAAGGCCTGATCCCCGATCAACACGCTGCAGCGAGAAGCGGCGGATGTCATATGACGTCCGCCCGGATCGACGGAAGTTCACCTGCTGATGTCATTTTACAATGACTCGGTAGGGAACTGGTTAAGAGCTTTGGGCGGAAGTGACGTTTGTGAGTGAGTGGCAGTTTTGTGGTCGAAAATGCCTTATTGATGTCAGAGGTCAAGGGAGAATCGGCAGACTGGTTCAAGATGATAGAAAGGCAACAGTAACACAAATAACCACTCGTTACAACCAAGGTATGCAGAATACCATCTCTGAACACACTACACATCGAACCTTGAAGCAGATATACTGCAGCAGCAGAAGACCACACCAGGTGCCACTCCAGTCAGCTAAGAACAGGAAACTGAGGCTACAATTAACACAGGTTTACCAAAACTGGACAATAGAAAATTGGAAAAACATTACCTGGTCTGACTCTTCAACTGAGCATCGTTTAAATGCCACGACCTACCTGCGTATTGTTGCTAACCATGTTCATCCCTTCATGACTACAGTGTACCCATCTTCTGATGGCTAATTCCAGAAGGATAATGCACCATGCCAATAAGCTCAAATCATCTCAAACTGGTTTCTTGAACATGACGATGAGATCACTGTACTCCAATGGTCTCCACAGTCACCAAATCTCAATCCAGTAGAGCACCATTGGGATGTGCTGGAATGGGAATTTTGCATCATGGATGTGTAGCCGACAAATCTGCCTCAACTGCATGATGTTATCATGTCACTATAGACCAAAATCTCTGAAGAATGTTTTCAACTCCTTGTTGAATTTATGCCACAAAGAATTAAGGCAGTTCTGAAGGCAAAAGGGGGTCCCACCCGGTACTAGCAAGGTGTACCTAGTAAAGTGGCTGGTGAGTGTATAATCCTGGAAGAGCCTGTTTCCATTTGGCGATGAACAACAACAGGAATTATAGAAGATCTAGAATGAACAGTGTAAGGCAAATGCATTCAGCCATGTGGAGACTGTTGGTAAACTCTAAGAAACACTGTGGTAAGCCCCACTGCCAAATAAATAAGATGCTATTTTTCTTCAAAGTGAACAGTGCTTTGGAACCACCATAATTTTGGAGACAGTAAAGTGCCAGCTTGGATAAAGGCTAAAAAAAAATCTATTATATGAGATGGGCACATTGATCTCTGAGTGAGCTGTAGTGTAGAAAATTGATAAGTGTGAATCTGAAATTGCTTGTGAAGTCTCTGCGATAGCGGAAGAGTCTGTAATGGGCGAGAGGTGGCAAGAAGAAACATTCTTAGTGTTATTTTGTTGTCAGAAATATATTTTGATAGACTGAAATGTTCTTGTGATCTTACAAAATATAAGAGACTTACTGTGCTGTTACAAAAACAGAAGAAAAAGTTACTGCCAGGCTGGCTATGAAAATAAGAGCTGAAAGTGTATTGCCTGTAGTCTTCTTTATGTTAATAGACCTTTTTATATGTGTATTGTGCAACCGCAGGAGTTCTAAAAAAAGAAGTACCCAGAAAATAAAGACTTTAAAATCTATCACATCTTACTTCAATTATATTTTAGCACGACTGAACAAAGTTTTAGACCCATTTTACATCAACTATCATCAATAAAGTTTAAAAAAGTAAACAATGTCCTGTATGTTGTATGTACAAGGCATTGCCAGCCAGAACACCACCAATTAATGGCACCCCATACCAGTATGCAACATTTTACCATGTAGAAAGTGCCAGTTCTGGATGGTTTTCTGGCTGGTGTTTATTGAACACAGCTCATGGAGAAACAGAGCTGTGGGTGAGCCACGGTGCAATGGCTGCATTTATAGGTCTCTGTACAAGTGTTAACAAACCCTTAGACCTCATTCATATGGTTGCTGGCACCTGTACTATGTGCATGTGGCATTTATTTTCATGTCCCCATCCACCTCGAGCGTTGTCTAGTGCTATATAAGCATCTATAATAATTAAATAAAATAATAAAGTTGGTAGTTCCTCCACCCAGCACAGGACCTCTGTGAACAGAGGGAATTCCCTTCCTGTGAAATGAATTGGTAATCTAGAAAAAGTAATTGGAAATAAGAACTGCTGCAACTGGCATATAACATTAACCATAAGTATATACTGGTGTACGTGCCTGTGGACCCCTCTTCTACTCATGCCAGCAAGGGCCCTTCTTCCATCTGGAGCCCTCACACATCAGCTGTGAACCGGAAGTGGATGGCGTAAAACAGAAGTGCACAGCCAGCATGTCTCCATCTGAATTTATGTGGATATCCTGGCCCTAGGAGACCTCCTTTTGCCATACTTGGAGAAAAATCATATCCATATTCATTCTTTGTTTCCTGGATGCACCAGCAATGCCCTATCTGGTATCCCCACCTGCTGATCTGGTGATCACACACACAACGGAACTGTAAGTTACATTATTTACTGTGTTGACTCCGGATATTGCAGCATTGGAGGAGCTGCGTCCCTGGCTGCCACATTTGATCATTGATCAATGTCAGATCCTGGGCTGAGTACATAGACTGCCGGTACTCAGATCCCCATTTACACCCAGACCTGCTGAACTGTGGTCTGGTCACCATCAGGCTCTGACCTGTCAGTGACTAAGGGATTCAAACAGACACGGAGACTGCTGTGAGGAGGCCCCAGCAAACCTGTGTGGTGCCCCTCCCCACTTCGCCTGCCCACTAGCGATGTCTGTATAGGCTGGTTCACTATCCCTGCAAATCATTTATTTCCAGTTGCAGGATCTGTATGTGCAGTATTTTATTATAATATCTTTTTTGTTTTGCCTATGTTTATTGCTGTGAGTGCCTAATATTTAGCAGGACCTGTGGGTGGGTTGGATGTATTAGGGGTGTTACCCTACTCCATACTCCATACACCATACTTCTTAAATGTATTGCTGAGGTCACTCACTCCCCTATTGGACAAATTAAGTGGTCTGGAAGTACTAGGTGAATCACCATACTTGATCAGAGTGCTGACCACCCAGTTTCCCCAGAACCACTTTAGTCCTACATGCATCCACTTTCATACCTCTAAGCACATATTTACCTGTTATAAGGGCATTTAGGGTGCCTGGAAGTTCCTAGTTAGTGGTTAGACACCACACAGATCACATCTGAAAACTGGATTCCCCAGGTCTCCCTCAGTCCCACTCACACATAGTTGCAATAACATAGGTGGTGACACTCTTGGTCATTACCATAACTGACCGGCTTGAGAGGACATATAGGGACCCTGGAAGTACCAAAGCATTACCTCCTGCTGGGTGTTCCCAGGTTTCCCTTTTGTCACCAGCCCTATATCACATACACCTACTTATTTTTTTTGAAATGTCAGAAATTTGGAATTTTTGAGTTGTTTGTTTATTATTCTCACAGCAGATGAAAATAAACAAGTGAGATGGGAACATTTTAGTTTTTCATTTAGTTGCATAATAATTCTGCACACTAATAGTTACCCAATAATTGCGCATACATAGATATTTTCCTAAGAAAGCCAAAACAACACTTTTGCTTTTTTAAATATTCAGGTTTCAGGTTTGTTAACATTTTGGATTGATCGAGAGCCCTGTAGTTGTTCAATAATGGAATTAATCCTCAAAAATACAACTTGCCTAATAATTGTGCACACGGTGTAGCAAAAAAAAGTAGATTTTTACGTGTAGGAGCGAAGTGTCAGAATTGGCCCAGATACAAAGTGGTTAACCCCCTTTGCAACAGCAATACACATCACTGGCCAATATCAACTGATGAGGCAGAGCAGCTCCAGACTAATGCCTGGTACACATGATAAGATCACCGGATGAAAAATACCGCTTTTGAAGCAAGTTTATGACAATCTGATCATTAGTAACAGCTTTTGAGAGCCGATCATGACAGTTCATCAGGTATTTTCCGATGGGACAAGCACAACATTTTTTCTTGTACAATACCAGATCATACAATTTTACTTTAATCAGTACAGTTGTCATTCGAAAATACAATAAAAAATACACTGCAATACATTACTTTTGATTTTTTATTCTGTTGTACAAGAATTTTTGTAACTTTAGTAAACTCTTCATTTTTGATATGGGGAGTAGCATGCAAGAAAAGATGGATGATCATTTGTCCAATAACCTCATTGTGTGTTCTGGGCATTAGGAAGGATCCCAACAATATTGTTGGAATCCACTTGGATGCCAGATTGACAGCTGGCTCTATCTTCTAGCGTGGCTGAGGGCAGGGACCAATCCCAGCCAACTCCTCCCCAGTCTGGTACTCCAGTGAGCGCTGGAGAAAAAGCAGAGAGGTGGTAGGCTGATGAAGTATATGTAACCCAACTACATTGCAACTCAAATAAATACAATGCAAAGGCCAAATATGTGAGAAAGACAATATATAATGTAAGTAACTCAATACAATAGTCACAAAGGCCAAATAATTAAACAAGCAATTATTTAAAGATACCCAGCTCCCTCTTCTCTTACTGGTGGTCTTCCCTGGGTTACTCACTTGAAACCAAAATATCAGCCCTCATTATAGAGTAATTTTCTTAAAAGTACTCTACAATACCCTTAGGCCACTCCCATGTATGAATAACCTTGCCAACCAAAACAAAGGATGGTATGTGAAATAGCACTGGACCCCAATCCAAAAGGTAATTTTTAATGTTGGAGTCACTTTACAAGCTATTGAAATCAAAACAAGGTCACTGCAGTACTGGTGCATAAGGAGTTAAAAGGCTGAGAGCACCATAGATATTTATCAAATCTGCTGACCCAAGTGAGTATCTTCTCCTTTTTTTTTGTATATTTAAAGATGCCCTATTAGCCTGGTCAAGCACATTATTTAGCTTTTCATTGCCTCTATAACCTCTTAAGAAGGGGTGCAGATGAACCCACAAACACGGCTGTTACTAAGACCTGTTATTGTGGCAAAAAATGATTTACCGGATTTGATAAGTATCTGTGGTGTACTCTTCCTTTGAACTCTTTTGTGCACCTACCTGTATTGCATGTAGTGCAAGAAGTCACCAATCATTAAGATATTGGCACATCTGAATGTGAGAGTCTGGCAGAGTTCATGAGTGTTCCACTTTTATTTATGACAACGTTGTCAATTTTTTGCTTGAGTTGTACCTACCCCTTTTTTGATGTTATTTCCCTCTAATTGTGTGACCATGTATTATTTCATTTGAATTTGCTTAATAAAGTATTTCTTCAGTAACTACTGCAGTAGGCTCCCTCTCCATTTTTTCGGAGGTAAAGGACTACCTACCTCTGGGGTTCACGCCCCAGTTGTTGTTTTTGACGTGCATCCCTGTGTCCAAACCGGAACCCCACCCTATACGTGGTGAGTCAGTAGTTCTGTTATCTGACCCATTAGCATTTGGGTCATTTTTACACTGCCCTTATTTCTCTGTTTTTATTTTTGATACTGTAGATGTACACCAGTATATAAATAATACAAGCTTTATATAAGAAAAGGTTAATGACAGTACATACACCCAATGTACAAACAGGTATTATCGGCAAAGGGATGATAGGAGTCCTGATAGAGATGGGGTATATATATTTATAAAGATACCTCCACATAAATGTTGCAGCAAAGTCTCGTTGCAGGGGCCCTTGAAAAATATGTGGTGTCTCACTTTGTGGTTGAGACCTGAAGACACAATCTGCAGTGATGAAGAGACCCTCCAGCTGTTACCCAACCAGCCTGAAAGGCAGTTCCAGTACTCTAGCAATAATCTTCTCTTCTGATCTGGTATTAGTAGCAGGGACAGGACATGTGGGTGAGACATTCTCGCCCTCTACTTTCTCCTTCCAGGATCTTTTCCCAACAACCACTGAGTGAGGAAATGACATACAGAATTATTACGGTGTGATACTAGCAGCTGACAGTAGAGGGCAATGGATCCCTGCAATAGTCAATGTTGCTATTTTACAGGGGCAAGAACGACTGAGACACACAGCAATCTACAGAGCTACCACCCCAGCCCACAAGCAATCTCAGCTACAACAGATCTTTTGGGATTTGACATTGTTACCAGATTGCCCATGCCAGGCCTATGCATATCTGTGTAGCACCCTCTAGTGTGCTAGAGTAGGTAGTGTTTTTTTTCTTTTGTTCGTTTAGTTAAAATGTTTGGCTTGACTGGCAGCCAAGCATGTGTTTGCCAAGGTCAGTGATCCAGGGAGGCTGGTATGACTCAGCAGGCAGCATCTCTGGTACCTCCCCCTACTTCTAGAACTTGTGAGAAATTTCCAGAAGAATGGGAGGGAGTTAGGAGGAGCTGCCTGGAGTATTCAGGAGGGATCTACAGCAATCCCCAAGAGATGGGTTGGCAGGAGCAGGCCACCTCATAAGTACTTAGGGTCAGCCCAGCAGGGCAGGAGAGTTTGGGTGGAAGCTGGAGATGGAGTGCTAAGCAGGCTGCCGGAGACCCTTGAGGGTAGACCCCTAATCTGGGAGGGGGGCTGACCTTGGGTCTGGGACTCGGGTGCTGGAGGGCCCCTCTACAACACACGGAGAGCCTTCCTGAATACATGGGAGCAGGTGTGAGGACAGCAGGAGGCAGTGAGCAAGCCCGGGAGATCTCCAGGGAGAAGACAGCTGGGTGGCTGGTGAGTGAGACAGTTGGGGAGGACTGAGAGGCACCCTGAGAGGACTGTGGAGAGCAGTTTAAGATGGATGCAGAGTCAGTCTGGGAGGACTGTGGGTAGTAGCCAGGAGGGCTAGAAAAAGGGGCAGTTACAGCCATGTTGGTTAGCAGCGCCTGAAGAGGTGGTGCTGGGATCAGAAGGACAGCTAGGCATTTGGACTTTCCTACACAACGAAGGGGCCTGCGGTTCCTGCCTGTAATGGGCCTTTGCTTTATCTGACTGAGCCCTATTGTCAGATCATCTAACATTGTCCCAGCTGGGTTTGTGATTTTTGTTCTGCAAGCAAGTGTTTTGTTAGAGGAGCTAAGTAGTGTGTATATAGACAGTACAGAAGAAGTTGTCCCTGAAGAGTTCTGCTAAAAGCAAGTGGGTATCCCATAATACCCCTATCCCCATCCAAGTTTATTCCCCTCAAAAAACAAAACAATAAAAAAAAACAAAGCACTGGACTGTTTCCTGACTGCAATGTGCTTGTGAAGATGCGGTGTGCCTAGCTGTGCTGGGCGGGGGTTCCCTTTCCACTTGCGGCTCCTTAGGGGGTGCGTGCGCTACATCTGAATATTGCTAGGGAATGAGAATTGACCTCCTTCTCTTGAGACTGGAGTCTGTATAATGAGAGGTAATAAATCTCACTTCATCAGGGTTCATGTTCACACCGCATCTAAGCAATTCAAATGCAGTGTGCTTTTTGTTGGTTTGACTTGCTTTTCAGTTGCTTTTGCATTTACATGTGAAAGAAAAGCAGATGAAACGCAAACAAAAGCAGTAGTCGCCTTCATGCAGTGCTGTAAATACTCACAAATACCATAGATTGCTGCTGTATTTCTAGCATGTCCATTTAATCTGACTTATTAAAACCATTAGATCTATCATGGGAGAGTAATGGTGACAGTACAGTTGAGAAATAAGAAGAATGTATTATCCCCACAGAATGAGTGTTGTTTCAGAAAAGCTTGCTAAACAGCTGCTTTATGGTTTAAACTCTTCATAATGGCTTGTTAATGTGATGCACTTTAGATTTCACACGCTATAATTTAAGAATAGTTCCAGATAGTAAGTGAAGCCAATCAGTAGCTACTAATGTCAACCTGCTGCACTATAAAAATAATGTCAAAAGAATTGACTTTGAGTGCCCATTCACACTGCGTTCCAAGCGCACTGGGTGTGCGATATTCTGCAGGTGTCAATAGATTCCTAACAACCTCCCATATGCAGATTTCAAACACAATGCGTTTGCCTGCACCACATCAAATGGCACTGCAGTACAATGTAATCCGGTTGCAGTGTGTTTTTAAAAGTAGCACTTCTTGTGGTGCAATCCATTGCAATTTTAGCCCATTCAAATAAATGAGATGAAAACTGCAATGCACTAACCATAGTCCGCCATGTAAGAATCACCGAAGTACTCTACTAGGGACGTAAGACAGACGTTTTAATGTATCTTGAATCAAATCACGGTCGAGTGTGGTCTTAACGTAAGGACACGTTAAGGATGCGCTGAATCACGTAACGTCAAAAGTAGAGTAAATAAACTTACCCGATTTTAACGTTACCTAACGTGGTGTTCTTCACGATGAAAATTTTTGTGTGACGTTGGCCTAATGTAACATGACGTCACGGTAAACTACACCACGTCCGTTTGCGTAACACAAACTTTAGACGTATACCCTCCAACAATCCTTAGATA
>BLSH010019660.1:185098-200926 GCA_018402905.1 Glandirana rugosa | reverse complement strand
AAACCATAGGTAAGAGATAGTATTCCAAAAGAGAAAGAATTTAGGTATAGAAAAGGGAAAGGAAGAGAGGGAAAAAAAAGGGGGGGGGGAGGAGTGGGGGAGTTTTGTTCCTCGCCGGGGGGGAGTAATTTAGTAGTGGCCAGACATTATAGGTATATGGGGATGAGGGCGTTATTTTATGGAAGAAGGAGCGAGTGATCAAAGTTGGCAGGAAGAAAATGTTCAGTCCAGGGGAGCCAAATTTTTTCGAATTTAGGAATGTTATTAAGTATCGTGGCTTCGATCTTGGCATGGATCATTGCATTTGTCACTCTTTGGATTGTCTCGGGTAAAGATAGATGGGGGGATTTCCAGGCCCTAGCAATAGTTTGTTTGGCGGCAGTGGTTATCTGTAACAGCAGTTTGAAGGAGTATTTATTGATACCAATTGGTTTTACATTAAGTAGGGCTATATCTGGAGAGGGGTTAATATTAGTTTTAACAACTGTCGAGATCTGTCTAAAAACCTCAGTCCAAAATTTGGCAGCAATTGGGCAGGACCACCATATGTGGCTATGAGTGCCTGCGTCCAAGCACCCTCGGAAGCAATTTGGCGAGTGTGCAGGAGCAAATTTGGCTATACGATTGGGCACCAGGTACCAGTGGAGCAGGACCTTGTAGTTTGTTTCTAGTGCAACAATGTTTTGGGATACTGATTTGGTGTTTTGCCAGATCTCAGACCAGATGTCAGTGCTTAAGTCAAGATTCAGATCTTGCTCCCATTTGGACGTATAAGGAAGAGGCAAATCAGGTGATGGGTCTAAAAGATTCCCGTAAATCATAGATATTAGTCCACGAGCATGCGGGTCTTTACGACAGATGTGCTCGAAATTAGTCAAGCTGGGAAGAGATGTGTCGAGGCGTTTGCATGGAGCAAAAAAGTGCTTAAGCTGGAGGTAGCGAAATATCTCTGAATTGGGAAGGTCAAAAGAGTCTTTTATCGTTTGAAATGACATGAATTTGTCCGAGACAAAAAAGGAATGTGCCCTAAGCAAGTCTGCATTCACCCATTTCGAGAAGGAGTTTGGAGAGATCCAAGCTGGGTAAAAAGTGGGATTGTGGAGATAAGACAGGAGGGGATTATGTAGGGATTGTAATTTAAATTTAAATTTAAGGGTGTCCCATATGTGGAGAGAATGGCAGGTTATAGGGTTAATGATTTTCCCTCGATCTTTGTGTGCAAGCCAGAGTATATTGGCGACAGAGAGGGGGCTACAATCCACTGCCTCTAGTGACACCCAAAGGGGAGTTTCACTGGATGTGTGGTACTTAGTCAGTATGGCTATTTGTGCTGCTTGGTAGTATTTCTGAAAGGAAGAAGGAAGGAAAAGCCAGACCCCCCCGGGTTTTGTATCGGAGGAGAACGAGCTTAGAGACGCGAGGTCTGGTGTTGTTCCAGGTGTAAGCTAGGGCTCTCCGCTGCAGGATGTGGAGAAAGTAGGCGGAATAGAGATGGGGAGAACTCTAAAGAGGAACAAGATCTTGGGTAGAATAACCATTTTGAGTACTGTGATGCGACCTAGCTATGAGATAGGAAGAGTGGACCAAGACTTCATTAGTCTCGTGATGTGGGAAAGCATTGGGGGTAATTGGCGGTAAAAAGATCAGTGAGAGCTGGAGTTAATTTAACACCCAAATAAGGTAGGTTGTGACGCGCCCATGAGAAGGGTAAAACTTGTTGGAGTTGTTCTTGGAGAGAAGAGGGGAGAGATATGTTAAGAATCTTGGATTTTTGTAGATTGACCTTTAGACCAGAAATGGTAGGCAAACTTGTCTAAAATGTTAAGCAGTGTAGGGGCAGATGTCAAAGGAGAGGAGAGGAAAATGAGCACGTCATCTGCGAATAGACATAGCTTATGCTGGTGACCTCCCACCTCCAAACCTTTAACATCTGGATTCGAACAAATCATGTGTGCTAGGGGCTCTATGGCTAAAGCAAATAGGAGAGGGGATAAAGGGCAACCCTGCCTGGTTCCTCTGTGTACCTGAAAAGCATCAGAGCGGTAACCCGCATATTTGACATGGGCTGAGGGCGTGGAGTATAAAGCTGAGACCCAGCGAAGAAAATGTGGTCCAAAGCCCGATTTCTGTAAGATGGCAAACAGGTAAGACCAGGAAACACTGTCAAATGCTTTTCGTATATCCAGGGAGAGGAAACAGGCTGGGATTTTACGTGTTCGGGCATGGTGGGATAGGAGGGTGGCTCTTCTGATATTATCTCCAACTTGTCTAAAGGGTATGAATCCTACCTGATCTTTATGGATTAGGGTTCCAATGATTGCGTTTAGGCGTGTGGAAAGAATTTTAGTAAGAATTTTAATATCTATGTTTAAGAGGGAGATTGGGCGGTAGTTGGACCAAGAGGAGTCATCTGTGGAGGGTTTGGGGATCATGGAGATCGCTGCATGGAGAGATTCTGGGTTGAAGGAGCGGCCTTTCAAAATGGAGTTGAAGGCGTCTGAAAGGAGAGGGGCGAGTAATTCTACATGTTGTTTGTAGTAAGTGGCAGTGAAGCCGTCCGGTCCTGGTCTTTTATGGGGTTTGAGGGATTTGATCGCTCTACCGACTTCTTCAATGGAAATAGGGGCATCTAATGTCTCCTTGTGAGAATTCTGTAGGGTAGGTAGAGAGATGGTGTCAAGGATATGGGAGGGTGGAGCTTGAGCTGTCGGGGGCTGATGGGCAAATAGAGAGGATAGATGACGACGGAATGTATCTAGGATCTTTAATGGGTTGCTGGAGTAGGTGTTCGGGGCAGTTTGGAGGCGGATAGGTTTGTATGCTTTGTCAATGTTGCGTAGGGTCAGGGCTAGGAATGTGTCTGGTTTGTTGGCTTTTGTATAAATTTTGTGTTTGGTGCGTCTGAGAGATTTCTCTGCTGAGTTAGTCAGGAATAGATCCAGTTTAAGTCTGGCATTGTCCAGTTTTTTTGTGGGCTGGGGTGGGGTTAGTTTGGAAATTGCTGTGTGCTTGTGAGAAGTTTGCCTCCAACATCTGGAAGCGTGTCTTTCGATCCTTTTTCCATCTTGTAGCTAGGCTTATCAAGAAGCCCCTGAGGACTGGTTTATGCGCTTCCCAGACTGTTAGAGGCGAAATCTCATCAGTTTTGTTTTCTGCAATGTACCTACGAATTTCCGTCTCAATTTCAAGGGCGTAAGAGGGATTGGCTAATAAAGAGTCATTAAGGGACCACGAGAAATACTGTTGTTGTGGGATTAGTGAGATAAAGGAGGACATGATCGCATTATGATCAGCCCAAGGGATAGGGATTAATGAGGAGGAGATCAGAGCAGGGGAGGTTCCTACGGTTGTGAGGATGTGGTCTATTCGAGAGAAGGAATTGTGGGGATGAGAATAAAAAGAGTATTGTTTTCTAGTCGGGTTTCATTCTCGCCATGTATCAATTAAAGAGTGTTGTTGGAGCAAGTGGGAGAAGGCAGGTTTTGAGGGGCCAGCGGTGGGTGTAAAGGGAGATTTGTCTAAGGTGGGGTGAACGACTTGATTCGAGTCCCCACATAATAACAAGGTGCCTTGTTTATGGGTTTCAACTATCTGAAATAGGTGAGATAAGAAGGCAGTGGGGTTGATATTGGGCGCGTAATATGACACCACTGTGACTTCAGAGTCCAGTAGCGTGCCTTTTAAGATCAAATATCTGCTTTCAGGATCTTTAATTTCAGATTGGAGCGTAAAGGGTGCTGTGCGGTGGAACCCGATTAGGACACTTCTGTGTTTGGTTTGTGCAGAGGCTGTATAAAATTGCGGGTAGGAGGGGTTTAAGTATTTGGGACAGTGACGGTCAGTAAAATGGGTCTCCTGGATGCAAACCACATGGGCTTTCAGGGAAGAGAAGGATCTGAAAGCCTTGCGTCTCTTGTTAGGGGAATTTAAGCCTTGGACATTCAGGGTAAGAATGTTCAGGGGGGCCATGGGTAAAGCAGGGGGAGTTTCTCAAAGAGTGTCTGTGGTTCGATCGTGACATTTGTCACCCGGCGAGGAGGTGAGGAAGGGAAAGAGGGAGAGCACATGGAAGGCATGGAAATAGAGAAAGAAGAGAATGAAAAACTAAGAGTAAAAAAGTAGTAGATTCCGTCTGGGGAGGGTGTGACACCCTCTACAGAGGGAGATGAGTTGCTCAGAGAGGACCCGAGAGGATACTCTATGTGCAAGTGGAGGGCAGCAGTGACATACAGGCACGGGACCGTCAGCAAATGATGTTCTGTAAGAGAAAACTATGGGGGAAGTTGATTTGGCTAATATATGGCCGTGGGTAAAGTTAAATATTAGCTACAGTTCAAACATAATTACCCAACTTCGGGGATAAACTATGTGAAACATTCCGTATATGATAGTACATAAGACCCTAGGTAGATTGCCAGACCTGGAGGTCTAACCCCAATCCCCCGGTAGGTTGGGGGAGCCACCAGGTCTAACAAACCCCCGGAGTGGTTAGAAAATCGTATGCCATCACTGGTGTTGCAGTGCAACAAAAATGACATTCTGTCGGAGTTGGCGTGAGGGTAAGAGTAATATCGGTATGCTGGAGGTGTCCAAGTCCCAGTGCCCCAGGGCAGATCCACCCAAGCCAGACCCCTCAAGGTGGAGGAATCTGAAGGGCAAATCCAAGCCGGGTATAACCTGAGGCCAGGACAGTCCAGCACATCCGCAGGTGATCACCACATAACAATAAACATGAACAGTGTATAACTGAGGTAAAACAGAAGCTTTCGAACAGGCCAAACTGTAGACGGAAGGCAGTCTCTTAGTTCAGAATTTCAAGATAACTCAGGAGACTTTTTTCGAGAATGTGAGCTCACATTAGAAAACAGTAGGAGGCTAAAGGCTCACCTAGGCTGAGTAATGTTCAGTCCATGGAGTCTTGCTGATCTTGAGGAACATGAACAAAACGTCCTCTTTTAGTGGTGGATGCACTATGCAAATAGCAATGTGATTTAAGGTAGATAACAAGGTAAAAAAAAACATATTTCTGTTATTTTCGATATTTCAAGGGTGGATTATTTATTCCATCAGCTTTTTTCACTTATGTCCAACTGGAGGGATTTCCCCTTAATTTATGCTCCATAACCACCACAGAAAGTGAGTTGAAATCCCTGGTAGACACTAGGATCACCAAAATCTATGTTCCCACTTCTAAAGACCTCCTGTCACCATCCCACCATCCCTCCTGTCACCATCCCTCCTGTCACCATCCCACCATCCCTCCTATCTCCACCCCACCATCCCTCCTGTCACCATTACACCATCCCTCCCGTCACCATCCCTCCATCCTCCCTGTCACCATCCCACAATCCCTGCTGTCACCATTACACCATCTCTCCTATCTCCATCCCACCATCCCTCCTATCTCCATCCCACAATCCCTCCTGTCACCATCCCACAATCCCTCCTATCTCCATCCCACCATCCCTCCTATCTCCATCCCACCATCCCTCCTGTCACCATTACACCATCCCTCCCGTCACCATACCTCCTGTCACCATTCCTCCATCCTCCCTGTCACCATCCCACAATCCCTCCTGTCACCATTACACCATCTCTCCTGTCACCATCCCACCACCCCCCGGCACTATCCCATAATCCATCCTGTCACCATTACGCCATCCCTCCTGTCTCCATCCTGTCACCATTACACCATCCCTCCTGTCACCATCATACCATCCCTCCTGTCACCATCATGCCATCCCTCCTGTCACCATCATACCATCCCTCCAGTCACCATTACACCAGTCCTCCTGTCACCATCTTTCCTGTCACCATCCCTCCTGTCATCATCATACCACCCCTCCTGTCACCATCCCCACCTGTCACCATCCCACCATCCTTCCTGTCATCATCATACCATCCCTCCTGTCACCATTAAACCAGTCCTCCTGTCACCATCCCTCCTGCCCATTACACCATCCTTCCTGAGTGCCCACCCACCCATCAGATTCAGCCTGGACCTATGAGGTAACTGAGAATAACTCAACTCACGCCTGCAGCCCTGCACGTCCAACTCCGCAGTCCATTGTCCCCCCCTCAGTCCTCCTCAGGCTCAGTCCTCCGTCCTCCATGTGGCCATCCCGAGTCGACTCTGAGTCCGGCATCTGCTCTTTCAGTATGCCTGCTCAGTCAGCGCTCCAGGCAGCCCGCTCTGTCTGATGTTCACGAGGCTCCTCCGTCCGCCCACTCCGCGCTCCTGCCTTTGTAATGCAATGACAGTCACACCACATGCTCTGCACGCCACGCAACTCGGGCAGCGCTCAGGTCAGGATTGGATCTTCTCTGGGATTTCCGGGAATTGCGCATGCGCAGTTCTGACCTTAAGGAGGTGCTGCTGTTTTTACTGGCATAAAACAGCTGCTACGGACTTTTACGGATGCCGAAAATATGCCCTGGTTTTACTGGCTGTCCGTAAATTTACGGACGGTTGGCAACACTGCACCATGTATTCATCACAGATGATGACAAACACCTATAACTACTTTCATCATTACTTAACATCTAAAACCAACAACAAATTGGATATATTGCAGCTTAGCAATCCTTAGGTGTGGTGACTGCATCTGTCTTGTTTTTTTAGACAGTTTTTCTTTATTTTCACCTGTAGATCCAAAGAGTAACACACTTCTTCTCTTAGGGTGGCTACATTCCCTCTTATCCAACAGCATAGGCACCCTTGTACAGCAGCAACCTCTGAAGAGGGTCATGTTAGCTGGATTAGTACATATAGATGTACTTACTTAAAGTGATACTAAACACACACTGTTCAATTTGCATTATCCCTCTTCTTTCTGTATATAGATTATGGCACAGTAATTATTTTAATAAAAAAAATCGAATTACCTTCTTTACTAATCAATATACAGCTGTCACATGACCCAGCTCTTTCTCAGCCTGTCTGCAGGGAAACAGTGGGAGGAGGATCTTCTAGTCCTACTGGCCACATGTTCAGAATAAAAAAAAAAACAGCCTTTGCATTGCAATACAGAGTAGAAATAAATAATTAATATCAATTACCTGTTTTAAATACATACAAATATATATTGGAAATGCCATTTTTATTATTTTTTGGCAATAACATGGTGAGGGCGGATTTCTGCCAGTTGCAGGCTGTGCAACGCTCCTCTAGCCTGTGTCTTAGAATAACAGGAAGTGGAGCCTCCATCAATCAAGATGTAATATCCCACTACCATTGTGTTTAGCTGGTCAGTGGGCTTGGAGGAGGAGGGAAAGCGTGGGCTGTGATTTATTACTGTGTATGCTCCCACATTTGTGACTCTATAGTCACAGTGTGATAGGGAGGAAATGCTTAAGGTAGAAAATATACTGAAAACTGAACATGCACTCTGCTCACTGAAGATCGAGAACTAAGCAATCAGCAGTCTTTGATCTCTAAGTTCTCAGTCTTAGAGGTGGTGGTGGACAGATGAAATCCCACACTCCTGCGAAAGTTAATGTTTAATTATGTGTTATAGCCAGTAATAACCTTGCTGTCCTTGGTGATATTATTCATTTTCTGTACTTTGTTTAGGAGTGACATTGTGACCCTACACTGCTCACTCCTGATTTGGACTACAGAATACTTCCCACTCTTCATGTCTTCTTACCATCAGGGGATCTTCTGTAAATCAGTGGCGAACAGGGTACTGATAGAAAAGTAAGTACAGCACAGACAGTTGCAAAGGAAGTTGCAAACTCATTAGATTTCTGTTAGCTTACCCAATCTCTGCTCACAGCCCAGCCTGTGTCTTCCTCTAGCTGGGTGCCAAATCCCCTGGAGTCTGCTCTTCTCCACTGTAGTCCATAATCCAAATAACGGTCCACACAGCAAAGACGTTCATCTCTATCCAAGGTTTGCTGTGGGTGAAACATGTTGGGGGAGTGGCTTTGGGTAGGAGTGAGTGGTGTGCTGTCATTGCAATAAACCTTGGCTAGAGCTGAACGCCTTCAGTGTGTGGTCCATTATTTGGATAATTGAAATTTTGGCAATTATTTTTTGCACTTTTCAAACATATAAAACAAAGCAGCTGCAGTTGTATATTGGACAGAAGAAAAGGGAGTAAATAAGAGTTTAAAAAGTTAATTGTTAGTGTTTACATACCCTCTAAGCATTTTACTATTTTCAAGTTCATAGGTAGGATCTGATATCCCAACCAACAATAACTAATTACTTACTGTGGAAAACAGATTGGATTCCCTTTTTTCTTTTCACATAGATTAGGCTTCATCATATATTGTGAACCCCGACAGTGGCGGCCCATCCATATGGGGCACCACCCCCCTAATCCATGCGCCCGGCCCTAATCTACATGCAGGGCACCGGACGCATGGATTCCAATGGAATTTTTTTTTTTGAAACACATGATTAGAGCCTGAGGCTCTAATTGGCTTAAAAAAAGGCAGTGCTCTGCACCCCGAGCCCATCCACTTGTGTGACAATAGTGAATTAACATTCGCTATTGTCTTCCTGATTCTCCTCCCAGCCAGCCAGGAAGCAGCTCTCGAGACCCAATTGGCCAGGGAGTCTTAGGACTCCCAATTGTGTCTCAGGACACACTTGCCAATCGTATCTCAGGACACAATTCTTTTTTATCCCAGAGGAGAATGGCCTGTCTCTTCATTCCCCCTGCCTCCTATGTTAAAGTTAGTCTCTGCACTGCTTTCTCGTCTGTCTAATGCTCGGCAGGGTCATTGGTGTGCTTACGGCGATCGCCACCTTCCCGTCCATCTGGGGGGGGTGGATGCTGTTAGTTTGATGCCCCCCCAAAATATTTAGCACCAGCCACCACTGCCCAATACAGTGCATTTATTGGAAACAATACTGGATGTTCCTTTCTCCTTTTAGAGCGGATTAGCATTCATTTGCATCTTTCATACATCCTAAATGGAGCTAATTCTAGGTTGGCTACTAACTTGTATTGGGATTCTATCATATGCTACAATGTTTCCCTATATATGGAAACAAGGCATTACCATCATATTTCTCAATTAGTACTATCCACTTATATTTAACAAGTTCATTTTGCAGCTTGTCAGCTTAATATGTTAACATGTCAAATTGGTAATTGCTTTCACGTACACTCTTGCCAGGCATAAAATATTGATGAAAAATACCCAACTGGCGAACGCAACAACATTAATTTAAAAATTGCTCTATGACCTTTTAGCGCTGCATTCCAGTGCAATATCCTTTTTCTGTGAAATCATGACACATCGTAGGAATTCATCTACTGAGTTTTGTAGAATTTTCACACCAGCAGCCAACACAACTGACACCTTATTAAGATAGAGTATATAAAGAGGTGAGCGTGTCTATTGGCTTTTCCTGAATTGCTGTTTTCACTTGTTGATTAGCTTCTCCTTGACTGGTAAAGAAAATGACAGAAAAGCAGAAAAGGGCATAACAAGTGCCATCTGTATTAGCACATTTTAAATACAAGTGAAGGGAAAGTGGAATATGAATCAAGCTGGTCACAAAAAGGGGTCACTGAGCAAACATACAGAAAGGTTCCTGGAATAAATAAATACTCATGTTTTAATCTGCTCACCAAACTAGTGGGCACATTGGTGCATAGCGACTGATGGCTGACTGCAGAGGAAAGTAACTGGTGAAGTAAGGCTGAAGTTGTTTCTAGACCCAGGGCAAGGTGTCCATCATTGGAGCCTTGAGGTGCATAACCTAACCAATGTTCCTCCACTAATGTCACCTTTTTACAATGGATATTTTCATTTTTTAACTGGTCCATACCCGGCTTACAATATTGTGACAATGTGTACATAAGCTACCAGGACTGTATTTTTACAAATTCTAAAATATATTGTGTGTGCCATACCCATACAGAACAGCCTGTACCTATGTTGCCTATAGATGCAGACCATTATGTATCTTATGGTAAATATGGCACTGGTTAGACCAGTTTAGGGTAGAGTTTATTCTTCAGCTAGCTTTGAGCCTTTGCCATTTGCTGCCCATTGACTAGCACTACAGCTCAGGTCTCCCCAATGCACACCTGTTCTAATTAGTGGTGTTTAACTTTTTTTCCCTCCAAGTTCATCTCAAAGTTTATTCATAGAACAGCTTTAAATCTGGCAGGTTGTTTATTCTGTACAGAAACCTGTGCATTAGTACAGCTCACATTGTAAAAATGTACTTTTTCTCCACAAGAATGCACCCTCACTGATGTACCCAGGAGGCATGGTTCTTAAGGCAGCATTGGTTGGCTCTGTATTCCCAGCAACAATGGAAAAATACAAGTGGTGAACCCAAACAGAGCCACCCCAAGATGAAAAGAGAAGAGCAGAGTGGCACCACCTATAGGTAGCACGACATTATATTTATGAGCAGCGTTGGATCAATATACTGCAGCGGCAAGTAAAAGCACGATACATCGCATAAGAAAGCACATGTGGCTGTTGTTTTTTCCACGCTTGATCTGCTTGCGGCAGTGATTGCAAATGGCAACTGTGCGATTGGCTGCACATGTGCTAAAAAGGCCCACACAGCTGAGCTGTAGGAAGTGGGCCAGGAGATAACAGCTCCACAATCTGAGGTGCACAAGGTGGCTGCTCTTTACTCATCCATGATGGCTGCCTCTGGAGGACATACTGCCTTATTGGATTGTTTCTCCCCCTCACTTTCCTCCTCTGCTCTATATGGTATCCAAGTTGCTTTAGTGATGTCATCATCATCACCATCCACTCCATCCTCATCATCACTGGAGCCAAGTTGGCAATACACTGCGCCTGGGGGAACATGATTGCCAATTTTTTGTTTATCAGTGTTCTCCCACCACTGTAGGCTCGTGTTACTCCCTTCCTCTACCTCAGACCCAACATCAGAATCAAATAATGTTTGTGCAGCCTCAAAAAGCAAGTGGCTGATGCTGTGTTCAAATAATTCAGCTGACTCCTCCATGCATGATGGGCTATAGCAGGAGTAGCTGTGGACAAGTAGGCAGAATAAGCAGCTGCGGTGGACTGCGCACTAGTGTCAGCTTGGGTCATAAAGGATGAGAAGAATGAGGATAGTTTAGTAAGTCAATCCAACACCTCAACTGCATGCTGTGGCTGGATAGCACAGGCAACATCACTAAACAGAGACAAATGTGCCCTACCTAAGGACGGATCATGTTCACTTTTGCCTGTGAACACAGACGCTGCTGGCCCCCCTCATAGGGGCATGGGAATGTCTGTCTCCAGTGGCAGCTGGTGACATTTTAGGATGGGGGCGCCCTTCCTTTTTGACCCCTCCCACATCTTATAAGCCCCACTCCTTATAGATTCCACCCATTGTGTCAGGGGTATACAGCCCAGCATCACTAGATTGCGATTTTTTTACCAAAAATATGAGGAAGAATATAAATCGACCAAAACCAATGAATAAATTTGTTTTTTATATTTTTTTTTTGGATATGGATTTTAGCAAAAAGTAAGATATATTGTTTTTTTTTTTTTTGCAAAATTGTCGCTCTTTTTTTGTTTATAGCGGTGATCAGACATGATGTAGAGGTGATCAAAAAACCACCAAAAGTAAGCTCTATTTGTGGGAAAAAAACTACACAAATGTAGTTTGGTTTAAACTAGTTTAGTTTAAAACTAGAAATATAGTGGGTTTATAAGATAAGTATATTAGAAGTTTGGAGTTTGATGAAAACATTGATTATGCTGTGATCTTAGGATTTGCTCCACCATATGGTTCTGTGCACTAATGGCAGCACTTTGCTCAGTAATTTATGAGTATGTGTAATTTAAAGACATGGTTTAAACACAGTGGTGTGTACAGTATAGCAATTATGTTCACTTCTCTGTACTGAAACATACTGCAACAAATAAGAAGAGAATGTGAGGGAATTATCTTCTTCCCAAAGTTTATATTTATATTTTTATGTATATGGGGCAAGCCTAGGCCTTCTCTCCATTTTCCTCATTCCCAAAGTTTTAATTTATTCAAAGTTTACTGTGATTAAGTTACTTTGCAAACATACAAAACACTACATTAACTACAGTATACACATGGATCTCTGTGAGAATGATTTATTGTTTGTTTTACCTAGGATTTAATGAAAAGTAGTTTCTCAGTGATTTCCTTTTGCTGACTGGTTAATGATACACATATGAGTACAGTTAAATAAGACTTTAGCTCTGCTACTCAAACAGACATCACTTATAAAGTTGAATGCTGTATTCAGGAAAAAACTTTTAGATAAGAATGCGTTGTAAAGTCTATAGGAATAAACAAAGTTACATTTTTATTTCCCAAAATGTCACCAAAAATCAGGAGATTTAGGTGAAATGTCTCCATTTTGTTGAAATGCATTGGAATTAATAGGGGAGGTGAAATGAAGGTGATTTAAAAGCGGAGTTCCGGCCACATGATTTTTTTTTCCTTGCATCCCCTCAGTCTATATATATATAAGTTAAATAAAAGTATTGCAATATTTCATTCCAATTAGTCTAAATATGTTATTTTGACTTACACTGCTGAATTTCGTGTCCCAGAGCGTTCCCATTTTGATTGTGGGCATCTGAAGCCCACTTGCACCTTCTTCCTGGATAAGGTGCATGCTGGGTAACCAGCATGCACCCCCCGATCTCGCGCATGCGCAGTGAATCTGCGCAGCGCTGATAGTTTATCCGCCCACTGACTCCAGGGAAATGATGACGCAGAGCACCGCGGACCAGGAAGTGGAAGATTACAGGGACCACATAGCAACAGGGCACTTAAGGAGAGTATAATTTTTTTTTTCCTCTCCAAATGGGATTCATGCTGATTAGAGGAATGTAAAGATGTTTTTGTGCGTGGAACTCGCTTTAAAGTTGCAGTTGGGGTTACGTGGCTCCTTTCACTATCCTGGACCTTTTCTTGTGTCAAAAAATGACATTATTATTAACCTATTAACCTTATTATTTTAATTTTTTTTCCATGGGAAGCAAAGATAGACTATGGGAAAAAAAACTTAAAGTGACAGTAAACAACAATTAAATAGGAAAAAACACAAATATAAAGAATGCCAAATAAGCTAAAATATCCCAAATATCCCAAAACACCCCTGAAAGGTAAAAAAAAAACAGAATAAAAAAAGACTTAAAGTGGATGTAAACCCTCACATATGCGCAGTGAAGTGAACAGCCTCAGATGATACACAGGGATGAAACAAATCTCCTTACATAAGTTTTACATGTACAGTCCCTGACAAAAGTCTCGTCGCTTGTGTACAAATTGACCTGAAGTATATGAAATATATTTCTAATCAAGATTTTTTTACAAGAAATGGCTCATTTTAATCCCAACAGCTTTTGTAATAATGTTTCAGTGCAAAACAAAACTGTCAAAAAGTATTCTAATATTCACAGCTTGGTAAAGCCCATTGAGTAAATTTTTGCCAAGACATAAGTGTTGTCGCCTTGTCATATGAGCTTCACCTGTGACTAATAATGGATCAATTAGGTCTCAGGTATGTATAAAAAGAACCCCAGTACACTAGACCTTCACATCAACTGCAACTAGACCTCTGCAAACATGCCTAAGATTCACCCTGAGACTAAAGTTTTTATTATCAAGAGGCTGAAGACCAGATACACTGCTGATGTGGCAGACACCTTCAATGTGTCTCAAGCCTCGTACACACGGGACGACGATCGCACGTACGACCGTGTTGAATCGTACGTTGGCTGTTGTATGTAGCATACTGACGTGCACCCGACGGTCGTACATACAACTTGCGGCCGGCCGAACGTGATGACGCGAACGAGCGTATAAAGAGGAAGTGCTGGTATCGTAGCGCCACCCTTTGGGCTCCTTCATCTAATCTCGTGTTAGTTGAAGTTTGGTGTGTGTTGATTCGCAACTTTCAGATGTTCTTCAGATCGTTCTTTGGATCGTTCTTTGGCTCGTTTCGATGTTGCCTTCTCAAGAGAGAAATCTCGCTATTGTTGGCCTAGGAGTTCAGGCTTGGACCCGAAACCAACGTAGGAGAAGGAGAGAGAGGAGTTGCTGGACCAAGAATTGGTTGCTTAACCGTGATCAATTTGGTCATATGGCTTTGGTAAGGGAGCTCCAGGAGAATAATCCTGATGATTTCAGGAATTATCTCCGGATGACGGACCCCTGCTTTAGCCACCTCTTAGCATTGGTGTCCCCCTATATTCAGAAGGCGGACACATGCATGCGCCTTGCTATCACACCTGAGCAAAGGCTCATTGCTACCCTGCGATACCTG
The DNA here is from genome assembly GCA_018402905.1 of Glandirana rugosa. Lineage (NCBI taxonomy): Eukaryota > Metazoa > Chordata > Amphibia > Anura > Ranidae > Glandirana > Glandirana rugosa. The sequence goes on along the minus strand of BLSH010019660.1, from coordinate 186,665 downwards.
GCGACAGGAAGAAGCCTGCAGGACCTCAAGTTCACCACAGGCATCTCCCCCCAGGCTCTTGGAGTGATAATTCCCGAGACATGTTCAGCCATCATCCAGGTGCTGCAGGAGGACTATATTAAGGTATGTTTCATGTTAATACCCCATTTTATGTCTTTATGTTTGATAATATAGTATTTGCCCTTTTTGCCAATACCTAATTATTAACATTACAATATGTAGTGAATGTCTTCTTTGGCCTCATGCATGCTCTAAGCTTTTTTCATGAAGCCGTTTCCGCAACGGAACCTGACCGCTGACCAGCGGATTTACAACTATAGACTCTCACGTGCTCGCAGAGTGGTGGAGAACGCTTTTGGCATTTTGGCCAACCGATTTCGCCTGTTTTTGACCCCAATAAACTTGGCATTGTACAAAATAAATCACATTGTGCTTTGCTGCTGCATCCTGCACAATTTTTTACGCAGGAATGCCACCAGTTACCTTCCAAGTGGACCCACTGACCCGGATGCAGCCCTGCCAGGCACAAGTACAGCAGCATCCACAGAAAGCCGTCTGTCCGATGCAATGGCGGACCTTCAAACTCAACGTGTTACCTTGGCCACCCAGAACGCCAGAGAAGTGCGCCGAAAATACATGGAGTATTTTGTGGGGAGAGGGGCTGTGTCCTGGCAAAATATGATTTCAGATCATTAATCTTATCTTTATAAATGGATACTTCATTTTAACTACTCTTGTCTGTGTGTTTTTTCATGTGGAAAAGAGATGTTCTATGTGGGCTTTATTTTTGCTCTTGCTCCAAGAGAGAAATCTAACCTTCATTTCTCCATGAGATACAAATCTCACCTTCTGAAATGTATTTTGGTGTGCAGGGGTTGTGCTACATATACACAAACACAAAATGTTGTTGGTGTTCATGCATTCTATGCATGTAGACCAAAAACATGATGCATTAACAACTTTGTGAAATGTTAAGAGATGAACTACATCTGTGTTGACCACATAGAAGAGCACATTAGCAGTTTTAAGACCTAATCTTTAATGAACTCACAGGCATACATAAAGTAAAGAAGAAGTCACACACTGAAAGTATCAAATATATATTGATCTTGTTTGCACATTCCGATGTGCTTAGCAAAATGATCAACGAACAGATAAAACTTTTTTTTAAAAAGATAAAACAAGTGCTAAAAACACCAAACCTGGTAAGGTTAGAAACAAACTAAACATGTACTCCATCACATCAGGGGTTACAACGTAGCCTCTTTACACACTCGACTAGGGTAGTACCCAAGGTTCGACCGTGTAAAACTCCCATCGGGGCACAGTCGAACGTTGGTGACTACACCACGTGAGTGTGTAAAGAGTCTACGTTGTGGGGAAAGAGGTTCTTTGAAGTCAAACCTCCTTCCCCCCCAAACGGGTGTGTCTTTATACTGTGAACTGTTGGGGACTACACTACCTCATGTACAAATCAAACAAAGATTGGAATGGTCCAAACCACAAAAATCGTGAACAAAATAGAAAAATTTTTTTTCAAAATAGACAAGCAACTAGTAAAACGATT
>BLSH010019660.1:157307-175100 GCA_018402905.1 Glandirana rugosa | reverse complement strand
TTTAAGCAGAGTTTGATCTGCAACTCAAAGCAGCGGTATTTGAAATCTCTAATTTCTGCTATCTGTCCTCAGAGCAACAGCACAGACAGCAGTAGTAAAGTAATCTATCTCAGGATGCAGGATCAGGTCTTAAAATGTCTCAAATCTGTCCCTCACGCAGTCAGCTACCTTTCCCTACACTAACCCAAGGAGCATGTGACTGCAGCACTGTGACTCCAGCTTATAAAGAGGCTGGGTCACATGATGCACTGGCCAATCACAGCCATGCCATTAGTAGGCATGGCTGTGATGGCTTCTAAGGGCAAACCAGTGAAACACTTGTTGATTGGCTGCCCTGCAGCTTCTCAACACGTGGAGTAAAATAGCAGAACCCCGGACCGAACCCGAACGATTTTTGAAATGTCCGGGTCCGTGCCACGGACACCCGAAAGTTCGGTACGGACCCGAACGTTACAGTCCGGGTTTGCTCAACACTAGTCTGCACATACAACTCCCATGTACGACCGTCGTATGTTCGACTGTTGAAAGCGCGCACACAAACGATCGATTTAGCATACAACGGTCGTGAGTACGACGTGTTGAATGCGATCATCGTCCCGTGTGTAAGAGGCATCAGCATCAAGTACAGAGGATAAAAAAAAGATTTGGAGAGACTGGAGATGTTTTTGACAAGCCCAGGTCAGGCAGACCCTGCAAGACAACTGCTCGAGAGGACTGTTTGTTGGCTTGAAAATCCAAGGCCAGCCCATTTTCCACTGCAGCAGAGCTCCACGGGACCTGGTCACCTGAAGTCCCTGTGTCAACCAGAACAGTTTGTCGGATTCTGTCTCGAAATGGCCTCCATGGTTGAATAAGTGCCCAGAAGCCAGCACTAAACAAAAGACAATTGAAAAACCGTGTGGCATTTGCCAAGGCTCACAGCCTGCTAAAAGGGTGGACGCTGGAAAAGTGGCAGAAGGTGGAGTTTTCAGATGAATCGTCTGTTGAATTACACCACAGTGACCGCAAATATTGCAGGAGACCTACTGGAGCCCGCATGGATCCGAGATTCACCCAGAGAACAGTGAAGTTTGGTGGCAAAAAAATCATGGTCTGGGGTTACATCCAGTATGGGGGTGTGCGAGAGATCTGCAGGGTGGAAGGCAACATCAACAGTCTAAAATACCAAGAAATCTTAGCTGCCTCTTATATTCCCAACCATAAAAGAGGCCAAATTCTGCAGGAGGATGGTGCTCCATCGCATACTTCCATCTCCACATCAAAGTTCCTCAAGGCGAAGAAGATCAAGATGCTCCAGGATTGGCCAGCCCAGTCACCAGACATGAACATCAATGAGCATATGTGGGGTAGGATGAAAGAGGAAGCATAGAAGACAAAATCAAAGAATATTGATGAACTCTGGGAGGCATGCAAGACTGCTTTCTTTGCTGTTCCTGATGACTTCATCAATAAATTGTATGAATTCTTGCCAAACCGCATGGATGCAGTCCTTCAAGCTCATGGAAGTCATACAAGATATTAAATTTGGATCTCACAGCACCACTACTTAATTTGCTGACATATTTTTGTATTTGCAGTAAATTTGTTCAATTTCTGTATAGGCGACAAAACTTTTGTCTTGCCAAAATTTGACCTTTCTGTCTTGATTAAATGATAAATCTTTTTTTCAGTGAAACTAATTTATTTCAGTGCATTAAACATCATTTGGGAGGGTTTTAGCTTTTCATATGAGCTATTTATAGCACCAATTGATTAATTAAAAATCAGGTTAATAGCAGGTGTTTCTACAAAGTAGATAAGCAACAAGACTTTTGTCAGGGACTGTATATTTGTTGTCTTCAGCTTTATATACTGGTTAGAAAGTACACTCCTGTTAGAATTTTCCTGATTCACCTGTGGGTGTGGAGGAAAGGCACCCCCCCCCCACATAGGCAGAGACTTGCAGAGCTGTGCTGTGAATAGACCAGCTCTCTGCTAATCTATTTATAGCTCCCACCCTGACACAAAATTCAGCCTGCTTTTATCACAGTTGATGGAGAACTTGTCAAAAGTTATCATGCTGATAACAGAGGAACAGAGCAAGAGAAAGACATGGGACTTAGGGCTTTGAAGAGAGATAAGAAAACACTGCATATATATGTGCCAAGCTCACATTTCATGAATGGGGTTTGCATCCACTTTAAAGAGTAAACAATGACTAAGGTTGGTTTCAAATGGGCGGATCGCTAAGGTGTGCCTGTCAGTTTTTCAGGCAGACCTGATTGAACTAGCCATTGTTCTCTATGACACCCGCCGGCATCCAAATCGATTCTGTTCACCAAAAACAGATGAATGGGGATCAATTTCCCATCCGTCTGGCGGATTGGGTCAGATGACAGATGGATGGGAATGGATTGGCGGTCGGTTTCCAACCAATCGCCCCATAGAGAACAGCTAGGCTGTGTACGCGTCTGCTCTGCATAGCGGAGAGATCCCCTGCTGAACAGGCAGATGCACATTCTGGAGTTCGCCTCATGTGAAAGAGGCCTTAATAGCTTAAGCAGAAGTTGGGAATTAGGGTATCACCATTTTTGGCTAACTAAAAAGATTTTGTATGCAAGCTTTCTAGGCAATCTGACTGCTTCTTCATATGGCCGTAAGAGGTCAGTGTGCCTTGAAAGTTTGTACTACAATCTATTCTTGTTAGCCAACAAATGTTACAGCCCCAAATTCCAATAACTCAGTAACACATTTTGCTAATACTAAGCATAAAAATTGGAGAAAAGAAAATTTTATACACTACACACAAAAATGGTTGTGTCAAGTGAATAAACTAGTAAATTGGACTTTGCCGGCACTTCATGAAACTGATGGGTTTGAATAAAATTTGTATTTATTGGATCATATTAAAAAACATGTTGCAACATTGAGAGAATAATAATTGTAAAATTGTGAACAATACATGAAAGATACAAAAATTGAAAAAATAACAATTTCACATGAATGAGGAGTGATACAACTACCAAACCAATTTTCATGAATGAACATGAGAAGAGGAGGTCGACGCGTTTCGCACCACTGTGCTTCTTCAGGACCTTATTTCTCTTCAAGATTCACCATGACTGCATTGTTTGTGGTTCACACTTCCCCAGTTGGGCTGTGAACGTCAGGGGGGCAGACATAGGGGACCAAAAGCCAGGCTGATCCAGCACAGGAAAATCTAAAATTTGCTGTGCATAAGATGATGTGGTCACAACACATACCCTTGCATCTATTGCTTGGTATTGTGGCTAAAACGTAACTGGATCCTGTTGCTTCAACTGCCAGGATGTTAAGTTACCAAGGAGATAACGTGAGCAAGCTGAGCTCCTATCCAAGGTGGCCCTCAAGACTCAACTAAGCCGGGTTGGGAGGGGGAATGCCTCGTACATAGAGAATGCTGTACGCCAATGGCACCTGATGTAACTCTCTTGATCGTATCCCCCGCCCGCCGGCAAGATGCTGCTTATATATATTGTTTATAGCGGCTCTGAGATGTAGTCCATCGTGGCTAGCTAGGACCAACTAACTAACTTTCTACACAAGGGGAACCTCAACCCCATGCCCTCAAAGGGTGGTCCGGAGGCCTGTTAAATCTACATCAGGTCTCACATGTGGTAGCTAGGCCGTATAAGACTGTTTGGAGGCCTGGTGAATTTCCTTCCAGGTCTCACCAGTGCAAAGCAAGAGTTGTGCAGGAGAGAGGAACCAGGAGTTGTGAAAGAAGCAAGAAGTGTGCTGGAGAGGAGTGTATATACTGGGGAGCGAATATAGCGGTCCCATGTACAAAACTGTTAATCTTTGAGCATCCCATAACTGCCCCAATCCCCATCCAAGTTCAATCCCCAAATAAAAACAACAAACACATAGAGCAAGCCTGTTTTCTGACTCTGCATGCCAGTAGGAGTGTGATTGAAGGCAGTTGTGAGCAGGTGGACCACATCAACCAGCCACCCCTAAGGGGGCCATTGGCTACACCTCAATTTTTTTTACAGCAAAGGAAACGCCTCATATTACCTTCTGTTTGATTGGTAATTGTCAGGGTGCTGCACATGTGATCAGTTATGACAAGAGCCAGTTAAATTGATGTGTTTGGTTCTACCTGATATATCAGTTTACAATTTAGTTTCTTAGAACTTAGTGCTGGGTCCCTGCTTTGGATGCGTGTACTGAAGATAAACTACTGTATGATTGGTTGGGATGTTTTATTTAGTTATTTTAAAATAATATGTTTTCAAACAGATGTTTCATAGCTATTTAAAATCATTATCATCCAAATTAGCATTTGATACATGATTTACTTGTGACACCAGTGTCACAAAACATTTTGTTAACTACTTGCCGACCAGCCGCCGCAGGTTGGCTCGACTGCACAAATCGCCATACCGGTACAGCGGTCCCTTAAGCCCTGGTTCCCATTGACAAATCATGTCAAATTGGTGGCAATTGCGGGCAATGACACCTTCCTAATTGGTGCACCGCAGCACTTGCGGCTCCGCACCAATTTCAAAAAGTAGTTCTTGTACTACTTTTTGCGATTTCAGGTGCGATTTCCATAGGCATCTGTGCAGAAACCCACCCAGATGCCTGTGAAATCGGGACTGACATGAGGGAATGAAATGCTGCGATTTCAGCTGAACTCACACTATTTCATTCCTGCACTCAGTGTGAATCTGGGCTTAATGTCTATAGCAGGCCGCGTCTCCAGAGCCGATGCATGTGACCGGCGGCCGTAATGTCTGCTGGCCACCCACGATCGCTCCACAGACAGCCAGATCTTATGCATGAGCATACAGAGATTCACATCCCTCCCTCTCCTTTCTTCTCCAGCTCTCCCAGGATTGGCTGCTCCACACCTCAGCATGATTGGGCATGTTGAAGTCATGTGGTGACTTTCCCGAGCTTTGAAAGGATGTTTCTCAAAACTTAGGACTAGGAGAGCAGCAGAGTGTAGAGATAGGTGGGGAGTCTTGTGACATCACGACTCCACCCACCGAGCTCCAGCAAAGAGACCTACCCACTGATTCCAGAGTTTTGTGGAGCTGCTACTGCTGAAGAGGGTGACATTTGCAGAGGGATACATGCAGGAGGCTTTCATGTATATATACATTACTACTGTGCTGTTAGTTTAAGCTGGATGGGTGGTGGGTTTAAATCCACTTTAAAGTGAAAAACCTTCTGTGCTGCACCCCCCCAGACCCCCCCCTTTTTCTTACCCGAGCCCATCCAATCCATCGATGTACACAAACGCAGCAGCTCCTGTTGCTGTCTCTCTCCTCATTGGACAGATCGATAGTCAATGAAACCTGGTGACACGGGATCAGGGGGCGGGGCTGAGTCCCACTGTCTGTTTCAATTGGCGCAGCAGCGGGACTCAGGAGCAAACACGCACCTGATGAAGAGGAGGGGCTTGGAGTACCAGTGTGGGACCCCAGAAGTAGAGGATCTGGGCTGCTCTGTGCAACACCATTGCACAGAGCAGGTAAGTATAACATGTTTGTTAATTTTTTTAAAAAAAAAAAACACTTTAAAATAGAACTGTGTACAGCAGTTGTACTTGATCCCAATGACCTCTGCTTTAAGAAGATGAAACTATCGGATAAGACATGACTAACATTACCCTACAAACTCTCAGCTCACAGGCAGACTCTATTTAGCTATTGATGTCTCACCAGGAACTCACTGTAACTGATGCTCTTGAGAGATGAAGTCTATTGAATGACACAGACCACATGGAGCTGTCATTGATTTCTAGGGGGGTCTGATCATTCTTCATTGGCCATTGATTGTCTTCCTGGAGGATAGCACTTTACATTTGTCACTGCTTATCACAGTTAAATAAAGAAACTCCTTACTTCAACAGAGATTGATCAAACTTTACCTTCACCAACCGCTTTAATGCTTTTATTTCCCATCTCTTGACAAAGATCTGCAATTATTAGGACATCATACAGGTTAATGTCTCTCTTTTATTAACAGAGCAATTTCAATTAAAACTTAATTTCCCTAGTGATTCTCTTGCAAGCTTTACTAGCTAGTAAACAAGCTGGACATAAAATGAAACAGATTTTATCAGGCTCATTAATAATAACTGGAGGCAGAACGTCATTGATTTTGAAATGTGAAGTGTAGATCCACCTCTGAAAAAGTTTCTAACAATGGAAATTTTGCATTTATAATACAAAGCTCACTGATATAGTCGCGTTTATTTTTTTTAAATTTTGTTTTCTTTGAGCCCAGGTTCACATTGGTGCAAGAATGAAATGGTGCGAGTTCAGCTGGACTCGCACCATTTCATTCCCGCATGTCAGTCCTGACTTCAGGTGCGATTTCAGAGACATCTGTGCGGGTTGCTGCAAAGATGTCAATGGAAATCGCACCTGAAATTGCCAAAAGTAGTACAGAAACTACTTTTGGGAATCGGAGCGGCAGCGCAAATGCAGCGTCGCACCGATTATGAGTATCATTGCCGGCAATTGCCACCGATTTGGCATGTGATTTGACAAATCGCATGTCAAATCGCACCAATGTGAACCAGGGCTCAGACAGAGTTTAGCTTAAAGCCAGACTCCGGGAAGTTTGAAAATCCTCCCTTGCAGTGAGGCGGCTGTCATTAGACAACTGAGATGGTAAGCTGAAGGCACACAGCCAATTGGAACACCAATATTGGGCCATTTTTTTGTGGGGTGAGGGGTAAAATGCCAGTGATCACCAATGATTGTGTGAATGTTTTTTTTTTTTTGGGGGGGGGGGGGGTAAATGTCACTAACCACTATATGTGGAATTGTTTTGGGGGGTTTAAAAGGGTTTAAGTTGTTTTTGGTGTATCTATAATATCTAACCATTGCACACAATAGGTTTGATTTACTAAAGGCAAATAGACTGTGCACTTTGAAAACTGCAGTTGCTCCAGAGCTTAGTAAATTAGCTCTTCTGTCATCCAACCAAGCAAGCAAAAATGCATTTTTTTTAATTTTCTTTGTATGTGATTGGGTATTCTTTGCAAAATGAAGCTTTACCTCATTTACTAAGTCCTGGAGCAACTGCACTTTCAGAGTGCAACTGCACTTTGCAAAGTGCACAGTCTATTTGCCTTTAGTATATCAACCCCAATGTAATTCAGTGAAATGCAATGTCATCCTCCAGGGTCATTTCTTACACTAATAACATAAGACTTGCACCTGCCAAATGTTTCTTCATTTTCAAAATATTGTGGCAAAAAAAACTTAATCAGCTTTTGGTGTCCAATATCCAAAAATAAGTCATTATGAGGGTGTTTGTAATGTCCTAGGATGTATTTGATATGTTTTATAGTGAAATGTAGAAATTAAAACCAGTGGTTATTAAATACTGCCAAACTAAAGATCAATCTATCTTAAAAAGAAAATGGTAAAATGTGAATTTGGGTAGAGCATTCCACGAGTAATTGTCAGTCAAACTATTACAGCACTAAAAATTTGGAAAGGAAGAGGGTGTGACATGCTGGTATTAAGGTGGGTAAAGAATAATGGTAAATAAACAGATACACTATATTACCAAAAATATTGGGATGCCTGCCTTTACACACACATGAACTTTAAAGAGGAATTAAACCCAGATTGGGTTTACTTCCTCTACATACCCCTGTAAATTAGAAGCATAATGGGCTACTATACATCGCATAGTAGCCCATTATGTGTCACTTACCTGCAAATGAACCCAGCGATGTCCAGCGCTGTCCCCTGTGCTGGCGGCGTCCATCTTCTGCCCCTCTTTCTTCCGGGGCCACGATCTCCGGCTCTGTGACTGGCCGGAGTCGCGTGATGTCACTCCCGCACATGCGCACGGGAGCCGCCAGTCACGGCACAGTCTCAGTGGAGAAACGGCACGGAGACCGTTTCTTCACTGCGCGCATGCCAAAATGACGTCGGCACATGCAGAACACTGCATATCTCCTGAACCATGCAGGTTTGGGAGATATGCAAGGCACCTACAGGTAAGCCTTATTCTAGACTTACCTTTAGATTAAAGTGGTTGTCACAGGTTGACAACCACTTTAATGGCATCCCTGTCTTAGTCCCTAGGGTTCAATATTGAGTTGGTCCACCCTTTGCAGCTATAACGGCTTCAACTTCAACGTCAACTTCAAGCTGGCTCTGAAAGAGTTTAAGGCCTCCGGGGCGGATGTGATCCTGATCCAGGAAACTCACTTTTGTTCTGGTGGCTCTTTTAAATTTGCCTCCAAATATTTCCTTCTCATATGTGATGTCTGATTCATCTGACAGGGCTGGAGTCGCAATACTGATCAGGCGCTCCTGCCCTATCCGGATCAAGTTGTCCCACCTAGACCCTCATGGTCTATATGTAATTTTGAATTGTGATTTTGTTTCTTTTACAAAATTTTTATTGAATTTTTCAATAATGTAAAAGTTATAAACATTACATTGTCAAAATACTGAGAGGAAGTATCAATACGCATTGAACAGGTAACTCTCCATCAATTTAGGCCTAGGACTGAAACGTGCATGTAACACATTAAAACTGAATTAGAGCAAAGCTTGTGAATTGCCCGCTGATGAGAGGTAAGCAGCAATTTGAGATATTAAAGACAAACATACTCAGTAGATGCTAAGGAGACAACTTCGGGACAATCGGATCAGTATCATGCTTTTCAATTTGTTAGAGGGAGGGAGGGAAAGGGGACCCCAGGGGTTCTAGGCTGTGCCACATAGGAGCCATCACAGTTAAAGGAAGCGGGAGGTCATTTAAGAAGGAGGGAAGTGGTCCAACCAAGGTTGCCAGATCCGTTGAAATTTGTTGTACATATCTCCCAGGATTGCTGTCAACCTTTCATTTATGAGCATCCCATGGACTCGGTTTTTAACCTCTTCAAAGCTCAAAAGAGGCGTTTTCTATGACTGTGCTATTGTTTGCCTCACTGCCATAAAATGTGGGTGATTAGGGTGCATTCCCGACATGTCCGCAATAGTCTAGTTCTTTTTCTATGCCCCATAACTCAGGTCAGACAAAATTTCTAACTGAGGTGTTTGCAGTGTTACAGCGATTTTATCAACCTTTTACGGTAGTAGGGGGAGATTTTGATATTGCTCTTTCCCCCACAGGAGATAGAAGATCTCTGTTTCAAACCAAGCTGCCACTCTCGATGCAATCCTTAGCTACCTCCTTTTGTAAACTGGTACGTGCCCAACATTTGTTTGACCTATGGAGGATAAAACACCCACCACCACCAGTAGACAGTTCTCACTTTATAAAAAACAAGATGTTTTCTAGGCTAGACTACTTTTTCGTGACAGCTCCCCTTCTATCAAGTGCAGTGTCCTCCGACCTTGGTACAATGACCTGGTCTGATCATGCCTCCCTGACCTTGGACTTCTCCCTGTCAACTGCATTCCCCAAAAATGTCACTGGCATCTCAATGAGTTGTTACTCAATCATTTAGAGACTAAAGATAAACTTCTCCACACTCTGACAGAGTTTTTTCAACTTAACAAGGGCTCTGTGACCAGTACGTCCACTGTGTGGGAGGCCCACAAGCCTTATTTACAGGGCAGTGTATTCCTGTAAGCTCCCGTATGAAGAAGGACGCAGCTTCTCTAAATTTAACTTTGCTAGATAAATTACACACTGTTAAACATCGCCTGATATTCTCCCCCACGGTGGCTCGTCTGCAAACAGTAACCTCTTTGCGTAACCAGTTCAAATCTCTGGAAATGTCGGGTATAGCCAAATCCCTCCTTTGGGCAAATCAAAAATTCTATGAGTACTCCAACAAGCCCCGTAGGATGTTAGTATGCAGACTTAATCCCGACCCTTTCACTCCTTCCTTGATCACCTTAGACAGCCAGATGTTACGCCTACTCACTGCCCGCAGACTATGGCTCGGGTATTTTGGTGAGTTCTATGACGAGCTTTATACTTGTTTAACCCTAGCCCTTCACCCTCCATTCAATCAGAAGGCGTTTTGACACCTTCCTAGCAGATATAGAGCTTCCAAAACTGGCCAAGACGGATTTACAAAAACTGAATGCCTCTATTTCTGTGGAAGAGCTTGCTAACACTATTTAGCATTTACCCTCTCATAAATCTCCGGGCCCAGATGAGCCTTCTTATTCCTATTATATAGGTTTCTCCTAACCCTGACTCCCCACCTGATATCCCTCTATAATTCTCTTTTGAAAGGTGAAATCCCACACCCGTTTTTTATGCACTCTTTCATCTCAGTTATACCAAAACCAGGCAAAGACCTGTCCCTCCCTGACAACTACAGGCCAATTGCGCTTTTAAATTATTTGGACTACAAAATCTTTACAAAGATTTTGGCCAATCGCCTATCCCAATTATTATAGTGCATAAAAAAGTGTGTATGGTGCTCACCTATACCCAGTGTAGACAAAACCTTTGGAATTTCAAAACAACAGTGATAATATCATAGTTATAATGAAAACCTTAAAATATACACAGTGACAAAATATTAATAAATTATATAAGAGTCCATCAGATTGGGCTAATAATATGATAACAAAATCAACTGATGATTCTTCAAAGGGCTTTCCTTTGTGAGAAAAAAGAGGGCAGAAGTTCCTTTAGAGCCCTTTCACACTGGGGCGGGTGGGCGGTAGCTGTAAATCCCCACAAGGGGTTAAAACAGGGTTAACAGTGCCAGCGCAGTGTGCTACCGAGGCAGTGTGCAGTCGCTTCGGAAGCGCTGCCCGTTGTTTTCAATAGGCAGGGGCAGTGGAGGAGCGGTGTATCACCGCTCACCGCACCGCCCCAAAGATGCTGCTTGCAGGACTTTTTGTAACGTCCTGCAAGCGCACCGCCCCAGTGTGAAAGCACTCCGGCTTTCACATTGGGGTGGATGGGGAGGGATTTTTGAGGCACTTTACAGGCGCTATTTTTAGCTAAATAGCACCTGAAAAGCGCCTCAGTGTGTAAGGGGTCTTAACCATGCTCAAAAGGTGCTGAAGTGAAAAAAAGTGCTTCAAAAATAATTGCAAACTAAAACGTGCTCCACCGCAAACATGTGACTGGGGTTCACACTCACCGGACAACAGCTCAAAATAGGCCAAAAGCCGATCAACCAGATGCGATGTTACTCATCTTTCCCCAAAGGGGGCAGCTCATGTAAACAGAATGGCAAGAAAACTCTCATTGCGCAACACAGTTTAATAAAAAACGGTAATTAAAAACAATGCATAAAGTCTTTAGGAGGTACACTCACATATTAGTGTGCCAGTATGCCGGCACAAACAGTAACAACGTGTGTGTGGATGCGGCAGGTTACAAGCCTCTGCTGCATGCGTTCCACCGCTCCGGAAGTCGGGACCAAGGAAAACGGAAGTGGCGTCAGTTCTGTTTACATACATTTGGTGTATTTTGAGCTGTTGTCCGGTGAGTGTGAACCCCTGTCACACGTTTGCGGTGGAGCACGTTTTAGTTTGCAATTATTTTTGAAGAACTTATTTTCACTTCAGCACCTTTTTGAGCACGGTTAAAGGAACTTCTGCCCTCTTTTTTCTCACAAAGGAAAGCACTTTGAAGAATCATCAGTTGATTTTGTTATCTATATTATTAGCACAATCTGATGGACTCTTATATAATTTATTCATATTTTGTCACTGTGTATATTTTAAGGTTTTCATTATAACTATGATATTATCACTGTTGTTTTGAAATTCCAAATGTTTTGTTTACGCTGAGTATAGGTGAGTGCCATACACACTTTTTTTATGCACTATTATGTTTGGGTTCAGGTAATTTTATTTGAAAGAAAGTGGGCTGCAGAAACTAAATACTTCCACTCAGTCCAGTACCTCCTGCAAAGCACCATTTCCTGTTTTTTTACACTTATAATTATCCCAACTATTGTCCAAATTGATCGACAAAGATCAAGTGGGCTTTGTCTCCGCTAGACATGCAGGGGACAACACTAGGCATACCATTGACCTCACCGATATGATAAATAGAGTCCGCCCTAGATGCCCAAAAAACGTTTGATAGGTTCATTTGGCCATTCACGTTTGACACTTTATCCAGATTTGGGTTACAGGGCTCTTTTGTTTCAGCCTTAAAGGCTTTCTATTCTAACCCCTCATCCCAGGTCCAGATGTCTTCTTTCATGTCACATACATTATTAATGTCAAATGGCACCAGACAGGGATGTACTCTTTCGCCATTACTTTTCATCTTATGCTTAGAACCCCCAGCTGAGGCAATCGGTACTCACCAACGCATCCGAGGGGTCCCTATGTGACATATGGAATACAAGTTGTCTTTATTTGCTGACAACATATTACTGACTCTTACTAACCCACATACCTCCCTCCCATCCCTCCATGCCCCTTTGACCCAGTTCAGTTCCCTATCTGGGTATAAAATCAATACTTCCAAAACAGAAGCTATGCCCCTTCATATCCCCCCTGGGCCCTGACGGCCTGATATCCTTGCAAAACTCATACCCATATCAATTGTGCTCCCACACTCACAAATATCTAGGCACACAAATCACCTGTACTTATTCATCCTTGTACCCAGCTAATTATACTCCGCTGTTTAGGGAAATGAATGATATGTTGAAGCGTTGGAATCCACTTCCAATCTCCTGGCTGGGTATGATAAATGTGTTGAAAATGTCAATAGTCCTAAACTGTTGTACTTTTTTGAGACTCTACCAGTATCTATCCCCATGCCTCAACTAAAGCTGCTAAAACGATGGTTCCTTAACTTCATTTGGAGTAACAATGCCCATAGGGTAGCCAGCTCGGTGGTCTTCTCCCCCAGAAATCGTGGAGGTTTATGTGTTCCAGATATTTATAAATATTATCTTGCTTCTCACCTCCATGCAGTTACATCATGGTCAAGTCCATCAGCACCAAACAGGTCGGAGGTCGAGATGGGATCTGTTTTCCCAGCCCATCCATACTCTCTCATCTGGTCTCCCTACCTGTCAAAACTCCACACTGTAGAGGTTGTGTCTGGGTCCGATGTCATTCAGTCTGAAGATTTGGCGTACCTGTGCCTCCAAGTTCTCTCTCTCTTCACCACACCCCCCATCTAATGTGCTCTTCAACCCCTTAATCCCTGATAGCTTATCTCGTCCCTGTATGCTTCCTTTGGTCCAAGCTGGTTTATTTCAATTACGCCACTTTGTTCACCCTGCCACCCGTAAGTTTCTAACCTTTAGTGACCTCCAGTCCAAATATCAGATACCAAAAAATATGTTTTACTCTTACCTTCAACTAAAACATTACTTAGCAACTCTCACCCCATCCCTTACTTTGTTTAAGTCGAATGCTTTTGAACTCATCTGCTGGGTCCGATGTCTTTCAGTCTGAAGATTTGGCGTACCTGTGCCTCCAAGTTCTCTCTCTCTTCGCCATGCCCCCCTATCTAATGTGCTCTTCAACCCCTTAATCCCTGATAGCTTATCTCGTCCCCGTATGCTTCCTTGGGTCCAAGCTGGTTTATTTCAATTACGCCACTTTGTTCACCCTGCCACCCATAAGTCTCTAACCTTTAGTGACCTCCAGTCCAAATATCAGATACCAAAAAATATGTTTTACTCTTACCTTCAAATAAAACATTACTTAGCAACTCAAACCCCATCCCTTACTTTTTCTAAGTCAAATGCTTTTGAACTCATCTGCTCCCAAGGCCCACCCCAATTACATTTAATCTCTGCGATATACCAGCTACTCCATGAGACCCCCCCACTTACTGAAGACCTTCACACTTATGTGAGGAAATGGTCCTCAACATCTAAAGTGCCCACATGCGTGGCGCAGAGAGAGACAGCCTTCAAAGTTTTATTATTTTCGAAATTGTCCAAAATGTCTTGTAATGCTGACGCCTTAAGTGTTCCCTTCCCTGAAACTAAGGGGCCAAGCCCAACCCCTGAAAAAACCCAACACCATAATCCCCCCTCCACAAAATAATTTGGATCAGTGCACAAATCAAGGTCCATAAAGGCATGGATGAGGGTGTTTGAGGTGGAGGAACTTGACTGACCTGCACAGAGTCCTGACCTCAACCATATAGAATACCTTTGAGATGATTTAGAGTGGAGACTGCGAGCCAGGCCTTCTCATCCAAGATCCATGCCTGACCTCACAAATGCACTTCTGGAAGAATGGTCAAACATTCCCTCACACACTCCTAAAAGGTGGACAGCCTTCCCAATAGAGTTGAAGCTGTTATAGCTGCAAAGGGGGGAGGGGTCAACTCAATATTGAACATTATGGACTAAGACTGGGATGCCTTTAAAGTTCATGTAAAGGCAGGCATCTTAATTCTTTCGACAATATAGTGTAAGTAACAACCATTTAAGCACTTCTCTAGACTGCCCGCAGTTGATATATGTCGGTACGTTGACGTTAAATACCATTGTTATGGCAGCAGATAGCTGTCATAACCCCGGTATTTTTCACCACGGTGGGCGGTCCTCTTTAGGATAAAAGTGGTCTCCGCGGAGCATTCGCCGCAGATCACTTTTATCGGCGGCTTGAGAGGCCCACTCCCTTCTGCCGCGTCCCAGTCATCTCCTCTGCTGCCGACGGATCAGCAGCGGGGATCCAGTCCTTTTCCATGAGGGGCAGGAAGTCGAGTGAGGGCATGATAATATGTATTTGGAGGACCGGAGCGACCTCAAACGTCATTTCCGCCCTCCGGCCTTAAAAGGGACCATTTTTTTAAGTGCTTTTAAATGTAAATGTGAGACCTGAGGTCTTTTTGAACCCAGATCTCACATTAAAGAGGTCCTGTCATGCTTTTTTTCTATTACAAGGGATTTTTACATTCCTTGTAGTAGGAATAAAAGTGATCCAAAATTTTTTTTTCAAAGGGACAGTGTAAAAATAAAAAATAAAAAGCAAAATAAATAAGAAAAAAAAACCTCAAAACGTCCCTCCGTGCTCGCACGCAGAAGCAAATGCATATGTAAGTCGTGCCCACATATGTAAATGGTGTTCAAACCACACATGTGAGGTATCGCTGCGATCGTTGGAGCGAGAGAAATAATTCTAGCAGTAGACCTCCTCTGTAACTCAAAACAGGTATCCGGTAGAAATTTTTAAATTAAATGTGGCCTATGGAGATTTTTAAGTGCCAAAGTTTGTCGCCATTCCACGAGCGTGCACAATTTTGAAGCATGACATGTTGGGTATCAATTGGCTCAGCGTAACATTATCTTTCACAAGTTTTCTTATTTTTTAAATTCAAAACAGTATATTTTTCCCAAAAAATTGCATTTGTAAAACTGCTGCGCAAATATGGTGTGAAATAAAGTATTGCAGCAATCTCCATTTTATTCTCTAGTGTGTCTGAAAAAAATATATAATGTTTGGGGTTCAAAGTAATTTTCTAGCAAAAAAAATGATTTTAAGTTGTAAACAACAAGTGTCAAAAATAGGCTTGCTTCTTAACCTCCCTGGCGGTAATCCCAAGTGTGGCTCGGGGTGGAATTTCAGTACCATTAGCGGTAACCCCGAGCCACACTCGGGATTGCATCGCTGGATCCAGGCAATGTTACTCACCTTGTCCCCTGGATCCAGCGATGTCCCCCCACCGTGTCTGCGTGCTGTGTCCACCGCCCGATGCCTCTGTGTGCTGGGCTCCGTTCCCTGCGAGCGTTGCGTTGCACGGGGACGGAGACCGGCTTCAAATTCAAAAAGTGAAACACACAGCACACATGCAGTACACTGTAATCTGTAAGATTACATTACTGTATGAAATCATTTCACATCCCCTTTGTCCCTAGTGCTTTGTCCAGTGCCTTGCATGCACTTTTATATTACATATGTCATTCTTTCTGCCTGGAAACTTGAGAATGTCCATGGCAACCAAAAAGTGTCCCTTTATGTTAAAAGTGGTTTTTGATCAGCTAGAAAACACCGATAGTAAATAAGAATCATTTGCAGAATTGAGTGATACTGATTTTTGGGGAAATTTATCATCAGACACTGAAAGTGACGACAGCGACAATTCTGCAAGTGAGCAAATTTCAGTGTTTTTGGTTTGATTACATCATTGAATACATCTTATTACTATTATGTTATTATTTTTGATAATTATTTATAGTTATTTATTATATTATAATTTATGATTTCATGTTTCAAACTTTATCATACCTGGGATGTCTACTAGACTCTTGTTTGGAGAGATTTAAGTGAGTTATTCCTAAGAATTACAGGCCTACAATATAAAACGCCAAATTTCCATACAAAATAATGTACCGCTTTCAGCACCAAAAATCTGAAATAATCATAACGCCAGGGAGGTTAAGTGATTAAATACTCATGAAAAAAACAAAACTAACTCAAATTATAGATACTTTTTTTATAGCGTGACTTCAACTGATTCCAGTGGCGGCTGGTGGGTTTTTTTTTTTTTGGTGGGGATGGCAAACAATCTGTGTAGATCAGGGGGCTGGACTCATGGATGGGGGGGGGGGGAGGTGGCGCCGCCCATGCCTCTTAATAGACAGGCTGCCACTGACTGATTCTATTACCTACATGGAGAACTTTCCATATATCACAGCACCACCAATCTGACCAGTTTGTATAATGCATACAATGTAACCAGCCATGCAAACAGCACTTGGTAGAGTTATAGGGAAGGGTTCCGTAGCTAAGGGGTAGAGAATTCTGAGCAGAGGGCGATGAGTCCTAAAGTATGGAGAGCACCTTTAAAGATTTTCATTCTTTAGCTTATGTTCAAGCATATTCACAGTCTTGGTTCACAGAATCTATTCCAGCAAGCAGCATCAGTGTTTCTTCTCTATATCCCATGAGCTCCAATTAACAGGTGAATGCATTTACTTTCTATTTTTTAAATATTGTGCGAATTCAGTCAATTTGGGATTAAAGTGTGTGGTATCATTATAAAATGAATGTCACAATCTTGCGTGTTCTCCTTTACACTGGGCTGTCTGGGAGCAAAGAAGGCAGCTAATAATAAGAATGCAATGCATTTGAACTGAAAGTTTTATGAACTTTATAAACCTTATAGTTATCTAGTGCTATAACTTATATTCTCTTATTTTGGATGATGGAATATAGAACTGTGAACTACTATTTGGTTCTCTGGAGCTGTAAATTTAGAGTGGACCTGTTCTTTAAAGAGTAACTTCACTTTTGGTGAGAAAAATGTATCACCTCTGGGTAAAAGATGTACACTGCAAACATTTTAAGAGTTGTAATTATCTGATATTGTGGCATCTTGTCTGTGGTCATTTTAGTGACCAAAAAATTATATAAATACACAGGGTGGGCCATTTATATGGATACACCTTAATAAAATAAGAATGGTTGGTGATATTAACTTCCTGTTTGTGGTACATTAGTATATGTGAGGGGGGAAACTTTTCAAGATGGGTGGTGACCATGGCGGCCATTTTTAAGTCGGCCATTTTGAATCCAACTTTTGTTTTTTCAATAGGAAGAGGGTGTAAGAATAAAATAATTCCACATAGGTATATTTACCGGGTGGGACACATAAATATATTAAAAAACCAGTGATTTTACTGGTGTCTGTTCTACGGTGTTATAGTCTATTAATGTTGAGAATTTTACAAACGTCACATGTAGAAAATGGGTCTCCACTATGTAAAAAGAGTGGTTTTCACTTCAATGAGAAATTTCTTGTCCAGGTGAGATTTAAATGTCGAGGTCTCTTGGTTTATCATCAAGTGTCAAGATATAAGGTAGTAGGTTTTATTCTCTTATATTCAATATCGTGATCTATTGATATTCCAAATATTTCAAGTATTTTGAAAGTCAA
>BLSH010019660.1:133003-150774 GCA_018402905.1 Glandirana rugosa | reverse complement strand
ATATTTTTAGCCTCCTGTGGGTTAAGGGATGTTGGTGTGGGTTGGCAGGGCTTATAGGCCTTATAGGCCCCGTGTAAGCCTGGGGCCTTTCCTGTCTCCTACTGCCGCGGAATCGGTGAGGTGGTCGTGGAGGTTAGGGAGCCCGTTATTGTTCACTGGTGTGCGGTATGTAGCTGGTATCGGTGTAATGATGGAGTTCGCTTACCGGATCTTTTACCGGATCTTTTCTGCTAGGCCGCGACCGCGGTGTTGCGTAGGCTCCCTCCGGAGATCCTCCGAACCGTTCTCCGGCCCCTCAGCGGCTTCAGGATAAGCTCTGTAGCTTTGTTAGGGTGTCGTGGGATGAGTGGTGTTGAAGGAATTCCCTTTTTTTTGATCTATTTGCCGTGATCAGTCTGGATGCTTGTCCGGTTCTCGGAGCTCTCTCCAGACGCGTCTGCCACCATGCGCCGCTAGCCACGCCCCCTAGACTTTTATCTTTGGGGTCATCTGAAGGAAATTGTCTATGCTGTGAAGATACGAGATGTGCAGCACCTGAAACTACGGATACTGGAAGCCTGTGCTAGCATTTCTCCTGTGGTGTTGCTATCAGTGTGTGAAGAGTGGGAGAAGAGGGTTGCATTGACAATCCAACACAATGGGCAGCACATTGAACACATTTTATAAGTGGTCAGAAACTTGTAAATAACTCATGAAAGAATAAAGTTACGTTAAAACCAAGCACACCATTGTTTTTCTTGTGAAATTCCCAATAAGTTTGATGTGTCACATGACCCTCTTCCTATTGAAAAAACACCCATCTTGAAGAGTTTCCCCCCTCACATATACTAATGTGCCACAAACAGGAAGTTAATATCACCAACCATTCCCATTTTATTAAGGTGTATCCATATAAATGGCCCACCCTGTAGTATGCTTAAATAATTGTGTAGATGCCGCTTTAAATGATGATAACTTGTGTGCAAATTGAACAAAACTCTAAAAAGTGCGGTACTTAAACATAAGCAATCATAAATCACAAACCATAGTTAAGGGTGCAATATCACAAACAATCTGGTAACAACATTAAGCAATTCAAAATAATTATAAAGTAGTAAGCAATAAAATGACAGTAAAAAGTCCTTAAATGTGCACAACCCAGCACCAAAGATGTGATAAGATATAAAGCCAGTTATTAAATATCAGTGTAGTGCCCCCATAGTGATAGGTGCATTTTTGTAGCGAGTTTTTGTTAGGCCTGACTGTAAGTGCAGGCCTGAATGTTTTTATCTGAGCTGGGGAGTGGCTGGAAACAGAAGGAAGAAACACCCCTTGGAGTTTCCTCCCCTTTCAGCAGAGAAGGTTCTGGAGAGGGAGATGGATGAGGAGGTGTCACTTTCTGATGTATGACAAGGAGCCCTTACCAATCCACAGTCTTGATTGGCAGGGGGCAGGCAAACTTAAATACAGCAGTCTGCCAGCAGGGGGAAGGAGAAGTTGGGCGTGGAAGATGTAGCAGAGGTGCCATGGAGGCCTCTCTGTGGTAGCCTTGGGTGCCAGTCAGGGGATGGAGTGTCACTGTGGAGAAAGCAGGTTGGTGGGACCTGGAAGAGGGATGGGCTGGGAGTTGTAGTCCATCAAAGGCCCAGCTAGCACCAACGTAGTAAGCTACACTGAGGGGTCCAAGACCCTGGCCCGTAACGGGTGGTCCGTAGGCCTTGCTGACAGTTTGCAGGCATCACCATGTGCTAGCTGTGGTGAAGAAAAAGGAGTTATGTGAGCCTGAAAAATTTCTCTTCAGGTCAGGAACTAAATGAAGTGCTGGAGAGAAGTGAAGGAGCAATAGTCTGCAGAAGAGATGTGCTGGAGGAAGTAAGTGTACGGTCGTGTACAAAGGAGGTCCTGTAACCAATTCTTTGGGCATCCCGCAGTCACCCCTTTTCCCCATCCAAGTCAAATCCCCTAAATAAAACAAACAAAAACAAGAGCTGGCCTGTTCAGTCACTTTGGATGTGTGAGATATGGTGGGCAGCTATAAGGTGAACCACAACTACCAGCCACTCCCAAGGGAGCACATGGTTACATCAGCATACAATTGTTATATCTTCACCACTTGTGTCCAAAGGATAGCTGAATTGCACACTCGCCAAAATTCCATGATCCCACCTTACAGAAGCTCAAACAGCACTTAGGTTATCCAATGCCTTGTTACTTTCTTCAATAGCCCCTTTATTTCAAGGGTCTTAGATGTTTAATTCCTCACATAAAACAAAGGATACCAGAAGGAGTTCTCATAGTGTAGTATTTAATATGATTAAAACTGGTATACAAAGTAATGATTGCTAACTCAAATTTTACAGTGCCAAATACATGCACCAATGTATACCGCTTTGTTAATTCCTCTGCAGGGATTTTACTAAACGTAGCAGATTCCTACCTTTTGTTGCTCGGAAGAAATGGTTATTTGTTTTACCATGTCCTATGCAGACTGATTCTGAATGGGACTGACTGGTTCTTTATAACCACCTGGTGAATTTTCAGTGTTATAATGAGAAAAGCTGCAATGTCTGCATCCCCATAAAAGATTTTAAGCATTGAGGAGTATCTTACCAAATCTGAAATTCCTTTTGCAGATTTTTTTTGTCTAAAATTTGACGTATCTTATTGCAGACTTCTGGGTACCCATCACACAAGCAGGGAATACAATTTCTTGGGGCATTCTGTCCACCAACAGTGTAAAAATGCCTCAGTTACCATATTGCATTAACTTTTACATAAATGTATAGCAGGTGATAAATGTGAGTCAGGGGATGAGCTGCACATGCTCAGTTTGGTGTGTATTGCTAGAGAGATTTTTTTGGGGAGAGTGCATGTGTTCTACACAGGGCCAATAAGCACTGTGCAGACAGAGGGTCAGGGGTCCTGAAGTCTGATAGGACAGTCAGAGTAGAATGAAAACTCCTCCTACAAGCTTTAACCAGACACTGATTGAAGTCACACGACTGCTCTAACTGCTAATGATGAGAACATGTATTTAGCAGTTTATATTTACTAAAACTATTGCATTTCCATGCTCTGTGTACTGTGGGAGACCAGATATTGTGAATGTCAGGTCAAGCCTCTTCTTACACAGGCCCTATCACAAGGGAAGCTATTACCGTTGATGAGACTGCTACCATCATGCCATGCCATGTCTAAAGCCTGACTAGGGTATTGGATGGATAAACCCAACACAGAGTTTGAGTCCTTACTACTCCAATCCACTAGACCAGAACACTCCTTGTCTGTGATATATCAGTTGGTGTTAAAAGAATCTTACCTTCAGTCACCTCATTGTATCTGTCATTGGGAAGAGAAACTAGTGATTCCTCATGAATAGAGTTGATCGAACCCCTGGATGTTTGGGTACGGTGGGTTCGGCCGAACTTTGGGAAAAAGTCCAGGTTCGGCACCGAACTCGACCCAAACTTTATCCCGGACCCCGAACCCCATTGAAGTCAATGGGGACCCAAACTTTTCAGCACAAAAATGGCTGTAACAAAGTCCTGGCAAGTGCTAGAGGACTGCAAAAGGAAGTAAAATGGGGGTAAGAGTAGGGCAAGTGCCCTACAAAAAAATGGGGATAGGGAAAATAAAGTAAAATCAAATAAAAAAAAAGGGAAGGGGGGTGGATGTGGAGTAGGAGCCTAGAGGTTGACTAGGCCGTGACCGTGGCAGTGTAGGTGGAATTGGCGGTGGTGGAGGAGTAGCAGGAGGTAGCCAGCACAGTTTTTTTTTGTTTATAAATGGGGTAGCCCCCAAAATATTGAGGCACATTACAAAAAACAAGTATACGAATGGCTGTGTGAGTCCGGTCTAAATGTCTATTCTGCACAAGGTACAGACAAGTATTGTGGGATCCATGCCTGGTTCATTTTAATAAACGTTAGCTTGTCCACGTTGGCTGTGGACAGGCGGCTGCGATTGTCTGTGATAACGCCCCCTGCCGTGCTAAACACACGTTCAGACAATACACTGGCTGCAGGGCAGGCCAGCACCTCCAAAGCATAAACGGCAAGCTCAGGCCATGTGGCCAATTTGGAGACCCAGAAGTTGAATGGGGCAGACCCATCAATCAGTACGTGTAGGCGTGTGCACAGATACTCTTCCACCATGTTGCTGAAATGCTGCCTCCTGCTAAGACGTTTTCTATCGGCTGGTGGTGCTGTTTGTTGTGGTGGGCTGCTGAGAAAGCTTTGCCACATTTCAGCCATGCTAACCCTGCTTCTGAGGTGCTGGCGGTGCCACAGCTGCATTGGCGGCCTCTTCCTCCTCCTCCTCCTCTGCCTTCGCCTTGTGCTTCCACTGAGCCCCCGGTGTCATTTGGGAATGCCCTCAGCAGCGCCTCTACCTGAGTGCGCTTGTAGTCGCGCATCTTCCTCTCACGCTCCAGTGAGGGAATTAAGGACGGCACGTTGTCCTTGTAACGGGGATCCAGCAGGGTGGCCACCCAGTAATCGGCACACGTTACAATATGGGAAACTCGGCTGTCGTTGCGCAGGCACTGCAGCATGTAGTCGGCCATGTGTGCCAGGCTGCCCAGAGGCAAAGACAAGCTGTCCTCTGTGGGAGGTATATCATCTGTGTCCTCCGTATCCCCCCAGATCTTCCTCGTCCTCCTCGTCCTCCAGAACTGTGCCCTGGCTTGAATATTTTGACCTGGCCTATGCTGGTGCAGGAACCTACCCTCCGAGCCATTTGCGAATGACTGGCCTGATAACCGTGGAAATGACCCATCTTCCTCCTCCTCATCCTCCTGTGCCACATCCTCTTCCATCATGGCCCAAAGTGTTTTTTCAAGGAGACATAAAAGTGGGATAGTAACGCTGAGAACAGCGTCATTGGCACTGGCCATGTTGGTGGAGTACTCAAAACACCGCAATACGCTACACAGGTCTCGCATGGAGGCCCACTCGTTGGTGGTGAAGTGGTGCTGTTCCGCAGAGCGACTGACCCCGGCGTGCTACAGCTGAAACTCCACTATTGCCTGCTGCTGCTCGCACAGTCTCTCCAGCATGTGCAAGGTGGAGTTCCACCTTGTGGGCACGTCGCATTTGAGGCGGTGAGTGAGAAGGCCGAAGTTCCGCTGCAGCGCAGACAGGCGAGCAGCAGCAGGGTGAGAATGCTGAAAGTGCGCACAGATGGCCCGCACTTTCTGCAGCAGCTCTGACATATCCAGGTAGTTTTTTAGAAAATTCTGTACCACCAAATTCAGCACATGCGCCAGGCAAGGGATGTGCGTCAAACGGGCTAGGCCCAGAGCCGCTACGAGATTTCGGCCATTGTCGCACACCACCAGGCCGGGCTTGAGGCTCAGTGGCAACAACCACTCATTGGTCTGTTGTTCAATGCCCGTCCACAGCTCCTGCGCAGTGTGGGGTTTATCCCCCAAACATATCAGTTTTAAAACAGCCTGCTGTCGTTTCCCCCTGGATGTGCTGATGTTGGTGGTGAAGGTGTTACACTGAGCGGATGAGGAGGTGGTCGAGGAGGAGGAAGCGCAGTAGGAGGAGGAGGCAACAGGAGGCAAAGAGAAATGCCCTCCAATCCTCGGTGGTGGAAGGACATGCGCCAAATGGCTAGCCGGCTCAGGCCCAACCGCCACTACATTTGCCCAGTGTGCAGTTAACGAGATATAGCATCCCTGCCGTGCTTACTGTTCCAGGTATCAGTGGTTATGTGGACCTTGCCACAGATGGCATTGCGCAGTGCACACTTGATGTTGTCCCCGACTTGTTTGTGCAGGGAACGGATGGTTCGCCTGGAAAAGTAGTGGCGGCTGGGAACCACGTACTGTGGGACAGCCACCGCCATCAGGTTTTTGAAACTGTCCGTGTCCACCAAACGGAATGACAGCATTTCAAAGGCCAGGAATTTTGAAATGCTGGCATTCAGGGCCAGGGATCGCGGGTGGGTAGGGGGGTACTTCCTCTTTCTGATTGAGAGCTGTAAGCTTCCATGGGACCATGGTGTGGAAATGCTTGGGGACGGTGGCGGACATGGTGGCGTTGCTGTCATATCGTCTGTTTGCTGGGTGGCAGGTGACACTGTCACGGTAGAGGTGGAGGAAGAGGCCGAGGCAGCAGCAGAAGAGGAAGCAGGAGGAGGCCGAGACCTTTCTTGGATTTTGAGGTAATTATTCCAATGCAGCTTGTGCCTTGAATTTAGATGCCTGATCATGCAGGTTGTGGTCAGGTTTAGAACATTTATGCCCAGGCTCAGGCTATCATTGCACAGCTTACAAACCACTCGTGTCTTGTCGTCAGCACATTGTGTGAAGAACTGCCACGTGGGGGAATGCCTTTGAGCTGCCTTTGGTGTGCTAGGTCCCTAGGTGGGGTGGGTAGTAGCAGGCATACTGTCTAGGGGACGCTTGCTCCGCTTTTGCAACCTGCTTCCTCTTTTGCTGTGCTGGTGCCTCTGTGCGACCACCACCTCTTCCTCCAAACTGCACACGTCACTCGCATGACCCTCAGTCCATGTGGGGTCTAGGACCTCATCATCCTCCTCCCCATCATCTTCCACCCACCCTTCACCACTGCCCTCCTTGTCAGTCTCAACACTGAGGCAAGCTGCAGCAGTTGGCACCTGTGTTTCGTCATCATCTAAGACATGCTGCGCTGGTGTTTCCATGTCCTCATCCTGCAACAGAAGTGGTTGGGCATCGGTGCACTCAATGTCTTCCACTTCTGGGGCAGCGCTATGTGGATGGCCCACGGAAAGCACACCAGGAGAGTCATCAAAAAGCATAAGTCTCTTGCATGACTTGGGGCTCAGACTGCTTGGCTAATTTACAAGGGGCTGAGGTGAAAGACAGATGGCCATGGGGTTCAGGTGCCAACTCTGAGCTTTCATCAAGGAACCGGGAGGGAGACAATATGAAAGAACTGGAGGCATTATCAGCCACCCAATCTACTATCGCCTGTACTTGTTCTGGCCTCACAAATCATTGAGCGGCATTCGGTCCTACCATATACAGGTGAAGGTTCTGTTGGCTACCTGAGGAAGGTGTTTCACGTGTGCGTGTAGCTGGCACACATCGACCACGTCCTCTCCTTCCAACAGGAGCTTCACCAACACGACCAACACCAGCAGCACCAGCATCACCAGCAGCACCATGACCACGTCCCTTATTTGACGCTCTCCTCATTGTGCCCGCAAATGTACTATGTAGCCAATAATCTGTCCCTTGCAGCAGCAGCTGGAACCTGGCCCTATAGGAGTAGGCAATGATTTTTGAACACTAATCTGTCACTTACAGCAACAACTGGAATCTCTCCCTTTAGAACTAGGAGATGATTTTTGAACAATAATCTGTCACAGCAACAGCTGGAACCTGGCCCTATAGGAGTATGCAATGATTTTTGAACAATAATCTGTCACTTACAGCAATAGCTGGAACCTGGCCCTATAGGAGTAGGCAATGATTTTTGAACAATAATCCGTCACTTACAGCAACAGCTGGAACCTCTCCCTTTAGAACTAGGAGATGATTTTTTAACAATAATCTGTCCCTTACAGCAACAGCTGGAACTTGGCCCTATAGGAGTAGGGAATGATTTTTTTAACTATAATCTGTCCCTTACAGCAACAGCTGGAACCTGGCCCTATAAGAGTAGGCAATGATTTTTGAACAATAATCTGTCCCTTGCAGCAACAGCTGGAACCTGGCCCTATAGGAGTAGGCAATGATGTTTGAAAAATAATCTGTCACTTACAGCAACAGCTGGAACCTCTCCCTTTAGAACTAGGAGATGATTTTTGAACAATAGTCTGTCCCTTACAGCAACAGCTGGAACCTCGCCCTATAGGAGTAGGCAATGATATTTGAACAATAATCTGTCCCTTACAGCAACAGCTGGAACCTGGCCCTATAGGAGTAGGCGATGATTTTTGAACAATAATCTGTCCCTTACGGCAACAGCTGGAACCTGGCCCTATAGGAGTAAGCGATGATTTTTGAACAATAATCTGTCCCTTACAGCAACAGCTGGAACCTGGCCCTATAGGAGTAGGCAATGATTTTTGAACAATAATCTATCCCTTACAGCAACAGCTGGAACCTGGCCCTATAGGAGTAAGCGATGATTTTTGAACAATAATCTGTCCCTCTAAGCAACAGCTGGAACCTGACCCTATAGAACTAGGAGATGATTTTAGAACAATATAATCTGTCCCTCTAAGCAGAAGCCTCTACCTAGTGCAGTCAGATCGTTCTGTAATGCAGGGTGAGATCTGCAATCTGTCACTCAAAGCAGCAGTTTGAGAAATCTTTAATTAGTCCAGAATCAGATCGTTGTGTAATGCAGGGTGAGATCTGCAATCTGTCCCTCAGAGCAGTAGTAGTAATCTCTAATTAGTCCAGAATCAGACCGTCCTATAATGCAGGATGAGATGATAAAATATCTGCAATCTGTCCCTCACAACAATGCCGGCAGCTTCATCTCCCTACACTAGTCAGAGTCTCAGAGAGCATGTGACATGCAGCACTGTGACTCCAGCTTATAAAGAGGCTGGGTCACATGATGTACTGGCCATTCACAGCCATGCCATTAGTAGGCATGGCTGTGATGGCTTCTAAGGGCAAACCAGTGAAACGCTTGTTGATTGGCTGCCCTGCAGCTATTCAACATGCGTGATTCAACTACCAGAACCCAGAACCCAAACCCGAACGTTTTTTGAAATGTCCGGGTTCGGGTCCGGGTCCCGGACACCCCAAATTACGGTAGGGACCCGAACTTTATAGTTCGGGTTCACTCAACACTACTCATGAATACATGGACTGGGAGAAGATTTTAATCTTGACCCATAAGACCTCCTTATCATCTGGAGCCCAAGAATGCAACTATAAACTTATATCTTGTTGATATAAGTGCCCCACAATACTACGTGCCATGGATCCATCTAAACCTGATACCTACTGGAGATGCTTGGGTGATGCCAGTACCATGACACACATTTGTGGATGTATCCTAAGCTGGTAGGTGATAAAGTTGCGAATGCCCCTCAACTCACTATTCTCTTGATGGTAACAGGGTCATATAAACAAATCAAAGGGTCTTTTATGTCCGTTTCTCACCACAGCATGTATTGTCATTGCCAGGCACTGGCACAAACTGTACACCCCTCTGCTAGTGGACTCAGTGTGTGAGCTGGATGCCATATGTGATATGAAGGGGATGGTCTCATGGGAAAATGGCCAGTCTGAAGCCTATAAAATGACATTCACAATCTGATCCCACTTTAGCTACTTCTCTGATTATTCCTATAACCTGTGAGCTTTACTATGTGTGGTATATCATTACCTACTCCTGGTGTAGTAGTCAGAGTGACCCTGGATAACTGCTACAGCTCCGTCCCAAATCAACCCTCCCTGCTGTTTTTCTCTATTTTCCTCTTCTTTCTCTTCTTTTCCTTCTTTCTTCTTTTCTCGCTTGCTTACTGACTTCTCGTATATACTTTCCAGTACTACAACGACATCAGAAAGACATTCTTTTATTCAATTCCCATTAAGGTCTGTAATTATGTATCACCCTTGGTATTACTCCTTCTGGATATGTACACACTATTTTATGTACTTTGTTCGGAAAAACAATAAAAAGTAGATTAAACATAAATAACATTAAATTACAACATGGCTTGTGTAGCAGTTGTAAAGGCAATATTATTTTGTTTTTCTTTGGATAGCATCAAACAGCATCAAGCAGAAACAACTCCAAGCAGCTTTTCCCCACTGCCACGCGAATCCCAGAACACGCAAATCAACAACCAGAAGCAAAAAGAGAAGCTTCTGCATACTGGATATATCATATGTAGCCATGATCTCCCTTGGGGGTGGCTGGTCGTTGTGGTTCACCTGCCCGCTGCCGTCAATCACACTTTCTTACACATTTGGAGTCACGGAACAGGCCAGTACTTTGTTTTGTTGTTTATTTTCAGGGGATAAACTTGGATGGGGAAAAGGGATAACTGTGGGATGCCCAAAGGATTAGATCATGGGACCGTCTATATACACTGTAGTATATACAACTCCTTCCTCCTCCAGCACAACAGTTTCTGACCGTTCCTCTCCTTCACTCCAGCTCGCTGCTTAGTTTCCTGGCCTGAAAGGAAATTTATCAGGCCTCCATGACACTTCCTCCTTGCTGTCCAGTGACACTCCTTTCCTTGACTGGCTCATCCGACCTCCACAGACTGTCCACTGTCTCCCCCAGCCTGCTTCAGCCTTCTCGTTCAGCTCCCACGGTCTGTCACTCACCGACACCGGTGGATCCTTTAAAGAGTCCCTCTACGTAGCTTCTCTGCTGCTCTCCTTCTCCCTAGTGCCTCTCCAGGAATCAACTCCTCTTCCTGGCTGCATCCGAGCCACCAGGTCTCAAGGTCACCCCCCCAGACTGGGGGCCCCCTTCCTAGGTGAGGCCTCCACAGCACCTCTGTTACATCTCTGTCTTCCACGCAACACTCCCCTCCCCCTGCTGGGCAGACCACTGTATTTAAGGAGGCCTGCCCCCCTGCCAATCCAGGGCGATTGGTAAGGGCTCCTTAACATATAACAGAAAGTGACACCTCCTCATCCATCCCCTTTTTCCAGAACCTTCTGTCTCCAAGGGGAGGGGTATCCAAGGGGTGTTCCTATCTGCAATCTCCAGCCCTCCCTGAGCCACTCCCCAGCTCAGATCAAAACATTCAGGCCTGCACCCTCTCAGGCCTGACTAGATTTTACCTCTCCTAAAAATAAATCTACAAAATAAAGCACCTATCACTATGGGGGCGCTACAGATACAAGTCTTCATTTATTGTATAAATCGCCCACAATCATGGCAATGACAGTTCCTGCTCTAGGACTGCCTCTCTAATGTGTTTCACCGAATCAAGGCTTAATTGTAGAGATGCGATTAAGCCTGGATCTCTAGAGTAAACCCTGACTGGGTGAATAATGGGGATGTCCTTGGGCGGAGACTGTCATTGTCGTTATATTTTTTTCTCTTTACAAAAGTGGAGTTACCCTTTAAGTCTAAAGTTTGGCTTTAATTTATTTGTAAATAATGTAGCCATGGTCCTGACCCCTAGAGGCCTAATGGAAACCTCCAGAGTCAGGGAAAGCTGACATCCATCTTCATAGTGTGGGTTACTAGGCATAGAGGGTGCAGATTGAAGAATTGAGTTGGGCGTCAGACACTTTGATGATGCAGAACAAAAGAGATATATTTTTTCTTAAAGAACTGGGGAGAGAGGGTTAGGGCCAGGACACCCATTGAGTGGGTGCAAATGCACTTAGCAGACACCAAGACTCACAAAATTAGGACAATAAGGTAGTTGTATAATCCCACAGGCCTTAAAGCTGATCTGCGCCTGAAAAGAGCTATTTCCTTTGATACTGAACTGGTAATTTTGACTTCAACACAGGTCTGTTGTTAGGAAAATGGACTCTGGCCCTTTCTGTGATCCTGATTGTTTGTTCCTGTGACCCTGCTATTGATCTCCGCCTGCACCGACCTGGGCTTTCACGACCACTCTTCTGCCTACCCCCTTGTACCTTACTGCCTGCCTGTTAACGAACTCTGCTTGTACCCGACTACTCTTCAGCCTGACCCATTTGTACTGCTCTGCCAGCCCGTTACCGATCCCGCCTGCATCACTATGCTTCAGCTTGCATGAGCACCACACGGACCAGCCCACCACCACCTGTGACCCAGTCTGACCCTCGTGCCTCCTTGCACTACCGAGCTCCCTGTCTACACTACCAGGGATTCAGGAATCAGGGTCATAAGAGAGGTTTCCCACTGCATAAGTCAGACACCACCACCAGGTACATAACATCTGTACACATACCAAACTCGGTATCCCCGTTGTGTAGACCTGGCCTCCATCTCGCAGCCTCCCGCTGCAGCTTCATGAACTTGAACTCACAGTCCCTTAAAATACTCCTTGGACTCCCACTGCCACTGGGTCCCTTGAACTTCACACAGCCAACTGCTGTATTTTCCGAGTGCCACCCATGCTGACCTGCTGGGTCCCTTACTCGGCTCTTCAGCCCAACTGCGGAACTCTTTTGCAAGCGTCACCCCTGCTGACCTGCAGGGTCCCTAGCTTGACTTCCGCTGAGACTTTCCCAACTTCTTCACCTTCCCCGGTTAGTGAAAAAGGCTGCTCTGGTACTCTCTCAGACTCTGAACTCTGGCCTCTGATAACAGGAGCAATGTCCCTTGAGGGCAACAGTTTCCCCTTTACCTTTGACCCTGGTTCATGCTTTGCCTCTGACAATGGGAATGGTTGTCCTCCAATAGCAACGCTGTCCCTTCACCTCTGACAAAGAGGGGTTCTCCGGCCGGCAAAACCCGTGCAACTTGGTTAGGTTTCCGACTAGGGATGGGCCCCAATGTTCGTGTCAAACATATCTTAAACTTGAACATCGAGGGTTTTGCCTGTTCGGTGAATCCCGAACATTATGGGGTGTTCGCAGGAAATTCGAGTGCCCCATAATGCAGTGAAAGCCTGGGGAAATGCCGCCCGCTGATTGGCCAAAGCATGCACATGATCTACATGCTTTGGCCAATCACAAGGCACTAAGCTGTGAGAGCCATGATTGGCTAAAAGGCAGGGTGCTTTTGGCCAATCTTGGCTCAGGGGGTCTCAGTTCACACCCACAGTATATAAGGCCACACTGTACAATGGTCCGTATGTAGTGCTGTGAACAGACTTGAGACCTGAACATGTAGCTAGTTTAGCTAGTGGCGTATAGGCAGGCAGTGTAGTATATAGATCTGGTGTAGAGACAGTATATACAGGCAGTGTAGGCTGTGTAGTATATAGATCTAGTGTAGAGAGTATATGCAGGAAGTATAGGCAGTGAAGTATATAGATCTAGTGTAGAGTATATACAGGCAGTGCAGGCAGTGTAGTATATTGATCCAGTGCAGAGTATATAAAGGCAGGGCAGGCAGTGTAGTATATAGATCTAGTGTAGCCTATATACAGGCAATGTAAGAATATATATGTACAGTATATATATATATATATATATATATATATATATAATACGATGCCTTCAGTGTAGAATATATATACAGCTCATTCAGTTTATAGTATATAGAGTCCGTTCAGGCATGGTAACAATATATATGTACAGTATATAGTATATATATATATATATATATATATATATATATACAGTATATATATAGATATATATATATATTACACTTCCTTCAGCGTAGACTATGTATACAGCTCATTCAGTGTATAGTATATAGAGTCAGTTCAGGCAATGTAAGAATATATATGTACAATATATAGTGTATATGTATAATAAGCTGTCTTCAGTGTAGACTATATATATACAGCTAATTCAGTGTATAGTATATAGAGTCAGTTCAGGCAGTGTAAGAAATAAGAATATATATATATATATATATATATATATATATATACACACACAGTATAGTTACAGTGTTTTGCCCCCACCAACACCTAAGGTCATTTTTTTCGGCACCTGTTTGCCAGGGGCATGTCATTACAATTTTTAAATTCAAACAACTTTTATTAGTTGAAAAAGAAAATCATATACAAATAAATTACATTTACAACAAATGTCTGGCTTAGGTGGTATCATTAAAGCAATATAACAGAATAGACATTTTTCATTCAGAGGACAGTGTGGCAAGACAGTCTTAAACATACATAATACATAAATGGCAATTCATATTGTCAGGAAGTGACACAAATTTGTGGGGAAACTCTCTTTGCTGTTGCCTCTATGGGTGATAGATGATAAATGGGGGGGGGGGGGGATCCAGGGGGCAGCCTATGGGTATCAATTTAGGTACAAGTGTCGGAGGATTGGAGCCATTTGTCCCATATTTTATTGTATTTGGACGGGCAACCTCTATGAGCGCATATGAACTTTTTGTATGGCAGAGTATTATTTATATCTGTTATCCAAGTTCCTAACATTGGTGGATCATCCATTGACTAGCAATAATTTTCCTTGCAGAGAATAATGTTTCATTAAAGAATATTTTAATAAATGTATTTATCTCTAAATCTGGAAGGATACCGAGTAGACACAGCTTAGGGCTCACGGTTAATGGGGAGCCCATTTTATCATGGAGAAACTGAACCACCTGCGTGGTCCTGTTTCACTGTTGCACATGGGGCATCTAGAAGACTGGTCTTGTTTGTATCTGGAAGGTCTGAGTGGGGTTAGGTATGAGCGATGTAGAATGAAGAGTTGTGTAAGACGTTCTGAGAGTTTAGGTGAAACTAATTTGCAGTTATCATCGTCCTCAATAGGGCCAGGGTCACTTTCCCATCTAGTTTTTTGGTCATAGGTATAGAGGATGAGGGGAGGTGAAGCATATTGTAAAATAAAGAAATTAACTTTTTGGGGTCTTTGCTTTTGATTACTTCCATAAGATGGTTAGGGTCCAGTTGAATATTGCCATTAGGCAATTGGGCTCTAAAAGCACGGCGGACTTGTAAATAACGGATGAACATTCTGGTTGGTAGGTCATATTCGTCTCGCAATGTATCAAAGGTTTTGAGCTCTCTATATTGGATCAAGTGTGTCAAATAAAACATACCTCGGCAGAGCCATAGTTCTTAATCTGGGATCTTTTGAAACTCTGGGAGTGACAGATTATGCCACAAGGGGATAAACTCATGATGGGGAGGTATTTTAAGTTTGATAGAAGCAATGTCCCATATGCGCCTGTACTGTTATAGTAGGAATTGTCGTTCTCTTGGTGTTTCCGCACCTTTCACTCCACATGCTATTGCTACAAATGGATCTGTTGTATAATGGGACCAAGGCGGGCATAGGAAATTAGGAACCTGGACTTATCAATTTTATGTATATGAAACATTTGCGATAACTGAGCCACTAAGTAGTATAGGTTAAAGTCTGGTAAAGCAGTGCCCCCTAGGTCCGTTGGGTTTTTAAGTTTGTGCCATGGCAGCTTGTGTCTACTAGGACCCCAGACATAAGAGCGTAATATAGCTTCCATTGTTTTAAAATAGTTAAGTGGGAGAAAATAGGAGAGTGCCAGAGCATGTATAAAATTTTGGGCAAAAGTACCATTTTTACTGAATTAATACGCCTAAAAATTCCCAGTGGTTTTGTTTTTAAGTAATGTGAATAGGGGTGTGAGATATAGTCTGCCGGAGAGTGAGTAATTTGGATACCCAGATATTTAATCTGGTCGACACTCTGAAGGGGTAGGTTAGCTTGGGCTTCAGTCGGGGGGGGAATTCGTCTATGGGTAGTATCTGGGACTTATCCCAATTTATCTTAAGGCCAGAAATGGAACCGAAGTTCTCTATAAGTTGCAATACAGAACACAAAGATCCCTCCGCTACATCCAGATATAGAAGTGTATCATCAACATATGTGCTGATTTTTTTGAGAACTGGGCCTTTAGATAAACCAACTATGTCCGAACGGGAGCGTATTGCAATTTCTAAGGGCTCTGCCACCAAAGCATTGAGTAAAGGAGACAACCTTGGCGTGTACCTCTAGTAAGAGGAAAGCTCTCTGAGGTGTAACTGTTAGCCACCACCCTAGCCACTGGGTCTTGATACAGTAATTGTACCCATTTAACAAACTTGGGCCCAAATCCAAACCTACTGAGACAGTTTCAAAGATAGCACCACTCTACTGAGTTGAACGCCTTGGCAGTGTCCAAGGAAACTACAACTCTGGAGCCAGTATTATTGTGATGGGCTTGAAGGTTAATACACACTCTCCGTAAATTAAAGGAGGTGTTTCTGCCTGGCATGAAGCCCGATTGATCTTCATGTATTAAAGTCAGAATAACCTTGTTGAGGTGGATAGCAAGTATTTTTGCTAAGATCTTAACATCCAACTGCAGCAAAGAAATAGGACGATGGGACTCTGGGAAGCATGTGTTCTTGCCTGGCTTAGGAATCAGTACTATTGGTGCTTCTCTCATAGATTAGGGGCTTATTTGAATTTTCAAATATGGAGTTATATAGAGAGAGAAGTTTTGGAATAAGGAGCTCTGAGTATGTGGAGTAAAATTCAATTGGTAGGCCGTCTAGGCCTGGTGCCTTGGAGCATGGAAATTTGGCAATTGCTTCGCTATCTCCTCAGACGTGAGTGGCGCTTCCAAGTCTGACATCTGTTCGTCAGAGAGTTTAGGGAAACATATGGAATTCAAAAATTGTTCCATAGCGGGGGTGTCATCTGAAATTGTGGAGGTGTATAAATTAGAATACCTCTGTCACTTGTCTGGGCTCAGATACTAGGTCACCAACACTATTTTGTAATGTATTAACAATTGGTGAACAATGGACCAGATATGCAAGCAACTTTCCTGACCTGTCCCCATGAGGCAGATCCCTCATTAGTAATGAAGTACCTCCACCATTCCACTCCGAGATCTTCATCCTCTGAGAGCAGCGTTAACCAAAATAGGTTCAGGCGCCAGTTAGGA
This sequence comes from Glandirana rugosa, assembly GCA_018402905.1. Taxonomy (NCBI): domain Eukaryota; kingdom Metazoa; phylum Chordata; class Amphibia; order Anura; family Ranidae; genus Glandirana; species Glandirana rugosa. The sequence goes on along the minus strand of BLSH010019660.1, from coordinate 134,302 downwards.
GGGGGACATTTTTAGAGCGGCTGTAGGGTAATCCAGTATGGGCTGTGGTCTGAAAGTGATCTAGGTAGGAACCCAACAGCTATTAGTCTAGGGGTGAATATTTGGGAAATTAATGTAAAGTCAATTCTGGACATAGAGTTGTGGGTTGAGGAAAAACGTGAAAATGCCTGTACATCAGGATGTTTATAACTCCAAGTGTCGATCAGGTTGAAGTCTGCAATCATTCAAACAAATCTTGTGATTTGATATGGGGTGGATGCCTGGGCACTTGTGCGCCACTTACCAAGATGGGGGTTTAAAGTAGTGTTAGAGTCGCCCAAACAGATGGCAGGAATCGAGGGATGAGAGGCCATAAAATTGAAACCCTCAACAATGATTGTGGAGTTGAATGTCGGAGGTACATAGAATGCCAGAAGTATTAAAGGTTCACCATATATTGCAGCATTCTAGAAAACATATCTGCCCATTGGATCAGTCATTACACTCCAGAGCTCAAAATGAGTGTTTTTAGCAATTAAGATCAATACCCCCTTGAATGTGTGGTATAGACTGAATGGTATGCCCACCCTATCCAGGGACGTTTAAGCACCATTTGTAAATGGCGCATGACATGAGTTTCTAAAAGTACTGTCACAACTGCTCGCTGTTTTTTAAGATGAGAACAAATAACAGACCTTTTCACTCTATCTTATAAATAAGAAAAAAAATAATTTAAAGCGCCCTGTCCCGTCGAGCTCGCGCGCAGAAGCGAGCGCATACGTAAGTCCAGCCCGCATATGAAAATGGTGTTCAAACCACACTTGTTAGGTATCGCCGTGATTGTTAGGGCGAGAGCAATAATTCTAGCACTAGACCTCCTCTTTAACTCAAAACTGGTGACCTGTAGAAATTTTTTTTTTTTTTTTTTTCTTTTTTCCACATCAGAGAAGCGCCTTTTTTCTTTTTTTTTTTTTTTTTTTAAAGATGTCCAGTGGTCAAAACTCAATTTCTCCTCCAGATCACGATCTTAATAACGAGAGCGGGATTGTTAGTGCCGCTATGGATTGTTCACACCAAACTTGTGGTAAAAGTATACGCCCGACCTGAATGCATACGCGAGCGAAGACGCGCGCTCGAGCTGCCCTGTCCCGCGAAATTTAATAAAAAAAAGAATAAATATTCTATCTCACTTTTCCAGACAATAAACAAGAGTAGAATTTTTTGTCGCTCGTCAACACTGTCATGAAAATCTTTGAGTACAGTACGCGGTAAATGTTTACCACGAATTTGCAGGGACCTATCCCACCCGTATGGTAAGTC
>BLSH010019660.1:104814-121476 GCA_018402905.1 Glandirana rugosa | reverse complement strand
CCCCCCCCCCCCCCCCCAGTGATTAAATACCACCAAAAGAAAGCTCTATTTGTGTGAAAAAAAGGACGCAAATTTCATATGGGTACCTTGTTGCATGACTGAGTAATTGTCATTCAAAGTGTGATAGCGCTGAAAGCTGAAAATGGCCTGGACAGGAAGGGGGTTTTCGTGCCAGGTACCGATGTGGTTAAAAAAAAAAACTGTTTTTAAGTTGTAAACACCAAATCTCAGAAAGAGGCTCTGTCCTTAAAGAGGTAGTAAACCCATCCATTTAACAGTTTAAAAAACAGTTACATTTTGGGCACATGCCGGAAATGTAACACTACAATTGTTGTGCTCTAAACCAAACTGTCAAACCATCCAAAGGCTGGTGTCAAAGCTGATCACATGTGCAGCATCACGGCAGTTGTAGATTAAACTACAGATGGCAGCTTCCTTGGCTGAAAATGATAGGAGGGTTTACTACCACTTTAAGTGGTTAAGGGGAAACCCACACCAAAATTTAAAAAAAAAATTTGCGTTGGGGTCCCCCCAAAACCCAAACCAGGCTCTTTGGGTCTGGTATGGGTTTTAAGGGTAACCCCACGCCAAAATTAAAAAATTGGGTAGGGTTCACCCCCCAAAGTCCGTACCAGGCCCTTCAGGTCTTGTATGGATTTTAAGGGGAACTCCATGCCAAAATTTAAAAAAAGTTAAATATATAGATAAAAATCACTGGAAAAGCATTGCGTTTACCCCCCCCCCCCCCAGTCCATACCATGCCCTTCGGGTCTGGTTTGGATTTTAAGGAGAACCCCACACCAAAGTTTTAAAAAAATGGCATGGGGTCCCCCCCAAAATCCCAACCAGACCCTTATCCGAGCACGCAGCCCTGGCATGGAAGGGGGGGGGGGCAAGTGAGCGCCCCCCCAAACCATACCAGGCCACATGCCCTCAACTTGGGGAGGGTGCTTTGAGGTTCTACCCAAAGCACCTTGTTGTCCCCTTGTTGATGGGGGAAGGGCCTCATCCCCACAACTCTGGCCAGTGGTTGTGGTGGTCTGTGGGCAGGGGGCTTATCAGAATCTGGAAGCCCCCTATGTGAATGTACCCCTACCCATTCACCAAAAAAGGAGTGTAGTAGTGTTGCAAAAAATAGTAGACAGTTTTTGACAAGTCCTTTATTGTAAAATAGCTCTTTTTCTTCCCCCAATTCTTTTTCTTTCTTCCTCCGGTCTTCCACCATCTCCTGCCCCGCTCCCTCTTCTAATCTTCTTCTTTCAGTTTTCTTCCTTCCTCTCATCATCGTCTTCTTCTTCATCTTCTTCTTCCTCCTCTTCCTCCGCCGACACTGCTGTGCTGTCCAGAGGCGACTCCCAGAATGGGTGGTCTTCAGTTTGACAGTTATTTTATAGGTAAGGTGACGTAACCGAGCGACCCCACCCCCTTCTGACGTCATGTGATGTCAGAGGGGGTGAGGTCACCCATTCTGGCATGGAGTTCCCCTTAAAAGCCATACTAGACCTGAAGGGCCTGGTACGGACCTTGGGGGGGGGGAACCCTATGCATTGCATTTTTTTTTTATTTTAGCGTGGGGTTCCCCTTAAAATACATACCAGACCTGAAGGGCCTGGTATGGACTTTGGGGGGACCCCAACTCAATTTTTTTTCAAATTTTGCCACAGGGTTCCCCTTAAAATCCACACCAGAACCGAAGGGGTATGGATTGGGGGGGGCAACACAATGCTTTTTCAGTGATTTTTATCTATATTGCATACAGCTGCAAGCAAATTTACATGACAATTTTTCCTTTACAAATGTAATTTTGCGGTGGCACATACTAAGGGGGCCCCCCAGGCACTATATTTAAAGGAATATTTCATTTTTATTTTTTCACTTTAACCACTTGCCGACCGCCCGCCGCAGCGTGACGACGGCAAAGTGGCTCGTTATCGCGAACCGCCGTCACCTGTCGGTGGCCACAATAACTAGTATTGTGAGTGACCGCACGCTCACTGTGTTCTGGCGGGGCCAGGGAACGGGTAGGGTGGACTCAACACCCGCGATGGCCCCCCCCCCGCAGTGAGAGAACGGAGGTCTGTGTATGTAAACTCGGATCTCCGTTCTGAGAGAGGGGGAAGAGCTGTGATCACAGGCTTCCTGTATATGGAAGCCGTGATCACTCCCCTCCCCCTGCCAGCCCAGCCCCCATACAGTTAGAAAACACTAAGAGAACACAGTTAACCCTTAGAGCACCCCCTCCAGGTTAACCCCTTCACTGCCAATGGCATTTACACAGTAATCAGTGCATTTTTATAGCACTGATTACTGTATAAATGCCAATGGTCCCAAAAAAATTTCAAAATGGTCCGACATGACCGCCGCAATATCGCAGTACCGCTAAAAATCACAGATCATGGCCATTACTAGTAAAAAATAAAAAAATAAAAACCCCAGAAATTAATTCTCATCATTCATAAACGCGGCAACTTTTGCGCAATAAACGCAGATTGCCGATTTTTAACCAAAAATATGAGGAAGATTATAAATCGGCCAAAACCGATGAAAAAAAAGTTTTTTTTGGATTTGTATTTCAGCAAAAATTAAGAAAAATTGTTTTTTTTTGCAAATTTGTCGCTGTTTTTTTGTTTATAGCGGCGATCAGAAATGACGCAGAGGTGATCAAATACCACCAAAAGAAAGCTCTATTTATGGGGAAAAAAGACGCAAATTTAGTTTGGGTACAACGCCGCAGGACCGCAAAATTGTCAGTTAAAGCGACGTAGTGCCGAATCACAAAAAATGCTCTGCTCCTAACATGGGAAATCCTTCCGGGGCTGAACTGGTTAATCATTATTAAAATCACTAATCCTGAAAAAGCGATTGATTTAAAAACTTTTTGTTACTTTGATACATGTACCCTAAGGCAGTACCCAGGTCCCCATGCACTTTTTATGGCAATAACTTGCATATAAGCCTTTAATTGGCCAGTCTAGTTACCACCTAGCAAACTAGATCTGACAGTATCCCTGTCAGGAGGCCACCGCCAGCTCTGGATCTCGGGCAGGGAGACCTGTGAACGGGTGCACGTAAAGTTTGTGCGCGCCTATGCGTGTATGTGCGCATGCGTATGCGCCGGCATGGGCTCCCAGACAGCCATTTAAGCTGACAGCACCCTGCAATCTGTGCTGTCCGATCTACAGCATTTGTTTTTGTTCATAGGCGTGCGTAGGGGGTGTGCCAGGTGTGGCCTGGGCACACCCTAATCACCCTATGCAATGCCGACTCCCCCTATTGCCCGGGCAGTGTTACCCCTATGCAGTGCTGCTGGCTTCCCTCCTCTTCTCTCCTCTCCCCTTGGCTGTAGGGGATGTTTCAGGGTGGAGAGGTGCATTCAATATGTCATTTTCCGGCACCTTCCTTATCTTAATGAACACAGAGAACACACTCACTCACTCACTGTGTTCATTCACAAACTGAAGCATAGTAACCACACTTTACTATGCTTCAGTGTGTTTGAGCTATGGGGTGCACACCCTAATGCACTAGGCTACGCACACCTATGTGTATGTTCCTGAGTGACCTGTAACCTGATCATCTGTTCCTGTGACCCGGCCTGTCCTGACCTTGTTTGATCTCTGCCTGCACTGACCCCCCGCTGGCCTATGATCACTCTTCTGCCTGATCCTTGTGTACCTTTGCTGCCAGCCTGTTGACGACCCGGCCTGTACCACTACGCTTCAGCTTGCACGAGTGCTCCAGTGGACCTTCTACTACCACCGATGACCCAGTCTGACCCTCGTGCCATCCTGCACTCCCGAGCCACCTGTCTGCTCTACCAGGGGCTCCCGAATTAGGATAGTAAGAGAGGCTGCCTGCTGCATAAGTCAGACTCTACCATCAGGTACATGACAATCCCTGTTCAAGACCAGGGTACTACAATAATTTGAATTACTTTGCAGAGATCTGCTTTAACCAGTTAATGACCGGCCATGTAGCTTTACTGCTACAGACGAGCGCACTGTGCAGAATCATGTATATATATACGTATCTCTGCATTTCCGACTAGGGGGCGCGCTCTGTGATTAGACACAGCACAAGCCGATCAGCGGTCGCTGGCCAATGAATAATTGCCAGCACCTGCTGATCGGCGAGGAGGAAAACAGGACAGAGCTCTGCCTATGTACCCTAAATAACCCAGAGCTCTGTCCTGACAGTGGGGATGTGGCATTTTTTGCTTCCCTGCATTCCCAGGGAATGAAAACCGGCACGTCCCTTAGTAAAAGCAGCACACACATACACACAATTAACCTTTTGATCATCCTAGATGTTTATTAAAGTGGATCTCCATCCAAAAGGGGAAGCTCCGCTTGTCTGCCTCCTCCCCTCCCCAATGCCACATTGGTTTTGACAAGTACCCTCTCCCACTTCCTGCTGAGTTCGCCATGGCGAACTCAGCCAAAAGTGTGGCCCTCGCCGCAGCCAGCCCATTAAGAAAACGCAGCACGATTCGCGCATGCGCAGTAGGAAACCGGCAGTGGTGCTGCCAGTTTCCCTTACCTAAGATGGCAGCGCCAGCACCAGAGAGCCGATTCAAGAATTGGCTTCGGTGAGGATCCCTGGACGGGCAAGCGCCCTAATAGTAAAAGTCAGCAGCTACAGTATTTGTAGCTGCTGAATTATAATTTTTTGGTGGGGGGATGGAGCTCCTCTTTAACTCCTTCCCAACCAGTGTCATTAATACAGTGACAGTGCATATTTTTAGCACTGATCACTGTATTAGTGTCACTGGTTCCTATAAAGTGTCAGTTAGTGTCAGACTGCCCACCATACCATCCTGCTATAAATTACTGATCGCCGCTATTACTAGTAAAAAATAAAAAGCCAGCATATATATACCACATTTGTAGATGCTATAATATCTGTGTAAACAGTCAATATGCGCTTATTTGGATTTTTTTTTTTTTTTTTACCAAAGACATGTCACAGAATACATCTTGGCCTAAATGTATTAAGATTTTTTTTTCCTTTTTAATTGGACATGTTTTATAGCAGAAAGTAAAAAATTTTGTTTTTTTCAAAATTCTATTTTTGTTTATAGAGCAAAAACACCACCAAATGAAAGCTCTTTTTGTGGGAAAAAAATAATATAAATTTTGTTTGAGTACAGTGTTACATGGCCACGCAATTGTCAGTTAAAGTAACACAGTGTTAAAAAAAATGGCCTGGTCATGAAGGCGAGGTAAATCCTTTTTATAGGGCAAATACTTTTTCTAACTGCCACAGTTGAGCAATATAGCCTGGACCAGGGTCCACACAATATGGGATTGGGCAATGAACTAGCAGTGAACACTGATGAGGTCAACCCTCTGCTCTGACTTAAGCCTCGTACACACGGGACGACGATCGCACGTACGACCGTGTTGAATCGTATGTTGGCTGTTGTATGTAGCGTACTGACTGCACTACATGATTGTACGACCGGGGAAAGAACGTTCAGGTGCATGTAATTAGCATCCGGCCATTCCTGACTTCTGAGCATGCGTGCTTTGCACAATACTACTTGTTGTACCAACTGCTCTGTACACACAATACAACGGTCGTATGAGAGCTTGTTGGTACGACCAAGTTTTCTAGTCTGCTCATACAACTCCCTTGTACGACCGTCGTATGTTCGACTGTTCAAATCGCGCATACGAACGATCGATATCGCATACAACGGTCGTGAGTACGACCTGTTGAATGCGATCGTCATCCCGTGTGTACGAGGCATTACAGCAGTATGCAAAGCAGTAGAAGCATTATTGGTTTGGAGTGCTTCTCTCTCCCAACTTGAGGGATTAGAGCAGAATGATATCAAGACAACAACAGCTACCTAGGTGAGATAACCGTGTTAGCCTTTTAAATGGTCTCAACTTAGTTTAATTACTTATAATCATTCTTTACATTAAAGCTGAGTGCCAGACAAACTACTAAATACAAAAAATGAAATAAATATTTTTAAATATTTGTATTTCTCTTCATCCAATTCAGAGCTTTACATAGCTTTTGCAGCAGCACAGTCCAGCCTGGCGTGGCAGGAGACCAGACCTTTCCATTTCCAGATAAGTTACATTTACAGGTCTTGTTTCTCCCCAAACCTTTAACTTACTGGACAGTGAAGTAGAAACAGCAGACTGGTGAGGTCATACCTCCCAACATTTTGAAATGGAAATGAGGGGCACCTATTAACAAATGTATGTAGGCATAGGACACGCCCCCTGACACACCCCCTTAAAGGAGAATTATTTTAAAAAGTTAATTAAATCCACAAGGGCTTTTTTTGTAGCACTATTATTCCTTTATATTGGCTTTTAAAATTTAAAAATGCAGCAATTTAGAATTTGGATGAAAGATTTAGCACTAGGAAACACTTTTTGAAAGATAAAAAGTGCATTTTATATACAACTATATAGATCAGACCAACATGAGGGACAAATAAGGAGGAAAGAGGGACATTGCACCAAATCAGCGACAGTCCCTCAAAATCAGGGACAGTTGGGAGCTATGGATGAGGTCAACTCATTTCTCTGTCTCTCCTCCTATCAGCATGCTCATTGTTAGGATGAGCACATCTGATTGGCTCCTTGTGTTGCTTCTCCCAAAGTCAAAGTTCTGCTGCACCAAGGATTGCATGGGGCTGATAACAAGTCAAATGGAGGCATTTACACTGCTTGCATTAAAAAAAAACGATACATTTAATAATGTATTATTGAATGTAAAGCTGCGTTATTTTTTAACCCCTTCCCACCCGTGCTATAGCTGAAAGACAGCTACAGCGCGGGCCTTAATTGCCAGGAGGACGTCCATGTATGCCCCCCCCCCCATACTCAAGCAGCCTGCCTACCCCTGCATGCCTTCTGTGACCAGCGAGCCAAGGAGATCCTGGCCCCTTACCACATGTCCAGCTGTCAGCCAATGACAGTTGATCAGGTGATATAAACAGAGCCAGTAATCAGCGATTTTTTTTTTCTCACGCTACCCGCTACTGTCAAAGGGACATTGGGCCCTCACACAGAGAGCCACCGCTGCCTCATATGTGCCCACCAGTGCCACCTGCCAGTGTCCACCAGTGCCACCTACCAGTGCACAACAGTGCTGCCCATCAGTGCCAACCATCAGTGCCCATCAGTGCCACCTACCAGTGCCACCTATCAGTGCCCATCAGTTCCACCTATCAGTGCCATCTATTAGTGTCTTCAGTGCTGCCCATCAGTGCCCATCAGTGCCACCTCATCAGTGCCGCCTTATCAGTGCCCATCAGTGCCACCTTATCAGTGCCTATCAGTGCAGCCTATCAGTGCCCATCAATTAAGGGGAAAAATTACCTGTTTGCAAAATCTTATAACAAACTATGAAAAATGTTTTCTTTTTCTTAATATTCTGGCTTTTTTGTGTGTTTAGCAAAAAAAATAAAAACCCCAGTTGTGATTAAATACCACCAAAAGAAAGCTCTATTAAATGTCATTTGGGTACAGCGTTGCATGACTGCGCAATTGTCATTCAAAGTGTGACAGCGCTGAAAGCTTAAAATTGGCCTGGGCGGGAAGGGGGTTTAAGTGCCCAGTAGGCAAATGGTTAACTTAAAATATCTGCCAGGAGTTCAGTTTTAAATACAAGGCATTATAGATCTAAGGGCTGACCTCAGCCCCAAATATGCAGAATATACAAAATAGGAACAAATATATTGTGCGGCATATTTTGTAATGTACTGTTGTAATGCACTATCGAATTTTTTAAAGGAAATACTCATTCTGTCCCATGCCCAGTTCAATATACATTGATTGGCATGTAGTGGTAAATGTATTACAAATTGTGTATTGGCTGTTCTTTAATGTTACGGTTTTAATGCATTGTTATTGCCAGTGAATATTAGTTCAGCATTGGATTATAGCTTTAAAAGTCAGGGGAATGTTTATCTCTTGTACACCAGGGACAGACGCAGCACATCTATCAAAGACAACATCCCTCCTTCTTGTGACTGCAGGCTTTTCCCTGATGGATTTTGTGCCGTTTCTTCTTTTATTGCACAGTGCGGGTAAGTCTTTAATAAATCATAGACTTGTTTGCATGGTAAGGTCTCACTTTTTTTCATACCTGCGCAGTGTTCCACACCACATGCAGTTTAACAAAGAAAAATTCTGCCAACTGCTTAACAGTAAACTGCTTAACAATAAAGCCACATTAATGTACCGGGAAACCAAAAGAATAAGAAAAAACAAACTATAAAGCTATTTTACTCCAATGTGCTTAAAAAAATCAAGCCACCCAAAACCGAATCACCTGACTGCTTATATTATCTGTGAATAATTCTGAGAGCATGAGCACTGTAGTTATTTAAGATGAAAAAAAAACCACACATATATATATATATATATATATATATATATATATATATATATATATATTTGATGTTCTGTTTATTTATTGTTGTCTTTTTCTACTGTAGCGCTACCCCTGCAGTAGACATAGATTGATTTCTCTGTATTCTCCTGCCTCGACTCTGAGGACAATCTCAGCCCCACTGGCACACCAGTTTAAGTAAATGGATACTGCACTACTACTTGGAGCACACATATACATACCCTGCACACAACTAGGGTTCAGCATCAAAAAACAAACATCAGACTGGTTAGTAATAAATTAACACAATATACTGTCATAGGTTGCAGTAAATAGCAGTATGCACATTATTTATTTATTTCAGGTACCGGTACTTATATAGCGCATTCAATTTACGGAGCGCTTTTACATGTACATTGAATAACTTGATTCACATCAGTCCCTACCCTCAAGGAACTTACAATCTAAGGTTCCTAACTCACATTCACACATACACTTACTAGGGCCAATTTTAGACAGGATGTCTTTTGGAGTGTGGGAGGAAACCGGAGTACCCGGAGGAAACCAACGCAGGCCCAGGGAGAGCAGGCAGACTCCAGCCAGGTAGTGTCATGGTTAGGATTCGACCGGCGACCCTTTTTCTGCTAGGTGAAAGTGCTACCACTACACCACTGTGCTGCCCATAAATGAGCAAGTAAAGGATTAGATCAATCACCGTTCACTAGGCAATATGTTTACTAGGCTATTGTGGCATAGAATGGCATTCTATGCAGATAAATTAGAGTAAACCTGGTAATCCACAAAATCAGCAAGAAATAATGGCATTAGAAAACAGTAACAGCAATGATAATCAATACTGCGATAACTGCTTTGTATATAATAGGCTATAACCGCTTTAGAGTACACTCTATATGAATGAAGTTTAGGACTTCCTAAAGAGGTACCTCTTACTATGAAACAGCTATCTGAATGAGTAGTCTTTAGCCCTAGCTCTTTAGCTGGTTAGCTTTGGGGCCCACTCTTTACGGTGGCGCACATGAGTACAGTCTCAGTAAAGTTTGCATGCAGTAAATAGTTCTGCTAGTTAGATGACAAGACTCTATGTGCTCAGTGCCTGCTAGCAGGAAGACAGATCTCAATGTCATCCCCTGACAGAGTGGAGATCTGCCTTGTTTACTTAGGCAGATCCCCGTTCTGTCACGACAGGGAACTATCGTGGGTGGCCGGCGGACATCGAGCCAATCCGAGCATACGCGCATGCCACCAAGAATGCTAGTACCGGTACGGCGATTTGCGCAGCTGAGCCATCTTGCCGCAGTACATCTGCGGCGGGTGACCGGCAAGTGGTTAAAAACATTGCTAGCAATGTTTTTTTTTGGGGGGGGGGGAGTGGAGGTGAAAAGACTTTGTATGTCTCTTTTGGCAGAAAGAAATCCTTTTTGGTCCAAAGATATTAACCCAGCAGAAGTGGAGGAGAAGGTGGCAGTGGCAGGCTGAATGGTGAAGGACAGCTCTTGCCCATCATGGCCCTAGTGGGCAATGTACAGGTCCACTTTAAATAGTTAGGTTTGGACTAAAGCTTAAACCCCACTTGGGATAGGTGAATTTTGTATGTATTCATGGGTTTCCTACCCCAATTTAAAAACATACTTGCAGGTTTTTTTGCTTTCACCCTCCACCCAGAATTTAAATCATGCATTCCAGTATGGGATTGATAATATAGGGCTTGATGTGAATGGTTTTATGGTCTTTGTCAAAGGAAATCTGTAGGAGTGTTGTGCATTATTTCTTTTGTTATTTAATATGGTGAGGACATAAAAATAGGTTTTAAAGGATATGTCAACTTTCAGATAGATTGTACTTATCACCCAACTCCTTATAAGCTAACGTACTCCATCCTCTCTATCACATTGTCACACAGTTCCTGGGTGCATATCAGAACATCTTGACTCAACAAGAGGGTATAATACCTCTACCCACTTAAAGTATTTATACTGAGGAAGTATTTAACTCCTTGTTTGAGAAATAGGAGGATCAGCCTGGAAGCTGATCCCAGTACAATTCAATGACCTCCCTGTGGTGCCTGTGCAGGTTACAAGTAGGTTGGTTAGAGCAAGGGACAGTTCACACCTTAATGCGGTACAGGAAACCCGCGTTCCATGTGTTTCCCACACCCTGTTCAAAACTCACTGCAGTTGCGATCTGCAGCGGATATCAGTGTTAACTTAACTCCAAACGCAGACCCCAAATGCAGGTCGCATGCGCAGTGTGTTTGCCTTCTCCGGATTACATGGTACAGTAGTACCATGCAATCTGGTTCCTGTGCATTTTATAAAGTAGTGCATGCACTACTTTTGATGCTGTCTGGCATAATTTCAGCCCATTCAAATGAAATCACACTGCATCCCAGCCCCTTATCACGTGATTAGCTGTCAGCCAATGACAGCTGATCACGTGATGTAAACAGAAGATCGGTGATTGGTATTTTTTATTCCCTCACGCTAACAGCGTGAGGGGAAAAAATAGTCAATCACACAGAGAGCCGCGGCTGCTCACCTGTTCCCACAAGTGCCACCTGCCAGTGCCACCTATCAGTACTCACCAGTGCCACCTACAGTGCCCAGCGTGCCATCTACCAGTAACCACAGTGCCACCTATCTTTGCCCACCAGTGCTACCTATCAATGCCCAACAGTGCTGCCAATCAATGCCCATCAGTGCCTCATCATCAGTGCCACCAATCAGTTCTGCCTATCAGTGTCACCTACCAGTGCCCATCAGTGTCACCCATCAGTGCCCATCAGTGCCACCTATCAGTGCTGCTTATCAGTGCCACCCATCAGTGCCCTTCAGTGCCACCCAGCAGTGCCCATCAGTGCCACCTCATCAGTGCTTATCATTGCCACCTATCAGTGCCTATTAGTGCTGCCTTATCAGTGCAGCCTGTGCCCATCAGTGGAGCTTATCAGTGCCCATCAGTGCAGCCTCATCAGTGCCTATCTGTGCCCATCAGTGCACATCAATGAAGGAGAAAAAATTACCTGTTTTCAAAATTTTATAACAAACTATGCAATAGGTTTTTTTTTCAAAATTTTTGGTCTTTTTTCATTTTTTTTTTAGCAAAAAATAAAAAATCCAACAGTGATTAAATACCACCAAAAGAAAGCTATATTTGTGGGGGAAAAATTATAAAAATCTCATTTGGGCACAGTGTTGCATGACCGCGCAATTCTCATTCAAAGTGTGACAGCGCTGAAAGCTGAAAATTGGTCTGGGCAGGAAGGGGGATTAAGTACCCAGTAACCAAGTGGTTAACATTACAGGTAGTGTATTTCTAGCCAAAATGCTAGAGCCTCTGCTGGGGATTTTTTCCTGTCTATGCCTCTGTTGGTTAGGTTCACCTTCCCTGTCCTGTTGATCATTGTCACCAGGACAGAAAAGGATAGGAAGTGGAGGTAAGGGGAAAACCTTCAATAGGGATACCTGTTCTAGTGATGTAATGCAATAGATATTTTTTATAAAGTTATACTAAATTAAAAGCACTACACAGGTTTAAAATTCATAATTGTTTAGCTGAACACTGGTTAATTTAAAACACAGGAGGTCAGCATCATCTCTGAATGAATGCAGAGCGTTCCCTGATTGCATGAGCATGGAGAGGCGGGGTGGTGATGGACCCATGTGAAGCCTAGTACACACGGGCCGAATTCTGGGTGTCGATTCAATAAAAACCGCCCGACATTCGACCTATGTGTATGGCAGCCAATCTGACAGAAGCCAACCATTTGGGTGGCTTCTGTCGGATGAGCATGCTGGAAAACCAGCAGCTGGCCAGCTCCCGATCAGCACTCACAGCATAGGTGTGCGCAGGGTGTGTGTCAGGTGTGCCTGGGCACACCCTAATCACTCTGTGTGGTGCCAATTCCCACTACTGCCTGCCCCCCACCGCAGTGCTGCTGGCTTCCCTCCTTTCCTCTACCCCTGGCTGCTGCGGGGGATCGTTCAGGATGGATGGAGGGGAAGGGGCTAATCAATATGTCATTAATCAGCCCCTTCTTTTTCTAAACAAACACAGGGAGCACACTCACTCACTGTTTTTTTATGCTTCAGTTTGGAAATGAACAGGAAGCCACTCAGCACAGAGCACTTCTCATTCATTCACTGTCGAGGCTGCAGAGAAAGGCATTTGTGTTTGAGCTTTGGGGTGCACACCCCAATGCAATGGGCTGCTCACACCTATGGCTCTCAGCCACAAAATGCCATCCGGTTTTGGCAGAGATGATCGGATAGCAGCGGGTGTCAGAGGATATGTCACCGCTGACATCCGCCGCTCTCTATAAGGTGACCTGATCGGACAGCCCATGTGAAAGGGCCCTAAGGGCAAAGCTGTTTTGTTAGAAGCACCAACTAGTCAAAGACAGAATTGCTTAGAGTCTACTGCTATGCTGTTGCTTTCTTGTAAAAAACACTCTGTTGATGATGTCTCTATAGTGATTTTAATTGTGCAGCATTTTAGCCAGGGATGTAAAGATACCAAAAAAAAATATAAGGAGTGGAGTTGTGCTTATGGTTCAATCAAAAAGAAAAGCAGCTAGCAAACCACTAGATATACTGTACATGGTTATACAGCATAGAAAATAACAATGCTGCACTAAACAAAATATGGGTATCATCATAATCCAATTCTGTGCAATAAAAACTGATAATGATAAAAGTGTAGATAAAAAAAAAAGATATTGTATTCAATACAGTGTCACAAAATTAGCAAATCAAGTCCATTCATCATAAAATAGTGAAAAAAAATCCCATAATAACCATCTCTGTGCAAAAAACAATGCGCAAGGAAAGGGATTTAATTGGATGTAATCCACACCAGGGTCAATGTTTCTCAACTCCAGTCTTCAAGTACCCCCAACATGTTTTAAGGCTTTCTATTATTTTGCACAGGGGATTTGATCAGTTTCACTGCCTTAGTAATTACCACAGCCATTTCATCTGAGGGAAATCCTGAAAACATGACCTGTTGGGGGTACTTGAGGACTGGAGTTGAGAAACATTGGTGTGGAATTGTGGTATGATAATAAACATATTTTGATTAGTGCAGCACTGTTTTTTCTATGCTCTGTAATCGGCACCTGCTGTGCCTTGATGACTGCTGAGAACAGTGATGCTGCCAATGTAGCGCCCTCTACCATAGGTAGGTGCTTAGAGAGAGATTTTTGTGTTAGGTGAGGTAAATTTAGTCAGACCTGATTGTTTTGATTCTGGGCCGGGGAGTGGCCTAGGGAGTGACTGGTGATTGCAGGTAGTGACACCCCTTGGTAACCCCTCCTTTCTGGTTTAGAAAGTTCTGAAAAAAAGGGTGGGGAAGAGGAGGGGAAGCTTCCTGAGGTATGTTAAGGAGCTCTGACCAATCCCCAGGCTGGATTGGCAGGAGGCAGGCCTCCTTAAATACCTGGGGTCAACCCTGTCTGGGAGGAGAGTTTGGATGGAAAAGATGGAGATGGAATAGTGTGGAGGCTGTCATTGCCTTGGGGAGCCCCCTGTCTGGGGGCTGACCTTGGCCTGAGAGAGCTCGGGTGCAGCCAGGAGGAGAGGCACAAGGGAGAGTGGGAAAGGACAGCGGGAGAGAGCACTCATCAGAGAGGTCCCAGGAGAGGAACAGGCGTCGGTGAGTGATGCACACCCTGGAAAGTGGGGAGGGGTACAGCGGAGTGGATTGGGGTGAGAGACAGTCTGAGAAGGGTACAAGAGCCAGTTGGGACTGTGATGTCACTGTGGCAGTGGAGAGGGCCGTTGCAGCAAGGAGGGCTGGCAGGGCCTGGAAGAAGATGGACTAGGAGTAGTAGTCCATCAGGCTAGCTAGCACCTAATGTACTTTGCTACACTTTGGGGGGCTCACAGTCCCTGCCTGTAATGGGTGGTCCGGAGGCCATGCTAAAATAACAGCAGGCCTCACCATGTGCTAGCTAGGCTGGGAAAACAAGATTTTTGCATGAGAGTGGAACAAGAGTCATTGAGAAGCAAGTCTGTGCAGGACAGTGGGACATGAGTTATAAAGAAGCAAATGTGTGCTGGAGGAAGAGAAGGAGTATATATACAGGATGTGTATATAGATGGTCCGATTCAAGTTGGAGTCAATCCGCTGGGCATCCCATAACTATCCCAATCTCTATCCAAGTTCAATCCCTCAATAGAAAAACAAATTAAAGTACCGGCCTGTTTCGTGACTCCGGATGAAAAGGAAAAGTGTGATTGAGGGCAGTGTGAAGGGTGGAACCACTACATTCAGCAACCCCCAAGAGGGCAATGGCTACACCAGTATGACATGCCTACATTAATATCATTTCTACAAAAAATCATTACATCTACTAAATATTTTTCAAGCAGGTTATAGAATAACCCTCCAATTTCTACTTTTTTTGTGGTTTGTGCCTAAAATGTTTTCCATGTTATTTGGTTGATCGATTTTTTAAAATGTTTTCAAAAATCAGGTCATGGCTTTATTAGATATTTTATTGCATTATTTTTATCTGTTTTTCGTGTTGTTAGACTTTTTACATATTTTGCAGAGAAAGTCAGAAAACGCGACATTGTGTTGCATTATTAATTGTTAAATATTAAAATGTTTATGTTCATTGTTTTGGATCCTTTTCTCTAGTTAAAGCTTGGCATTAGGTGTTACGTTCAAAGAGATTTTGTTTAATTGATTAGAAGTCACAGTTCTATTAAAATGACTGTGAAAAAGGATAATAGCTTCTTAGGGATCATAATGAGAATGCTGGCTGTCACTTCATGCAAGATGCCAGCAGCAGGCAGACTTCCCAGTAAGATCCAACATCCCCAAACTAGAGCCGAAGGGAGCTTGAAGTTTTAAAAGCTCCCTAAAAGCCTCTCATAGCTTGCTGAAAGCAAATTCTGGTCTACTAAGTAACCTAATGTTAGACATCAATCATGCAATAACAGTGCCTTAGCCAAACAATAACTTGAATCAGATTCTGTCTAGAAAAGAGCAAAGCCACAGTTTCCTCAAAAATTTCCAATAAACATAGGCGAAATAACAACAAAACGTGTGCCACTCCCAGGAATACTGTGAGTATCTGAACAATCTCAGCACTAGACAAAATACCCTTACCATTAGTGATAGACAGGAGTTTGTCTACCCCAGTGGTTCTCAACTCCGGTCCTCGGGACCCACCAACAGGCCAGATTTTAAGTATTACCTTGGGGAGATGCAGACTACAACACTGCAATCACTGAGCAGCAAATGATATCACCTGTGATGTATTTCAGTTATCCTGCAAACCTGGCCTGTTGGGGGGTCCCGAGGACCGGAGTTGAGAACCACTGGTCTACCCCAACAATCACATAAGGGCATAACCATAGCTCTCAATTCTCTCTTGTTTGCAGGGACTGTTACTCTTTTGGAACCAAATCCTTTTGTCTCTCTTAGCTTCTCACTTGTCACTCTTTTTGGTCCAATGTATACATTTCTAAAATGTTCTATTTAAAGTGGTTGCAATGCCTAAACATTTTACCTTAATGAATTCCCTGCATCAAAGTGGACCTTCACTCTCTTCATTATTTTTAATCCGTAGCTGCTAGCATTAGTACACATATATCATATTTACTCTTTTTTTTTTACATTTCTTCACTTACTTCCTGGTTTCTAGGCCTAGGCAAATGGTTTCATACATCCTAGGAATCTTCAGAAGGGGAGTGGCCTTGTCTGACAAAGGGGCCCTGCATGGCCTTATGTGTACCATGTGACCACGAGAATAAAGCTTTGGACCCTTCTTGAAGAATCCTTGGTGTACTGATGACATCTCTTCGATTGTCTACGGTTCCCAGCCTGTGGTTATTCCAACACTCATTATAACTGAATAGCCATTTTCAGAAACTTATGTGTGGGGAATATTGCGTTTGGATTCTCAGCTGAGCACACCCTCCTGCCTGTATGCCTAAGCTAAGGTCAGAAGGATTCCAAGAAATAAATTCTACATGAATCACCTGCCCATATTCAAGATGGCCACAACTAGAAATGTCAGGGTTTTTTTTTTTTTTATATACTGATTTCTCCACAAAATATAGCATGGAGACATGAATGAATGTGTGGGAGTTTGCTTTGATTATTAATGTAAGGTACCTGGTGGGTAGAGCCTGATCTATGCAGAGGAAGGCCTCTCTTACACCTCTAACTCGAGGCCCCTGTTAGAGTATACAGGTGGCACAGGAGTGCAGAGTCGCAATCCGTATGTCCGTCCTCCCACACGAGTCGACTCTTAGGTTTGCGTTATAAGGG
>BLSH010019660.1:88651-104804 GCA_018402905.1 Glandirana rugosa | reverse complement strand
AAGACAACCAGCCGGTCGGTCCGGCACTTACCCCATCTAGATGTGTAGCGGGTGGCATGCAGCGGCTTTGTGTCCGCTCCACCATCTGCGGCTTCCAGTGTTGGCTCCTACACTCCTCCTAGGCGTCCAAAGGGATCGCCTGTCCTTTCAGCCAGTCGGGTGATGGGTTTCAAAACCTGCTTCCTGATTGGCCGGCAGGAGGATCAGAGTTACAATAGCGAATATTAATTCGCTGTTGTTACACACCTGGGTGGGCTCCAGGCACATTCTCTGCTCCCCGAGCCCACCCTATTGGGAAGCCTATTAGAGCCTCTGGCTCTAATAAGGTGCTTCAATAAGCACTCCCCCGCTAAGGAATTCATGCATCCGGCGTTCTGAAAGGGGCCGGCTCCATAGATGGGGGAGGCAGTGATGGATAGGGGCGGAGCTCCTGTGCCCTAAATGGACGGGCCGCCCCTGGCCGGTAGACATGCTTGCTGCTGGGCTGCTGGTGGAGTAGTACGCCAAATGGCAGCGGATCACCCAAGGGCAGGAATAGGCTGGTACTTTAGCATAGAGCAGGTCCCAGTGGCAGATGGACAGGTGCTAGCAACTTTTTGAATAGATTAGAACATAAGCAGAGCCAGACAAGCACATACACAGAACGATCATATCAAGTACAGATGCGGAGGCAGGAGAATGGTCAAAGAACAATCCGGGGTCGATGCATGCGGAGAACAGGAACAAGCTGGGTCAGTATTTCAAAAGCAGATGCAGGTAACAGGGAACAGGACAATCAGAGAATGCTGTAGACGAGACAGCACTGATCCTGGGTGCTGGTCCAGCTTAAATAGCCCATTAGGCTCCTTTATCTGTCATGTGGTGCGGTACGCATTGTGGCACATGCCCATATTTGTTCGCATTCTGGTGCATATTGGTTCGCCTGCGCATGTGCATATGAGTTTGCACGGTAGCACGCGCTAACGCATCTCTTCTTCCAGAGATTAAAAAAAAAGGGTTTAATTAAAACTTTAATGTAAGTGCTACCACTATCAATGCAAAAATAGACTAGTGTCAGTACTGCTGCCCATACCTCTTGTGTTCCCACAAGTGTCCACAAAACATAAATACACTATATTGCCAAAAGTATTGGGACACCTGCCTTTACACGCACATGAGCTTTAATGGCATCCCAGTCTTAGACCGTAGGGTTCAATATCGAGTTGGCCCAACCTTTCCAGCTATAAGAGATTCAACTCTTCTGGGAAGGCTGTCCACAAGGTTTAGCAGTGTGTCTATGGCAATGTTTGCCCATTCTTCCAGAAGCACATTCGTGAGGTCAGGCACTGATGTTGGACGAGAAGGCCACACTCCCAGTCTCTGCTCTAATTCATCCCAAAGGTGTTCTGTCAGGTTTAGGTGCAGGCCAGTCAAGTTCCTCCACCCCAAACTTGCTCATCCATGTCTTTATGGCCCTTGCTTCGTGCACTGGTCCAAATCATTTGGTGGAGGGGGGATTATGGTGTGTGATTGTTTTTCAGGGGTTGGGCTTGGCCCCATAGTTCCAATGAAGGGAATTCTTAAGGCATTAGCATACCAAGACATTTTGGACAATTTCATGCTCCCAACTTTGTGGGAACAGTTTGTGGATGGCCTCTTGCTGTTCCAACATGACTGCGCACCAGTGCACTGGTGCAATGACGTCACATGGCCCCACCTAGTGATGTGTTTCATCACGTGATGCATGACTTCCTTTTAGAATGAGTAGGTGTGATGAGCACCACCATTTATATAAATGCTCCATGATTAATGATTACATTAACCACTTCAGTAAACATGGTACTGTAAAGGTGCCATTTAGAGTTGAGCGGACACCTGGATGTTTGGGTTCGGCCGAACTTCACGAAAAAGTTTGAGTTCGGCCCTGAACTTGACCCAGAACCCCGAACCCCATTGGAGTCAACGGTGCCCCAAACTTTTGGGAACAAAAATGGCTCTAAAAAAGTCCTGGAAAGGGCTAGAGGGCTGCAAAAGGAAGCAAAATGGGAGTAAGAGTAGGACAAGTGCCCTGCAAACAAATGTGGATAGGGAAATAACTTGAAATCACATAAAAAAATAAAAAATGGAGGAGGAGGGGGATGTGGAGTAGGAGGTTGAGGAGGCGGTGATTGTGGCGGTGTAAGTGGTGAAAGTAGCAGTGGAGGAGGAGGTAGCCAACACTGTTTTTTGTTTGTTTGGTTTTCTTTCTAATTGGGGTAGCCCCCAAAATATTGAGACATATTAAAAAAAAAAGGATACATTCACTTAAGTATACCAATGGCTGTGTGAGGCCGGTATAAATGGCTATTCTGCACAAGGTACAGACAAGTCTTGTGGGATCCATGCCTGGTTCATTTTAATAAATGTTAGCTTGTCCACGTTGGCTGCGGACTGGCGGCTGCACTTGTCTCTGATAACGCCCCCTGCCGTGCTAAACACACGTTCAGACAATACATGTGCCCAATTTGGAGACCCAGAAGTTGAATGGGGCAGACCCATCAGGCAGTACGTGTAGGCGTGTGCACACATATTGTTCCACCATGTTGCTGAAATGCTGCCTCCTGTTAAGACGTTGCCTATCAGCTGGCGCTGCTGACAAAGCTTTTCCACATTTCGGCCATGCTAACCCTGCCTTCTGAGGTGCTGGCGGTGCCACAGCTGCATTGGCGACCTCTTCCTCCTCCTCTGCCTTCACCCTGTGCTTCCACTGAGCCCCCGGTGTCATTTGGGAATGCCCTCAGCAGCGCGTCTAACAGCGTGCGCTTGTAGTCACGCATCTTCTGATCACGCTCCAGTGAGGGAACGTTGTCCTTGTAATGGGGATCCAGCAGGGTGGCCACCCAGTAATCAGCACAAGTTACAATGTGGGCAACTCGGCTGTTGTTGAGCAGGCACTGCAGCATGTAGTCGCTCATGTGTGCCAGGCTGCCCAGAGGCAAAGACAAGCTGTCCTCTGTGGGAGGTGTATCATCTCTGTCCTCTGTATCCCCCCACCCATGCTCCAGTGATGCCCATGAGCTGCATTGGGTGCCACCCTGCTGTGAACACGGTTCCTCCTCATCATCATCCTCGTCCTCCTCATCCTCCAGAACTGTGCCCTGGCTTGAAAAAGTTTTACCTGGCTTACGCTGGTGCAGGAACCCACTCTCCGAGCCACTTGTGAATGACTGGCCTGATAACCGTGGAAAGGACCCTTTTTCCTCCTCCTCTTCCTCCTGTGCCACATCCTCTTCCATCATCGCTCGAAGTGTTTTTTCAAGGAGACATAGAAGTGGGATAGTAACGCTGAGAACAGCGTCATCGGCACTGGCCATGCTGGTGGAGTACTCGAAACACCGCAATATGGTACACAGGTCTCGCATGGAGGCCCACTCGTTTGTGGTGAAGTGGTGCTTTTCCGCAGAGCGACTGACCCGTGCGTGCTGCAGCTGAAACTCCACTATTGCCTGCTGCTGCTCACTCAGTCTCTCCAGCATGTGCAAGGTGGAGTTCCACCTTGTGGGCACGTCGCATATGAGGCGGTGAGTGGGAAGGCCGAAGTTCTGCTGCAGCGCAGACAGGCGAGCAGCAGCAGGGTGAGAACACCGAAAGCGCACACAGACGGCCCGCACTTTCTGCAGCAGCTCTGACATATCCGGGTAGTTTTTTAGAAATTTCTGCACCACCAAATTCAGCACATGCGCCAAGCAAGGGATGTGCGTCAAACCGGCTAGGCCCACAGCTGCTATGAGATTTCGCCCATTATCGCTCACCACCAGGCCGGGCTTGAGGCTCAGTGGCAACAACCACTCATCGGTCTGTTGTTCAGTGCCCATCCACAACTCCTGCGCAGTGTGGGGTTTATCCCCAAAACATATCAGTTTTAAAACAGCCTGCTGTTGTTTCCCCCTGGATGTGCTGAAGTAGGTGGTGAAGGTGTTATGCTGACCAAATGAGGGGGTGGTAGAGGAGGAAGAAGCGGAGGAGGAGGAGGAGGCAACAGGAAAGAGAAATGCCCTGCAATCCTCGGTGGCGGAAGGGCATGCGCCAAACTGCTATCCACCTCAGGCCCACCCGCCACTATATTTGCCCAGTGTGCAGTTAGCGAGATATAGCATCCCTGCCCGTGCTTACTGGTCCACATATCAGTGGTTATGTGGACCTTGCCACAGATGGCGTTGTGCAGTGCACACTTGATCTTGTCCCCGACTTGTTTGTGCAGGGAAGGGATGGCTCGCCTGGAAAAGTTGTGGCGGCTGGGAACCACGTACTGTGGGACAGCCACCGCCATCAGGTTTTTAAAACGGTCAGTGTCCACCAGACAGAATGACAGCATTTCAAAGGCCAGGAATTTTGAAATGCTGGCATTCAAAACCAGGGAAAGCGAGTGGGTAGGGGGGTATTTCCGCTTTCTCTCCAGTGTTTGGGAGATGGACAGCTGTAAGCTTCCATGGGACCATGTGGAAATGCTTGGGGACTGTGGTGGACATGGTGGCGTTGCTGTCAGATCATTTGTTTGCTGGGTGGCAGGTGACACTGGCACTGTAGAGGTGGAGGAAGTGGCCGAGGCAGCAGCAGAAGAGGAAGCAGGAGGAACCCGAGACCTTTCTTGGATTTTGAGGTGCTTATTCCAATGCAGCTCATGCTTTGCATTTAGATGCCTGGTCATGCAGGTTGTGCTCAGGTTTAGAACATGTATGCCTCGCTTCAGGCTCTGATTGCACAGCGTGCAAACCACTCGTGTCTTGTCGTCAGCACATTGTCTGAAGAACTGCCACGCCAGGGAACTCCTTTGAGCTGCCTTTGGTGTGCTAGGTCCCTGGGTGCGGTGGGTAGTAGCAGGCGTACTGTCTAAGGGGATGGTCGCTCCGCTTTTGCAACCTGCTTCCTCTTTTGCTGTGCTGGTGCCTTTGTGTGACCACCACCTCTTCCTCCAAACTGCACACGTCACTCGCATGACCTTCATTCCATGTGGGGTATAGGACCTCATCATCCTCCACATCATCTTCCACCCACTCTTCACCACTGCCCTCCTTGTCAGTCTGCACACTGTAGAAAGCTGCAGCAGTTGGCACCTGTGTTTCGTCATCATCAGAGACGTGCTGCGGTGGTGTTTCCATGTCCTCATCCTGAAACAGAAGTGGTTGGGCATCGGTGCACTCAATGTCTTCCACTTCTGGGGCAGGGCTATGTGGATGGCCCATGTGAAGGAACTGGAGGCACTGTCTGCCACCCAATCTACGATCGCCTGTACTTGTTCTGGCCTCACCATTCGTTGAGTGGCATTCGGGCCTACCATATAAGGTTGAAGGTTCTGTCGGCTACTCGCACCTGAGGAAGGTGTTTCAGTTGTGCATGTAGCTGTCACAGATCGACCACGTCCTTTCCTTGCAACAGGAGCTTCACCAACATCACCAACACCAGCAGCACTACGACCACGTCCCTTATTTGATGCTCTCCTCATTCTGGACGCAATTGTACTATTTAGCACAAATTTATATTATTTTTTATAACGCTAATCTGTCCCTCACACCAGCAGCAGGATTCTCTCCCTACACTAGTATGAGATGATTTTATAACGCTAATCTGTCCCTCCCACCAGCAGCAAGAACCTCTCCCTACACCAGTATGAGATGATTTTATAACGCTAATCTGTACCTCACACCAGCAGCAGGAACCTCTCTCTACATCAGTATGAGATGATTTTATAACGCTAATCTGTCACTAACACTAGCAGCAGGAACCTCTCCCTATACCAGTATGAGATGATTTTATAACGCTAATCTGTCCCTCACACCAGCAGCAGGAACCTCTCCCTACACCAGTATGAGATGATTTTATAACGCTAATCTGTCCCTCACACCAGCAGCAGGAACCTCTCCCTACACTAGTATGAGATGATTTTATAACGCTAATCTATCCCTCACACCAGCAGCAGGAACCTCTCCGTATACTAGTATGAGATGATTTTATAACGCTAATCTGTCCCTCACACCAGCAGCAGGAACCTCTCCCTATACTAGTATGAGATGATTTTATAACCCTAATCTATCCCTCACACCAGCAGCAGGAACCTCTCCCTATACAATTATGAGATGATTTTATAACGCTAATCTGTCCCTCACAGCAGCAACAACATCCTCTCCCTACACTAGTATGAGATGATGTGACATGCAGCGCTATGTGACTCCAGCTTATATCGAGGCTGGGTCACATGATGCACTGGCCAATCACAGCCATGCCATTAGTAGGCATGGCTGTGATGGCTTCTAAGGGCAAACAAGTGAAACGCTTGTTGATTGCCTGCCCTGCAGCTATTCAAAAGGCACGAAAAAGTACCCGAACCCGGACTTTTACTCAAATGTCCGGATTTGGGACACGGACACTTAACCAGTTCCCGACCGCGCGCCATGTTTTCACGGCGGCAGTCGGGATGCTGAGCGCGAATCTCCGTAAAAAGACGGCGATCTGCAATCAACCACTAGGGGCTCCTGAGGAGTGTGCCCGTGGCTCGGGCGAACCCGATGTCCGCCGGCGAGCCGCGATGAGCGGCCACAGGGAGAGAACGGGGAACCGCCAATGTAAACACGGCGGTTCCCCGCTCTGTTAGTAGGGGCATGGGTGATCTACTGATCCCTGTCACTGGGATCAGTCAGATCTCTCATGCCCATGTTAGTCCAACCCCCCCACAGTAAGAACACACCAGGGAACACAATTAACCCCTAGATCTCCCCCTGCAGGTTAACCCCTTCACTGCCAATGACATTTATACAGTAATCAGTGGACATTTAAATTTCTGATCGCTGAATAAATGTCATTGGTCCCAAAAAAGTGTCAAAAATGTCCGACATGTCCGCTGAAATATCACAGTACCGCTAAAAATCGCAGATCGCCGCCATTACTAGTAAAAAATTAAAAAATAAAAAACCCCAGAAATTAATTTTCATCATCCGTAAACGCGGCCACTTTTGCGCAAACCAATCAATAAACGCAGATTGCGATTTTTTAATCACAAATATGAGGAATTATATAAATCGGCCAAAAACGGTGAAAAAAATGTTTTTTTATATATTTTTTTTAATTTGAATTTTAGCAAAAAGTAAGAAATTTGGGTTTTTTTGCAAAATGGTCGCTCTTCTTTTGTTTATAGCGGCGAACAGAAATGACACAGAGGCGATCAAATACCACCAAAAGAAAGCTCTATTTGTGGGAAAAAAAGGACGCACATTTTGTTTGGGTGCAACGTCGCACGACCGCGCAATTGTCAGTTAAAGCGAAGCAGCGCCGAATCGCAAAAAGTGCTCTGGTCTTAAAGCTGGAAAACCTTCCAGTTGGTATGTGGTTAAAGTCCGGTACGAACCCAAACTTTATAGTTCGCTCAACTCTAGTGCCATTATCTTCCTCACCCCATGCTGCCAGGACCCCCCATTGTCTCCAATCTGCTGTGTGATCATTGAACCTAGAAGCCCTCAGTTCTGATGGTTTCTGTGCTCAGATTTGTGAAATTCAGATCTGAAAAATTGTGAATTTTGAAGTTCAATTTTTCCACAAAGGCCATAGCTACAAAGGTGTATGAGGGCTTGGTTTAGTGTGCATTGTTTCTACACAAGTTTACTTTAAGAAGCCATTATTGTAGTAGAATACTGTACATACTAGGTAGATACAAGCTAAAGTTCCCTTTTAGACACCATAAAAAAGCATTTCAGAGATTTACCCAGCCCTAATAAACAGCAAAGACCGGCCAGTGCCCTGAATTTTCTACCGCCAGGCTTTGAAGTGACAGTAAAGTAAAGGAGAAACAAAAGACTGATAAAGTCACCTTACTGGCATTGTAAGCAGATGAGTTAAGCTCCTAGTTCTGTCCCTCCATCTCTCAGCTTATGCTCAGATAAATAGAAAATTACAAAAGGCTAATAGCAAGTCAAATTCAAATATTTTTAGTGGTTGCATAACTGCATTGATTGGTGTTTAATAATTGCCTGAAGTTCATCTTTAAAGTTCTCTTGAATGAGGGATTGTAGGATAATTATATGAATGTAGAGTTTACGCATTATAGATTCATTCACTTTTGACAGGCATAAAGCTAAATGTTGAAAGGCTGTATAATTTAGAAGACAAAGGCAAAAGCTTGAACTATGTTTTTCCGAATTCCTAGCAATCATCCTATTGTCTTGCAAGAGATTTTAAGTTCACTACAGAGATCTGTGACAATGTTGCAAACCCGCAGCAGTGTTTGTTATGCATGTCAATCAATCTTATTTCAAAAAAATGTTATTGCTATTCAAAATATCCAAGCGGGCACATATTTAGTTGCTATAGTCATGTTCATTAGTATTTCTAAATGAGCTAAATTAGCCACTATTTTAGTACAGCTCAAAGGCGTTTTCTAATAATAATAAAATTATGGTGTCTATTGCATAGTACATTTACTTGATTTGTACAAATTATTCATTTTATTTTTAAGTGATCAGGGCACTTCAGTAAACCAACTAGATAATCTTAGAAACAAACACAGTTTCATAAAAATCCTTACTTTCTTTTTATAAATAATTTTATTTAGATTTAGAGTTACTCCATTGTTACACGGAGAGAATTGAAGCTTCATTTAAAAGGAAAAGAGAATACAGCAAATAATGAGGACGTCAATTATTACTGCAATTACAAAAGAAACACCAACATATAAAGGCAGTGAAACATTATAAAGGGGCATAAATCCTAAGTTTAGCCAATCTAAAAAAAATTAGCACAAGGGGTATTTCTTACTCCGATGTGTCCCTTGTGCTGCTGGCTCTTGGATTCCTTTAAATCATCAGTCCCACCCCAGCTGCCATAATCTTCTGGTGCTGTGGGTGTTAAAGCGGTTGTATACCCCCAATATTATTTTTACCTACAGTTAAGCCTATAATAAGGCTTACCTGTAGGTAAAATTAATATTTCCTAAACCTGTACGGATTAGAAGATATTCACCCTGCATGCAGCCACTGACGTCAGTGACGCATGTGCTCTGATGATCCGGTGGATGCTGCCGGAAAATCAGAGCTCGCTGCCGGAACGAGGAGCTCCCATGCGCACACTTGCGGGAGTGATGTCTCGTGGCTCTGGCCACTCACAGTGCCGGAGCCGCATACCCAGAAGAAACATCAGGGACATCATGTCGGCTCCCTCAGCGCTGATCGTGCAGGCTGCGGGGGCCTCATTCTAAGGTAAATATTTCAAAATGTGCTAGTATGCGATGCATACTAGCACATTATGCTATTGTCTTGCAGGTGTTTGTTTTGCGGGTTTACTACTACCGTATATATTCGAGTATAAGCCGTCTCGAATATAAGCCGAGGCACCTAATTTTACCACAAAAAACTGGGAAAAGTTATTGAGCCGAGTATAAGCCTAGGGTGGGAAATGCAGCAGCCAGAACACAGGGACAGGGAGCCAGAACACAGGGATTGTAGCCAGGACACAGGGATTTTAGCCAGGACACAGAGACTGTAGCTGGAACACATAAGGGATGAGTAAGGTAGATTCACATTAAACAGAGCCACGCTGCTTCTAAGAGCCTTTCTGTGCGTGTAACTGTGACTAATCACATTGGAATGCAGAGAGAGAGCTGCAGATCTTCACTGAGATCAGGAGGTGGGCGGGACTGAACAGCTAACACCCGCTTGTCCCGCCCACCTCCCCGACATCAAGATGAAAATCTGACACCTCTCTCAGCATTCTCTACATTCCAATGTGATTAGTCACTGTTACATGCATAGAAAGGATCTTAGAAGAAGCGCGGATCTGTTTAATGTGAATCTACTGATCACCCACAGACATTGACTCGAGTATAAGCCGAGGGGGGTCTTTTTCAGCACAAAAAATGTGCTGAAAAACTCAGCTTATACACGAGTATATACGGTACTTTAACCACTTCAGCCCCGGAAGGATTTCCCACATTAGGACCAGAGCACTTTTTGCGATTTGGTACTGCGTCTTTTTAAATGAAAATTGCGCAGTCGTGCCACATTGTACCCAAACGACATTGGCATCCTTTTTTCCCACAAATAGAGCTTTCTTTTTGTGGCATTTGATCACCTCTGCGTCACTTCTGATCACCGCTATAAACAAAAAAAGACCGACAATTTTGAAAAATAACCAATATTTCTTGCTTTTTGCTAAAATACATATCCAAAAAAAAATATATATATAAAAAACGAATTCATTCATCGTTTTTGGCCGATATATATTTATATACCGTATTTTTTGCACCATAAGACGCACCTGACCATAAGACGCACCTAGGTTTTAGAGGAAGAAAACAAGAAAAAAAAATATTCTGAACCAAATGGTGTACTAAAATATTTACCAGTGCAGCCATATACCAGATCCATGAAATACAGTCATATACCAGATCCATGAAATACAGCCATATACCAGATCCATGAAATACAGCACAATACAGATCCATGAAATACAGCCATATACCAGATCCATGAAATACAGCACAATACAGATCCATGAAATAGAGCTCCACTCTGCAGCCAGATCCCATTCAGAAAGAAGCAGCTCCAGCCGCCGCAGTACTTCATTTGGCCACTGGGGCTGAATGAAGCCCCAGTGGCCAAATAAAGTACTGCGGCTGCTCTTTCTTCTCACTGTGGGAGATCAGAGCAGCACTCTATTGTTTCCGGGAGCCCGCAGTGTAATGCGAGCTCCGGGCGGTGACGAGGGGTGGGGGGTTCGCAGCATTCGCACCATAAGACGCAGGGAGACTTTCCCCCACTTTTTGGGGGGAAAAAAGTGCGTCTTATGGTGCGAAAAATACGGTATATATATATATATATATATATATATATATATATATACATACTGTACTTCCTAATATTTTTGGTAAAAAAAAAAAAAATTTAAATTGGCGTATATTGATTGGTTTGCACAAATGTTGCCGCGTTTACAAACAATGAGAATTCATTTATGGGGTTTGTATTTATTTATTTATTTTTTTGCTATTAATGGCAGCAATCTGAGACTTTTAGAGGTACTGCGACATTGCAGAGGACATGTTGGACACTTTTAACACTTTTTTGGGACCACTGGCGTTTATACAGCGATCAGTGCCATGAAAATGCACTGATTACTGTGTAAATGTCACTGGCAGGAAAGGGGTTAACACTAGGGGACGAACTAAATGTTAACTGTGTTCCCTGCTTTGTGTTTCTAACTGTATGGGGGCTGGACTGAGTGGGGGAGGAGAGTGATCGTTGCTCCCATATACAGGATGCATGAGATCACTCTCCTTCTCTCCTGTCAGAATGGAGATCCGTGTGTTCACACACATGGATCCCGTTCTGTCACTGCGGGGGAGCGATCACGGGTAGCCGACGGACATCGAGTCCGCCCTACCCACTCACGATCCACGATCACGCAGCCACCGGCAGGAGACGGCGATATGCGATATTGAACCATGTTGCCGCCTTCAATCCATGGCGGATGGTCGGCAACTGGTCAATAAAACTGATGGAACTCTGATATGCAATCATCAAGCCTGCCCAACCCTTTCTACACACCTCCTCTATTCATAGAAGCCATACTATAGTTTCTCTGAATGAAACAGGATAGATAAATGGAGGAGGGGCAGATGATTGAAAGGTCCATCCCACATGCTTCTTGTATTTAGACAATATTTACTTATCCTGGAGTTCTAAAAATATTTTCCATTTGTGAAATTTTAATGCAATGCCTTATAGAATATATTGTATTTCTAATTTATTGTTTAAATCCTTTCTGCTTGCTTGTAGACCAAGGTCAATTGCATTTACATGTCTACGATCATAGTTCAAACAACTTATTTAGCCATTGCAAATCAGGGCTATAGATAACAAGATTAAATTAGCGTATTTGAATACAGTTTGTGTCAGGGGCAAAATACATTTTTTGCCTCATAATTTTCAGAAGTGAAAATTAAACCATTTTGTTTGATAAAGTGAATCAAGTACAGTGGAATAATCACATTTCACAATATGATATGAATATGATTGAACAACAACTTACATTATCTCATAGTGCTGTGCTAGTTAGGTTCTGCATGATGATGATTAATGCCAACGCATTTTATATTTATTTTAAAAGAAATATAAACTTCACATACTTTTAATAACAAGTTGCCTATTACTCAGCATAGTTATTGCATATTGACATCCCTGTAGGCTGCTTAAATTAAAGAGGACCTGTTTAGCATTAACATTTTTAGAAGTTGAATATAATGGATGCTATAATAAAACAAAAAAGATATTATAACAACCAGTGGTGTATCATCCATGGGTGCAGGGTGTTCACTGAACACGGGCCCTGAGGGGTGGGGTGGCCCATTGCGCTCTCACCCACACTGCACCCATAGATGATCTCTCCCTGATTGACAGCATATACAGGATGATCTGTGCGGTGTGGGCTTGCACACGGGCCCACTAATTTCATGATGCACCCTTGATAACAATGCTAACCTTGCGCAAATGCACTGAGTGTAATAAGATGTTAAATAGTGTAAAACATGGGTAAACTTCAAACGAAAGAAAGTAAATAGAAGGTTTTTTCTAAAAACAAATAAATTCCCGGAGGTTAGGAAGGTCGTTTATTAATATGAATGAAAAAAAGTTTCTGGCTGCCACTGACAATATATGTGAGGTTGCCTTCTCAAAATGGACTGAAACTCTGCAAACTGCAAGAGAAGAGGGGGAGGACAAAGAGGACAGCTGCGCCAGGCTGCTCCCCACTACCACCAGGCCCAAAATCCCTGCTCCCCACTACCCCCAGTCCCCCACCCCCTACTCCCCACTACCACTAGGCCCCCAACTTCTGCCCAGCTACTCAAATCCCGAGGGATAAGGATTGAACTTCCCGTCTGTGTGTGTCCACCGCTGCAGCCGCCGCTCCAGCCATCTGTGTGTCATTTGCTCCAGTGTGTTCTCCGCCAGGCATGCGACATGTATTCTCGGGACGCTAGGTAGTGTGGGGCGCTGTGTTAAATTTTTCCTGGACCGTGATCTGCGCATGCCCAATGTTCCAGCTGATCCTAATGACTAGTGTGGGCGGGGCTGGACTGAGCTGTTTGTCTCCATATCTGTTGACGCTCTGCGCTGTGGTAAATTTTTCCTGGACCGTGATCTGCGCATGTCCAGTGTTCCAGCTGATTCTGATGAATGACGAGCCCTCACTGGAAGTAACGCGGTCGGTCCAGTTTTTTCATAAGTCAAGGAAAATTTTACTACTCCGGGATGGATGTCCGAGGAGATGATCTTCTGCCCCCAGGTGTGTGCTGTCAGCCCAGCGAGTGCAGTTGTCAATAGGAACACATTTCGAAGGCAAGCCACACCTTCTTCATCAGCCTATCAGTTTCAGGTAACTGGATTTATAAAGGCAGCAGATTAGCCAGATGACCCTCATAGGAATGTGGCAATTAGCGGGAATCAATCAGCACATTGCCGAGGTGCCAAAGTAAGTTGCTGCCGTTAATACACAATCTAAAAAACGTATGGAAAAACTATCTATGTAGGGAAAATTCCAATAATATATTATGTTCCTATGTATACTGTACAATATCACACAAAAACTACACATATATATATATATATATATATATATATATATATATATATATAGTGTAAAAATGTAAAAAAAAAATGAAAATAAATTACAAAAAAAAATGAAAATGAAAATAAAAGTAAAACATGTAAATGAAATAAAATAAAAATGAAAAAAAAATAATGAATGAAAATAAAAATGAAGATGGGCACATGCATGTGACTGAATATGACGAACCCATGAATCTTCATCTCCTCTCCACTCTGGCATAACTCCTCCAACCCTGACACATAGCAAATTGCTACGGGTCCGAACCGGTTCCCCGTACATCTGGAACCCGGTCTATGGGCAGAGACAGGCTAAAACCTGCCTCACAACCACCGCGGACAAAAGCCCCTGGAGACTCACAGGCCAACAAGATGGCATCGGCGCCGCTGCTGCCACATCGTACACAGCAGCAGCCAATGCCTTCTTCACCCATTCAGCTCAGGGAAGCTTTGCCACGGCTAGGACAGGTGAGCTGGTGGCTTATTCCACCAACGACTCTGTACCATCACCAGCAGGGGACCTGTTTTCCTCCCAAAACTCTGACATGAACAAACCCTTATGTGACATAGCCCTCAGTCAGGGGAGCCTGGAGGACAGTCCTTCTCCCACACCCCTTGTCTCTGCTGCTCCATCACAAGCTTATCCAGGGGATCCTGCCATCATAGCACATTTCTCTGTACTATTGGATCAGGGGCTGGAGAGGGCGATTAACCACATAACAACTGACCTGAAGCATGAGTTCCAGGAGTTGGGAACTCGCATAGGGACCATTGAGTCCAAATTAGATGGGTCTATCACAAGGACCAACCAAAATACTAAATGTATAGAGGACATACAACAGCGGATTCAATGGCAATAAGCAAGGAACTGATCTCCCACCTGTTGCCGGATCTTCCTTCACATAAATTGGAGTTGGATAGAGCTCACAGGGCCTTGTCTGAACCCTGCGGGAATGGTCTGCAATGGGACATCACCATGAAACCGCATTATTATTCGGTCAAAGATCAGGTGAAATTATGGATCTATATCTCCGAGAGCATCCCATCCAAATCTTCGCAGATATTTCCCCCACCAACGTGCAAAAACTCAGGGAGCTCAAACCATTACTACAGCCTCTAATAACTAATGGAATCAAATACCACTGAATCTTTCCTTACTGTCTAGCATTCACCTATCAACGCAGAAAGCATTCTTTTTCCACCTTTCAGGAGGGCGAAGCAGTGTTGAAAAAATTGGGCCTAATTTCAGTGGATCCTGGGGGCTCACTGCATCCCTCGCAGCCTCATACTTCTCCAGACAGACCACCCTGAAGCCAGTCTGGCGCTCAACTAGAAGCAAAGCCAAGCTGACAGTTAATTATCCTTGAGAAGGACGTGTACTTTTTTGTCTCACATACCCACCTTTGTGACAGTTGTCACCCCTTTTTCCTATGCTGATCCGTGAGCAGCATGAAAGTTGGATCTTCTTAATGATTCGTTATGTAACATTATGACTTTACAGTTTCGGAACTCCATTCGTTAGTTGGAGACCAACTTTGGGGGGAACCCCCGATAACAAATTGTCACTTTAACAATATCAGTGGCTCTCCATTGCATTTTATCCTCTAGTTTACTGCTATGATTTATGGGACTTCCTCAATCTGATGCTACTTTGTGTCATGAATACTTGAATAGGAATTTCAGGGTTTGGCGGAGGCTGGTAGTGGTGGCCATTCGCCTTGTTTGCTTTCATTCCTCCCATTTTGTGACGGGACCGAAATCAAACTGGGCACAAGGTCTTTTTGACTCTGTGCTGGTTCCAAAAGAAGTAAGGGAAGTGTCCCTATTGGTTACTATGCTTAAAAAGTTGCTGTTAGTATGATTGTGTATTATTATCCAACTCTCAAGGGGTGACTCTCTCTAGGGCCACTCTTCTTCTTTTCTTTTCTATACTGCCTTTTTTACTAATTCTCATCTGCTTTACTTTTATTTTGCTGTAATCCATTGTCTCCGACTCTAGAGGAACTGTATTCTGTGACCTCCATGGAATTGGTAAGTGACAGATTTTCTTCCATTGTGCACCATGGCATTCGCTGTGACAGATTTTCTTCCTTTGTGCACCATGGCATTCGCTAATCAACGTCATCCTTTCAAATTTGTTCCCCACAACGTGCAGGGCCTGAACTCACCAGTTAAATGTAGGATGGCACTCCAGTACTATAAATCTTTGAAGGCTGATGTGCTTTTTCTCCAGGAAACGCACCTTTCTCTGACTTACAAGCCTACATTTTTACACCATTACTACCCCCAATTCTACTTAGCGAATGGACCCGGAAAGACTGGAGGGGTGGCAATTTGCTTCTCTAAGCGGGTGACCTTCTCACTGGAAAAGCTCATGGGTGACCTGGATGACTGCTACCTTTTAAACTTTCCTACTGCAACTAATCGCTTACGGTACCACGTGTTTCCTTCTTTTAGACAGTGTCGCTTACGGTACCACGTGTTACCTTCTTTTAGACAGTGAATGGTTAAGGTACCTCCAGTGTCTTATGTCAAGGAGATCTCAGCCTCTG
>BLSH010019660.1:56317-70657 GCA_018402905.1 Glandirana rugosa | reverse complement strand
TTTAGGTGGCACAGGTGGGCACTGATAGCTGGCACAGGTGGGCACTGGTGCAACAAGCACTGTTAGGGATGGCACTGGCAGGCATCATATATGGGCACAGTGCCATCCCTACAGTGCATAATATGGCCCTTACCTGGTGGTCTAGTGGGGGCTCCCTGGTGGTCCTGGGCGGCCTCTGCATGACTTCCCTGGTGGTCCTGGGCGGCCTGGGTGTGCTGTCCGGCGGGGGGGGGGGGGCTCCCTGGGGTCTTGATCCGGCTCCCTGGTGGTCCAGTGGGGTGATCCTGAGGGTGGCTGCGCTGATAAACGTTCAGCGCAGCCCCCCTCATCAGACGAGCAGCCGATCGGCTCTCCGCTGCTCAGGTCTGCAGACCTGAGCAGAGGAAAAGCCGATCAACGGCTCTTTCTATTTACACTGTGATCAGCCGTGATTGGTCACGGCTGATCACATGGTAAAAGGCTTCGGATCGAAGCCTTTTACCTCGGTCGGTAGTGCGGTGGGTCAGACTGACCCACGGCACCACCGATCGCCGCGATGCGAGCCCCCAGGGGCGCGCGATCACGCATTATCCTGAGGACGTCAATAGACGTCCAGTCAGGATAATGAACCCCCCGCCCGGACGTCATTTGTCAATGCGCCGGGCGGGAAGTGGTTAAGGGAATAGATCCAGAAGCTCTCTAATTGAGAAATACCTCTCTTAATCCAACCTCCCCTCCAGGGGGGGACATATTTATCAATAACCTGAAAGAGGGTGCCTTCTGGGTTCCGGTCATGGTGTTTCAAGTAGTGTTTGGGTACACTATGATTAGTTTTTCCCCTTTAAAATATTTGCTATATGCTCATTGGCCCTGATGTTAAAAGACCTAGTGGTCCTCCCTACGTACTGCGTGTTGCAGGGGCAGGTCAGGCGATAAACAACATTTTTTGTTTCACAAGTGCTAAAAGACTTTATATCATATCTTCGGCCAGTAGTGGTAGAAGTGAAACTAGAAATATTTCTACTTTTACACTTATTCATCTTACAGACACAACATTTTTGGCATTTAAAATGTCCATGAAGATTCTGGAAGAAAGACAATTTTTTGGGTGGGTTGATCACATTTTGTGCAAGTTTATGTCTAAGTGAGGGCACTCCCTGTATGTGATTTGTGGTCTCTCAGGTAGGAGTGGACCCAAGACAGGATCATTACGTAAGACATTCCAATGTTTTTTGATAACGTTTTTGATTTGTCTGTGTTGAATGGAGTACCCTGTAAAAAAAGACCACTTTACATCATATCTCTGGATCTTTGGTTTGTCAACCAATAATTCGGTTCTGTCGATGTTTGTCATAGCCTGTATCTCGTTATCCAGTTCATTCCCTAGATAACCTTTCTCTAAAAACATTTCCTTTAAAATCAGAGCTTGTTCGGTGAATGTATTAGTGTCCGAGCAGTTCCTTCTTAATCTGGTGAACTGACTCTTGGGAATAGATTTCAGCCATGGTTTATGGTGACAGCTATTGGTAGAAATAAAACCATTTCTGTCGGTGGGTTTAAAAAACGTCATAGTAGTGAACTGGCCGTTACTAATATTGATGTCAAGATCCAAAAAATGTATGTTGGAGTTACTACTCTCCAGGGTTAGAATGATACCTCTATCGTTAGCATTCAGCATCGCGAAAAAAGAGTCTAGGGATTCCTGATCACCCCGCCACAGGAGGAGGATGTCGTCAATGTACCTAGCCCAAAAAATTAGTTTGGGTCGATTTTGGGCATAGACGACATCCTCCTCCCATTTGGCCATAAACAAGTTGGCCAAAGAGGGGGCAAATTTGGCCCCCATGGCCACACCCTTACATTGTGTGTAGAATCTCTGATCATACCAAAAGTAATTGTGCTTGGTGGCGAATACCACCAAACTCAATATAAAATCCCTCTGTGGGTCGAATATAGATGTATCCTGCATAAGAAAATGTCTGACTGCCTCCAAACCCAAATCATGTGAAATGCTTGTATAAAGGGAAGAGACGTCAGCCGTTGCGATAATATCCCCTGTTTGTAAATCAACATTTCCTATTTTGCGAATAGTGTCCTTCGTATCTCTCAAGTATGAGGGCATCCGGATAACATGCGGTTGTAGGAAGAAATCAATATATTTACAGATACGGGAAGTGATAGAATCGATGCCGCTAATGATGGGGCGGCCAGGTGGATGTTCCAGATTTTTGCCCCTTATCCCCGCTCCTATTCAACATTGCTCTAGATCCCCTCTCTCGACTCTTAAACATTCATGCCCCCATACACAGTCCAAATAGGCAAGACACTCCTAAAGACTGCGCTTTTCGCGGATGACATATTCATTTTCACGGCCAGTCCCAAAAAAGACATACCCCAAATACAACAAATATTTCAAACATTCCAAAAGTGTGCTGGCTTGAAAATAAATTTCAGCAAGAGCGAGATTCTACTCCTCAATAAACAGCGGGAGGACACATGGACCCGCTCCACACCCTTCAAAATTGCACATCAACACATAACATACCTGGGAGTGAACATTGGAAAAGATCCTGCTTCTATATACTCGTTAAATTACCCCCCCTAATCAAAAAAATTGTTGGTGAATTAGAGATGTGGGGGAGCCTTCCTCTTTTGCTCTTTGGGAGATGTAACCTATATAAAATGGTGAGCTTCTCATGCCTTTTGTACCCTATGCAGACAATTCCAATTTTGATCAAGCATGTTGATATCCAAAGAATTAACAAAGCTCTAACCTCCTTCCTCTGGAGGGGCAAAAAACCCTGAATTGCCCTACCCAAACTCTATCACCTGAAGGGCGAGGGGGGAGCCGGACTCCCGCATATCAGAGTATATAACTTATCATGTCTAGTAAGGTTGGGTCTGGACTGGCTCACTCAGAAATTGAAGTATACCAACTTCCAGCTGGAGTCTGAGATGACAGCGCCTTACGCCCTCCCAGCTGTTCTACACAGCAATCTAAGAGCTCTGCCCTCCCAGCTACGCTCCAATGTACTGATAAGGGACACGGTTATTGCATGGAGGGAAGCTAGGAAAAGACTAAAGGTATCCCCACACCTATCCCAACACATCCCAATTCGGGGTAATCCGATGCTTCCCACCTCTACTCAACATGCGGCCTTCACCTCTTGGGAACGAAAAGGTCTCTCCAAACTTGCCTCATTATACGACGTAGGATCTGGCCTACCACGACCCTACTGGTCCATACAAGAGGAATTTTGCCTTGCTCCCCACCACGACTTCTACTTTCACCAAATTGCCCCAATCCAGAACGCAGGTTCAAACACACCTTTCTCGATAACCTGATCAAAGCAAAGAACTTCCCGACAGCTGCAATCTACAAACCTCTGTTACTTACCTTCACCAAACCTCTGGATGCAACCACTGGTAAATCCTGGTCTAAAGATTTGCCTGCCACGGACTTTTCTACCACCTTATCTCCCCCCTTCTCTCTTTCCCCTACCCCCCTCACCCCCCCCCCTTTTGTTTCTCCCCCCCGTCCCCCTTTTAGGCAAAAGTGATTTCTCAGCCAACCTATAAATCTGCTTGTTATTATTATGATTACTGTTTTATTGCTGTAATGCTCCGTTCAGAAATGATTTCTCTCTCAAATCAACTCTATGTACATGTTTGTTTTTCTTTTGAAACACCAAATAAAATGATTATAAAGCCTGTAAACCTCACTCAAGATGGCCGCTGCAGCACTTCCGGTGTGCGTGATGATGCCCCTTCTGGCATCTGATGTCACTTCTGAATTCTTCCCAGGATGTCCAAAGGAGGTTTCTTTTATGCCGTTTTGTTATGATGCATGTACTGTGTAACCCTGTTGTGGTACTGTTTTAAGTTACTGTGTCTGGGGAATAGAGTATTAGTGAGTACTAGTGCAAGCCTGATTTGCCTAGGAGCTGATGGTGATTAGGGAAAGGAGTCGTCCTGTTTGTGAGAGAAAACTCCCCTCATGGAACACATGCTAGGCAACTCAAGCCCCCATGTGTCACGAGCCCTGAGTGCTTAGCTAGACTTCCAGAGCCCTAGTTTGAACCACAGAAAATCACAGAGCCCTGCATGATACAAGGTGTTCAGGGCATATGGGGGGTGTTTTGAACTTGGATCAGATGGATAGGTTGCGCAAGTCTCAAACCAACATCTCTGCACACATTGGCATCAAAGCAGATTGGTGTGGTTCTGTGTGGTTCCAAAGTATAGAATATGCCCTTTATAACTCTGTTTACTGGTAGGTCCCCATCTGGGGGTAGACTAGCGTTGGGGCACATCTACAATCTGATCTCAAATCCCTAATTTGGAAGGAAATGCTTGATACAGAGCTGAAAAATAAAAAAACGAAACTCACCTTTTCCCCTACAATGAAGGAAGGAAGGAAGAAAGGATTCATTCAAGTCATCGTGCCCCTGTTCCACTTTGCTAAATGGTACCTGACTGAAGCTCTAATTGGCTCATTGAATGTATTAGCTCTGGTTGCCCCAGATGTCCGACCCCCTCTCAATGCAAGGGGAATGGAGCCATGCATCTTGGGGGACAGAATCATACCCCTTACATCTCTGACTATGCAGAGATGAACTAATTCAGTTGAT
This sequence comes from Glandirana rugosa, assembly GCA_018402905.1. Taxonomy (NCBI): domain Eukaryota; kingdom Metazoa; phylum Chordata; class Amphibia; order Anura; family Ranidae; genus Glandirana; species Glandirana rugosa. The sequence continues at coordinate 66,047 of BLSH010019660.1, read as the reverse complement.
TTTTCCCTTAGCAGATGTTCAAATGTTAGAAGCAAATTTTTGATTGTGAAACTATTTCCATACTATGTTTGTAATTCTAACAAATCCCTATAAAATATTTTGGGGGAAAAAAACATTCTTTGCTCAAGCAGGGAAAAGTAACAGGTTCAATTAAGAGCAGGTTGGATAAAGAGCACGTTTGCCTTTGGTATGCTCTCCTTTCAACCTTCTCACTCACTGGACTCCACCACAAAGCTGCTGCTAGTTCAAACCCAACATTGTCAGTGTTTATACAGGGCTAAGATCTCACCCCTCATTGGCACTTAGGAACCTAGCGCTGTGTTATGGGTAGATAGAAAAGAAAATTACAGGTACCTCCAGCTCCACAAGTTCCAGGTTTTTCGCTGGTGATCAACCAGGATATCAGTGGAGCAAGCATAGGGTAAGTATGTACTCTTTACCCTACCTGCTCTATAGCAATCCAGAAAGAGCCTATAACTGGCGTAAACCTTTTAATGTTTAAAGTACATCTTTCACATACCTTGGCAGTTACATGTGGAGTAATATGGAAACGCTCAAATCTCAAAGAGTTGAAGGGCAACAGTGTAATCAGATCATCATGAAGCTGCTTCAGTACAGGCTTTAGAGTTTTTTGCGCCAATGCCTCAAAAGAGCCTGATGATTAATGTCAAGGTATTGTTGGGCATATTGTAACCAAGCTTTTTTGTGGCATTGGCACAGTAAAGGCTTCTTTATAGAAACTTGACCTTGCAGCTAATGTTTTTTCAAGTCTTGTCATATTGCACTTCTTAAACACAAACACATTATCTTTTTCCAGAGCAGCCTGTATTTCTCCTGAGGTTGGGTTTTTCTTTGTATCCCAAACTATTTTTCTGGCGTTTGTGGCTGCAATCTTTCTTGGTCTACCTGACCTTGGCTTGGAATCAAGAGATCCCTGAATTTACCACTTTTTAATACGTGATTGAACTGCGCTGGATGGCATATTCAAAGCTTTGGATATCTTTTTATATCCTTTTCCATCTTTACAAAGTTCCATTACTTTTTTTTTTCCAATTTAAGTATTTATTTAGTTTTCAAAATACAAATGCAAAAGGTACAAGGCATTATAGAGTATATCTTTGACATCATAAACATTTCAAAGTTCCATTACTTTTGACAGTTCTTCTCTGCTACCCATGGCTCAGTACCTAGCCTGCTGTCACGTATCTGGTGATGGAGTCTGATTGTGCAGAGGGCAACCTCTCTTACAACCCTGGTTCGGGAACCCCTGGTAGAGCAGACAGGAGATTCCGGAGCACAGGGGGGCACAAGGGCTGGTGCGGATGCTGGTGGTGTAGTGAGGATCCTCCAGGAGCTTGTGCAGACAGAAGAGTGGTGATGCAGGCCGGGTCCGCAACAGGCTGGCTGGTGCGGTACAAGGGAGCAGGCAAACGGTTCATCAGGTGCAGGCCGGGTCATTAACAGGCTGGCTGGTGCGGTGCAAGGGAGCAGACAAATGGGTCATCAGGTGCAGGCAGGGTCGTTAACAGGCTGGCTGGTGCAGTACAAGGGGGTCAGGCAGAAGCGTGGTCGTAAACAGGCAGAGGGTCGGTACAGGCAGAGTTCAATCAAGGTCGGGCAAGCCGGGTCACAGATACAGGAAGTCTTTAGCAAACAGGTCACGGGAACACACTGGAACACTGTAGAATGGACAGCACTTGTTACAGGAAGCAGGAAGTTTAAATAGAGCTGCTCATCCAGGGAATAGAGGAAACAACAATCAAATGCCATTAACCCTTAGCACAGTTTTTTCCTAACACTTGCTCTGTGCATCCATGTCAGAGCTAACAAACTCATTGAATATTTATACACAGACACTAATTGCAATTTAAAAAGCTACAGATGTGGGAAATTAACTTTTAGTTGTCATTTTAACCTGTGTGTGTCTGTACCAAGGAAGACATTTCAGAGTATGTAAACTTTTGACGAGGGCCATTTGAGTGATTTCTGTTATCATTATGATTTAAAAAAGAGCCAAACAACTATGTGATAATAAATGGATTCATATGATCACTTTTCTATAGGCAAAGCTATAGGCAAAACTTTTATTTTTTCATTTTGAATAGAGCAAGGGAGAGCTATAACCCCTGTCAGATTTTTTCCCCATCTGTGTCCCATAGTGGAGACTTCCCTTCATTTCCTGTGCCATAGCCAAACAAGAAGTGAATGGAAATCCCTGCAAAATAAGGGAATTTCTTGGGGACCCCCAGGTCACCAGAACTAGTGTCCCTATTAGACAATTTCTCCTCTATCACTTTTCTGGGGACAACATAAAATTTGGGATTTTCTTTTACTTTCACTTTCAATGATAATGGTAAAGAGAACAGAGGAGGTGTATGTCCATAACAGGGGCACAGGCAGCAATAAAAACCAACAAGTTTTCTAATCCCTCTCCACTCTATCCAAAACTAAAAGAAAAAGTTTTGCCTTTAGTTACACTTTAAATAAAAAACATGATCAGTCATATTTTCAATATCAGGCCAAAATTTCACAATTTCTGCCAGGGTATGCAAACTTTTGATACCAAAGAAAAAGAATAAGCTATTCTACTGACTAGAACACAACCGTCACTGTACGGGGCACATAAAAGGGCCAGGCGAGTGGTAGGGAACACCAGGTAAAATTGATGCAGCTCCTCTCAAATTAGGTCTTAAGATCCTAATGCATATATAGAAAGCAAACTCAAAAGGGCACCTCCATCTAGGTGTAGCGATTTATTAAAAAAGCATAAAAAACTATTAAAATGCACTCACTAGATAAAGGTGGATCAAGGCTTGTCATAGACCCATATAGACCTCCATAGGATCACTGTGAGGCTGCAGAGCTCTGCAGGCATGTGGCTAGTTGAAGCAGAGTTCTTGATGGAAGTACAGCTGTTAGACTTCAGGCTGCAACATAAGCAACAGCAGCTTCCAGAAGTGGCAAGATGGCTACGGCTCCAAAGAGCACATCTCTCGGCTGGGTGAAGACAGGAAGTGGAGGGGATGTGACTACATGTTTCAGGGCAGACAGGAGGCCCCTTTATCAAACCATAGGAAGGAGATTGGCCAAAGAACAAGTCTTAATATGCTGCGAAGAGTGGGAGGGGGCTCAAACTTTTGAGTACAACTGTAGGTACAGAAACACCACTAAAACTTGACAGAGGTTCTAACTTTCTCCATTGTATAGTTTTCCCCTCACTTCATATACTGTCTGACACCAGTTAAACAAATAGGAATTAAGAGGAGATCTCCAAAACAGGGAAACATGCAGCATTAAAAGTTAAAGTGATATTAATGCGGAGGTCCACCTGGAAAAAAAAATTAAAAGTCAGCAGCTACACATACAGTAGCTGCTGACTTTTAATAATAGGACACTTACCTGTCCTGGAGTCCAGCGATATGGCACCCGCCGCTGATCTTCGGATCGGGGGTCAGGTGCTGCCGCATCCATTGCGGGTAAGGGAACCCGGTCGTGTAGCACTACAGCTTCACGCCGGGCACCTTACTGCGCATGCGCGAGGCTCCGCTGCTCTGCTATTGGACAGACGGACAGTAGCAGAGCCAGGAGGGAGGAGGGAGCCGGGCTGCTGACGTCAGCGGCCGCGGCGGCTGGCCCGAGCACCCGGATGTGTGGAAAGGGACACCTGTCAAAAGACAGGTGTCCTCTTCCCCCTCCCCCCTGAAAGATGCCAAATGTGACACCTGAGGGGGGGACGAATCTAACCAGCGGAAGTTCCACTTTTGGGTGGAACTCCGCTTTAATGCTTCATTTTTTTTCTTTCTTCTAATTAACAAATATGTTATACTTACCTGCTCTGTGCAGTGATTTTGCACAGAGCAGCTCCGATCCTCTTCTTTTTGGGTCCCCCTAAAGAAAGCCACTTGCCCTGGGGGCACCATTGCGTGTTTGCGCCATAAAACACATAGAGCTGCAGCTGGGCCCCCCCCGCTCTCTCCTCACTGGCGGTGATTAACAGAAGTGGGAACCAATAGGCTCTCGATGCTGTTTCAGCCATTGAGGAGGGAGAGTTCCCATACACCTGAGGCTATCGTGAACATTGCTGGATTAGAGGGGGCTCAGGTAAGGATTGGGGATACTGAGGCAGGGCCGAAACTAGGGAGGGACAGGGGGGAACGTGCCCTGAGCACCATATACAGAGGGGCGCTGCCAGTCTGTTGTGCATGGGTCTGCTTAGGCACCCCCAAAACATTCCGCTAGCAGCTCCAATCAGCAGCCACCATGTCAGAGGCTAAATGAAAGTTTTCTTCAAATCCTAGCTGGAACATTAACAGCTCTAGCAGATTGTTAGTCGGGAACTTACTGTGCAGTTGGTCTATGGAGGGAATATGCAGCCGCATTTTTCGACACTCATTGTAAGATTCCGGCACCTGTCTGTCCCTGGCGGAGTGATATGCACTCTGCCTCTCACATGCTGTATGGGAGCTCGGCTATTGGGCGCAGGTAAGCTCTTTCACTGCACAAGGTCTGCACAGGTTATCTAGATTCTCCTGCTACTCCCACTCTCCTGGAGAGCAAAGGCTCTCGTGGACATCACCGGATCGAGAGGGGGCTCAGGTAAGTAGTAGGGAGGCTGCTGCTCACAGAAGGTTTTTTTTTGTTCAATGTGCTAATTCCTAATTGGGAAATCTCTGTCCTCAATCCCTTTCTCTGCCTCAAAAGTGAGGCTTCAGTGGTCTGGTTAGACCCCTGATATCCCCCTAAAGACCCCCCAACAGCATTTTAAAAAATGTAAAAAGTTATTTTAAAAAACTGTACATTTTTTTTTAAATAATGTAAAAAATAAGACTAAACATTCTAATCAGACTAAAAAGCCACATCTAATAGGTAGCCTAATTTAGCCACAGCCACTGTATTCTATGCACTATGGGCGTCACAGGTCGCCATCTCCCTTGTAGGAGACCCTGTGCATTGCTTTGTCCAGGTGCCCATGCTGCTATTAAGATGGCACTAACATCTCTGACCTCTGAACTGTGCTCCAGTTACTACTGACCTCTGAAGTCTACATCACTTACTACTGGACCCCTGTGCTCTGCTTCTATTTTAACCAATATTCAGCAACTACACCCACTTTTTACTTTGCACACACCACATTTTCTTGTTCTTGCTCAGGAGAATCCAACTTATGATCCTGCGCAGGCCCCATTATTTTCTATGGCACGGTTACCCCATATTTTACTGAGGAATAAACTGCTACATGTTTCAGTGTGCTGCACTCCATTCCACCCTACTTTCCCAACCAACCCCCCGCCCTGAGCACTGAATGACCTTGTCAGGGGGAGCGCCAAAATGAGTCTTTGCCCCGGATGAAAGAATGTCTCGTTTTGCCACTGGGCTGAGGGGAGCCGCTGCACACAGAAGGTTTTTTTACATTCATGCATAGAATACATGAAGGAAAAAACCTTCAGCTAGACTGCATATCGTCCTTTGTCACCAATATGATCTCAGCCAGAGACCGATTCCTCCAATTAAAATTCCTACACAGGGCATACTTCACCCCTAAGAGGCTAACGGCAATTAGTTTCGCGGCTTCCATATCATGCCCTAGATATGGTGCATTGGCCTCCTCCTTATTGCACATGGTCTGGTCTTGTCCACTACTGGACACGTTTTGGGCGGGCGTTCCGGTGGACATGAATCGGGCTACTAATGCTACGATTCTCCTAAATATCATTGAGACGCTGAATATGAGCAGGTATACTAAATAGTTTTTTGGTTATGCCACATTTTACGCTCAAAGAGAGATATTTTTTAGATGGAAAGATCTGTTGTCACCCACGGTGTCTCAATGGCGCTCAGTATTGAATTCTGTTTTACCATTGTACAAAATTACCTACCTTAACAGGAACTGCCCAAAAAAATTTGACAAGATTTGGTCGGGCTGGATAAATGCTTGGGCTTCTGTAGAGGTGGATGTGCCTCTGCGGGATCACAACGTTGTTCCTTGAACTTCATCAAACGTTATATACCCATCTCTCAATATTTTTCTGAACCACTGGGTCCAGATGGGCTCCTATTTCTTCCCTTCCTGCCCCCCCCTCTATGGTTACTATCCTCCCTCCTCTGGTAGTGGTACCATATTTGTTCTCTCCCCTTCCCCAATCCCCCTCCCTTCTACTTCTAATGCACATTGTTGTACGCAAATGTATGTTTTATTGTGTTGTGTATGTTTTACTCTTTTCTGCCCTTTATCATCTATGAGCTCATGTGACAGCTAAACTCTCCTAATATGGTTGTACTGCCTAATGTGCCTTGTCCACTGATTGTATTTTTTATTATTCTGAATAAAAATTTTCTTGTGAAAAAAAAAAACATTCAGCTTTTAGAACCATAATATTTAGAACCGTGTCCCGAATCCGAACCCAAACGTTTGAGAAAACGTTCGGGTTCGGGTTCTGGTATATTTTATCACGCATGTTGAATAGCTGCAGGGCAGCCAATCAACAAGCGTTTCACTGGTTTTCCCTAGAAGCCATCACAGCCATGCCTACTAATGGCATGGCTGTGATTGGCAAGTGCATCATGTGACCCAGCCTCTATATGAGGCTGGAGTCACAGTGCTGCATGTCACATGCTCTCAGGTTAGTGTATGGAGAGGATGCTGCCGGCGCTGTGAGGGACAGATTGTGAGGGACAGATTGCAGTGATAATAACTAGGTAGAGATTACTACTACTGCTTTGAGGGACAGATTGTAGATCTATAACATCTCATCCTGCATTACAGAAAGATCTGATTACAGAACAATCTCTCATCCTACATTACAGAATGATCTGATTACAGAACAATCTCTCATCCTGCACTACAGAACGATCTGTCATCCTGCATTACAGAACGATCTTAAGGGACAGATTGCAGATCTAATAACATCTCCCATTTTTCTTCCTTTTGCAGCTCTCTAGCACTTTCCAGGACTTTATTACAGTCATTTTTGTGCCGAAAAGTTTGGGTCCCTATTAAATTCAATGGGGTTCGGGGTCCGGGGTAAAGTTCAGATAACGTTCGGTACCGAGCCCAAACGTTTCCGGAAAGTTCGGCCGAACCTGCCGAACCCGAACGTCCGGGTGTTCGCTCAACTCTAGTTCTAACATTCCTCACTTTTGTCCATAACCAAAACATCTCCAATTGGCTGAAGTTAACCTTTTATGTCAGAATTATGAAGACAAGTTATGTGACCTTTAAATAATAAATTCATGTGATTCATCAAAGAAACCAGTCATGCGGTCCATTCTTTGTTTAACTGCCATCCTTTAAATATGTAGTAGGAAATTTAGTACTATTTCTATATGCATATGTTTAAATGAGACCTGCTTAATGTATATGTATAAAAAAGTAGCATGAGAAGTCTGTTACTGAATCGTCTAATGAATGCTCTTTGTGGTCACAGCATGGATAGAATTCAGATTTTGAAAGGATTCATAGTTAGCGAATGCGATACAAATTAAAGACAAAAAAAGGAGAAATACATAAATTGCATGATATTTTATGTTTTTGCTCATTATTGTATTGCTCAAATAAAATCAAATGATTAAAATGGTGCCACTTATTGGAGCTGACTTAAAAAAAGAACTGCGGTTACTGTGACCAAAATAGACAATTAGGTGTCAATTTGTTTACCTTAAAAAATGTAGGAATTTTATTTTCTTTATCTCATATGTTTCATCAGAACTATGTTTATTCAACCTATTCCCTGTACATTGATTTGTTATTAATATGTAACTTTTTTTTTTTCTCTTGATCTTCCAATAAAAATCGTTTGTGAATAAAAAAAAAAAAAAAATGTAGGAATTAATTTGATTGGTTTCAATTGGCTACATTTGCTGTGATTTCTTTATATTTTTCATAAGCCAACCAATACTTTTTGAAAATAATAATATTAAAACATTTAGAGCATGGTTCTAATCCTACTCATTTTCTTTTCAATGATGCAAAGCATTGTAGAAATAGAACAAATATATTGTAGAAGGATATGTTTTTTTATTCATAGGTTTGGATACATTAGAGGTCCTTTAGTTTGCTTTAGGTATGTACAGGGATATAGGCTTTTGAGCTGAAGTGGGGAGAAAATGTCACAGATTTGGAACAAAGTGTGAAAAGTCTGTGCAGTATTAAATTTCTAGTGGATTCTGAGAATGGCTAATAGACATGTTCACTGCCAAAAAATGTGTTCGTTTTTGTTTTAGTTTCATTTGTTTGTTTTTTTTTTTTTCATTTTTCTGGTCATTCGTTATGATTGAAATTTGTTATTTCGAATATATTTGTAACTTTGGAAAAAAAAAATCGGAAATTTGAAGATTCTGAAATTTGGAAATTCAAAAATCCAAAAATTCAGAAATTTGATAATTCGGAAATTCGAAAATTCAGAAATCCGAAAATAAGAACAAAAATTTGAAAATCCAAAATAATAACTAACTAACTAATAATAACCAACTATTAAATTATAAGCATTGGAATTTCCTTTCAAATTTGGCTGTTAGTCGACATAACGAATATGAATTTTTCCGAAGTTACAAATTATCCGAAATATCAAATGCCTCATCTAAACAAATAGAATGTAAAAAATTAATAATTATAAATGATAATAATAATAATACATTTTTATTATTATTATTTATTATTATTAATTCGTTATGTTCCATTGGTTTAGATGCGGCATTCGTTATTTCAGGTAATTTGCATTTGTTACATTCACTAACAGCCAAATTTGAAAGGAAATTCCAATACCTATAATTTCATAGCTAGTAATAGTTATTATACGTTAGTTAGTTATCATTTTTGGATTTTATTTTATATTTTCAAATTTTGGGATTTTCGAACTTCTGAATTACAAAATTTTCAAATTTTCAAATTTTGGATTTCCAATTTTCGAATTATCGGATTTTCGAATTTTTGAATTTCCGAATCTTCAGATTTTTAAATTTGGGATTTTCAAATTTTCGAATTTTGGAAAAATCCATTAAGCAGGTTTTTGTTAACTGGAATATTTCCAAATAAACTATTTTTTTTAAATTTCATTGAAGAACGAGTTTGGAATGAAACGAATTGCACATGTCTAATGGCTATGATTTTTCTTTCTGGAAAAGCATGGGGGGTAGGGTATAGTACTTAGCCCAAGATTTCCTGAGATTTGCCTGTTCTAGGTAATTCACGGTTATAAATAGAGTTGAGCGAACCTCTGGAAGTTCGGGTTCTGCTAGTCCGTCCGAACTTCGGGACAAAGTCCGGGTCCGGGTCCGGACGGAACCCGAACGATCGCACGGACAACGAACCCCATTGAAATCAATGGGGACCCGAACTTTTAGGCACAAAAATGGCTGTAACAAAGTCCTGGAAAGCCCTAGAGGGCTGCAAAAGGAAGTAAAATGGGGGTAAGGGTAGGGCAAGTGCCCTACAAAAAAATGGGGACAGGGAAATAACTTTAAATATTTAAAAAAAAATAAAAACATAAAAAATGCAAAAATGGAGGTGAATGTGGATCATCTTCAAACTGTGTCTGAAAAGTATTAATTAACGGTAGAAGCCATATAACTGTTCTAAAATCACCTTCAAACTAGGGCAAGTGCCCTTCAAAAAAATGGGGATAGGGAAAATAAATTAAAATCAAATAAAAAAATGGGAAGGGGGGTGGATGTGGAGTAGGAGCCTAGAGGTTGAGGCCTGAAACAGGGCTTCAAGCCTGCCTGATCGTCTTGG
>BLSH010019660.1:3872-14105 GCA_018402905.1 Glandirana rugosa | reverse complement strand
ATCTGCAGCTCATGCCTCATAGAACATACCCTGGGGCATTTGCTTTCAAAAATAGGGTCATTTTGTGGGTAATTCCAATGTCCTGGTGCTCCAGAACCCTCAAAAGTGTGATAGGTAGGAATGAAATTAGATGTGTAATTAATGCTCCTAGAATGCCTGACGGTGCTCCCTGCATGTTGGACCTCTCTTTGTGGCCATGCTGTAAAAAAGTCTCACACATGTGGTATTGTCATACTCAGGATGAGTAGCAGAGTGTATTTTGGGGTGTCATTTTTGCTATGTACATGCTGTGTGTTTGAAATATCATATAAATTGACCACTTTGTGAAAAAAAAATACAATTTCATTTTCTTTCCTCGTTTTCCGAAGACTTGTGGAAAAAATGAACAGTACAAAAGACTTATAATACCTCATAGAATATACATTGGGATGTTTGCTTTCCAAAATAGGGTCAGTTTGTGAGTAATTCCACTGTCCTGGTGCTCCAGGGCCTTCAAAAGTGTAATAGGCTGTTAGGAAATTAGATGTGTAATTTATGCTCCTAGAACGCCTGACCGTGCTCCCTGAATGTTGGACCTCTCTATGTGGCCAAGCTGTCTAAAAGTCTCACACATGTGGAATCGTTATACTCGGGACGAGTAGCAGAATGAATTTTGGGGTGTAATTTTTGCTATGTACATGCTATGTGTTAGAAATATCTTATACATTGAGCACTCTGTGTAAAAAAAATATATGTTTTCATTTTCTTTCCAAGTTTTCTGAAGACTTATGGAAAAAATGAACCGTTCAAAAGGCTCATTATGCCTCATACAATATAGGTTGGGGTGTTTGCTTTCCAAAATGGCGTCATTTTGTGGGAAATTCCACAGTCCTGGTGATCCAGGGCCTTCAAAAGTGTAATAGGTCGTTAGGAAATTAGATGTGTAATTTATGCTCCTAGAACGCCTGATGTTGCTCCCTGCATGTTGGGCCTCTGTATGTGGCCAGGCTGTGTAAAAGTCGCACATGTGGTATCGCCATACTCAGGAGGAGTAACAGAATGTATTTTGGGATGTCGTTGAAAGTATGCATATGCTGTGTGTGAGAAAAAAACTGACAATTTTGTGTAAAAAAAATAAAAAATAATAATCATTTCTTAACTTTCCCCAGAATTGTGGGAAAAAATTACAACTTCAAAAAACTCGCCATGCCTCTTACCAAATACTGGGTTTTTTTTGTACTTTCCTGACATTTCAGGGCCTCAAGAAATGAGGCTCTCAGTACATCAGGTGTGATCAATTTTCAATGATTGGCACCCTAGTTTGTAGACTCTATAACTTTCACACAGACCAAATAATATACACTAATTTGGTTTATTTTTACCAAAAATATGTAGCAGTATTAATGTTGGCCCAAATTTATGAACAAAAATGACTTATTTGCAAAATGTTATCATAGAACTAAAGAAAAGTTTTTTGTTTTTTTTTTAAATGTCGCTATTTTTTCACTTATGTCACAAAAAATAAAAATCCTAGTGGTGATTAAATACCACCTAAAGAAAGCTCTATTTGTGTGAAAAAAATGATACAATTTTTCTTTGGGTACAGTGTTGCATGACTGAGTAATTGTCATTCAATTGTGAGAGTGCTGAAAGCTGAACATTGGTCTGGGCAGGAAGGGTGTATAAATGCCCTGTATTGAAGTGGTTAATACATGATTGAACATTATTTACTGGCAAATGTAAGGCATTGGATATATGTTTATATCCTTTTCCATCTCTATAAAATTTCATTACCTTGTTATGCAGGTCTTTTGACAGTTTTTTCTGCTCTCCATGGCTCAATGTCCAGCCTGCCCAGTGCACTCACATGAGCGCTAATAAGCTCATTGACAATTTATACACAGACACTAATTGCAATTTAAAAAAACACAGATGTGGGAAATTAATTTTAATTGCCATTTTAACCTGTGTGTGTCACCTTGTACAGCATCTCACAAAAGTGAGCACACCCCTCACATTTTTGTAAATATTTTATTATATATTTTTATGTGACAACACTAAATAAATGACACTTTGCTACAATGTAAAATAATGAGTGTACAGCTTGTATAACAGTGTAAATTTGTTGTCCCCCCGAAATAACTCAACACACGGCTATTAATGTCTAAACCGCTGGCAACAAAAGTGAGTACACCCCTACATGAAAATGTCCAAAATAGGCCCAATTAGCCATTTTTCCTCCCCGATACCATGTGACTCATTAGTGTTACAAGGTCTCAGGTGTGAATGGGGAGCAGGTGTGTTAAATTTGGTGTTATCACTCTCACTTTCTCATACTGGTCACTGGAACTCAACATGGCACCTCATGGCAAAGAACTCTCTGAAGATTTGAAAAAAATAATTATTACTCTACCTAAATATGGCCTAGGCCAGGGATATGCAATTAGCGGACCTCCAGCTGTTGCAAAACTACAAGTCCCATCATGCCTCTGCCTCTGGGTGTCATGCTTGTGGCTGTCAGAATCTTGCTATGCCTCATGGGATTTGTAGTTCTGCAACATCTGCATATCCCTGGCCTAGGCTATAAGAAGATTGTCAAGACCCTTAAACTGAGCTGAAGCACGGCGGCCAAAACCATACAGTGATTTAACAGGACAGGTTACACTCAGAGCAGGCCTCGCCATGATCGACCAAAGAAGTTGAGTGCACATGCTCAGCATCATATCCAGAAGTTGTCTTTGGGAAATAGACGTTTGAGTGCTGCCAGCATTGCTTCAGTGATTGAAGGGGTGGGGGGGGGTCAGCCTGTTAGTGCTCAGACCATATGTCGCACACTGCACCAAATTGGTCTGCATGGCTGTCATCCCAGAAGGAAACCTCTTCTAAAGAGGATGCACAAGAAAGCCTGCAAACAATTTGCTGAAGACAAGCAGACTAAGGACATGGGTTACTGGGACATGTCCTGTGGTCTGATGAGACCAAGATAAACTTATTTGGTTCAGATGGTGTCAAGCGTGTGTGGCGGCAACCAAGTGAGGAGTACAAAGACAAGTGTGTCTTGCCTACAGTCAAGCATTGTGGTGGGAGTGTCATGGTCTGGGGCTGCATGAGTGCTGCCGGCACTGGGGAGCTACAGTTCATTGAGGGAAGTATGAATGCCAACATGTACTGTGACATATTGAAGCAGAGCATGATCCCCTCCCTTCAGAGACTGGGCCACAGGGCAGTATTCCAACATGATAATGACCCCAAACACACTTCCAAGACGACCACTGCCTTGCTAAAGAAGCTGAGGGTAAAGGTGATGGACTGGCCAAGCATGTCTCCAGACCTATACCCTATCGAGCATCTGTGGAGCATCCTCAAATGGAAGATAGAGGAGCGCAAGGTCTCTAACATCCACTAACTACGTGATGTTGTCATGGAGGAGTGAAAGAGGACTCCAGTGGCAACTTGTGAAACTCTGGTGAATTGAATGCCCAAGAGGGTTAAGGCAGTGCTGGAAAATAATGGTAGCCACACAAAATATTGACACTTTGGTCCCAATTTGGACATTTGCACTTAAGGGTGTACTCACTTTTGTTGCCAACTGTTTGGACATTAATGGCTATGTGTTAAGTTATTTTGAGGGGTCAGCAAATTTACAGTGTTGTACAAGCTGTACACTCACTACTTTACATGGTAGCAAGGTGTAATTTCTTCAGCGTTGTCACATTAAAAGATATAATAAAATATTTACAAAAATGTGAGGGGTGTACTTACTTTTGAGAGATACTGTATGTCTGTGCCAAGGCCAAACATTTTAGGGTATGTAAACTTTTGATCAGGGCCATTTGGGTGATTTCTGTTATCATTATGATTTAAAAATGAGCCAAACAACTATGTGATAATAAATAGCTTTATATGATCACTATCCTTAAATGAATTTTTTTTTTAACATGATCAGTCAATATTCAATAATAATGCCACAATTTCACGATTTCTGCCAGGGTATGCAAACTTTTGAGCACAACTGTACATAGCTAACACACCATAAAAGTAACATTGCCAGTCCAAAAGATTTGAAAATTACAGTTACCTGGTTAAAGCAGCCTTAAAAACATAGAAAAGTGATAGTAGAAAAAAATACCAAATGGTCCATCGCATCCATCTCATTTTTTTTCTAATTTATACAGGTTTTCATACTTTCTTTTAACTTTTTATAGATGCTTTGTCTCAAGCATGTTTGAATCCACTTTTTACTGGCTCACTACCTCTAATTTCACTTGTTTTGAAATTTCTTTCTGCTAGTTTGAAGTCATGTCTGTATGTTCTTGATCTAGGCTTCATATTGGAAATCTTGCCCTCCTGAACCTCATTCACCCCCTTGATGTATTTAAAGGATTCAATAATGTCTCCCGTTTCCATTTTTCCTTCAGACTGTACATATTAAATTCCTGAAGTCTCCCCTAATATGTTTTATCACACAGATCATTTACCATTTTTATTACCTGTCTCTGCATTCGTTCAATCCTATCAATATATTTTTGTAAGTGAGGTCTCCAGAACTGGACACAGTATTCTGAATGAGATTTAAGAAAAGATCTATACAAGTGGTCCCCTAGTTACAAACATCCGACTTACAAACGGCTCCTACTTACAATCGGAGGGAGACAACAGGAAGTTAAAGGAAACCTACCTCTAGGAAGGGAAATTCACTCCTGTAAGAGTTATCATGGGAAAATGGTGTCTCCACTGAAGCTTCATTACCAATCATTGTTTCCACAACAACCCAACATTTTCAAAATTCAATTTTCAAAGGGACAGAAATTGAGGTAACATTTTCTAAACAGAAGTACAGAAACAACACAAACCTTACAAGGGTGTTACTCCTTCCCATGCTATCCAAAAAAAACTTAAAATTGTTTTGGCTGGAGCCACGCTTAAAAAATGTACCTGTTCCGACTTACAAGCAAATTCAACTTAAGAGCAAACCTATAGACCCTATCTTGTTTGTAACCTGGGGACTGCCTGTATCAGGGAATCAGAGCCTCCTACCTGCTCGTGACTCTTCTAGTGATGCATCCTAGAATTCTATTCACTTTTCCCAACACCTGGCCACATTGTTTGCTTATTTTGCAGTCATCTGAAATAGATATTCATAAATCTTTTTCCTCTGTAGTGCTGGCCAACACTGTACCCCCAATATTGTGCTATGTCAAGGGATTATTTTTCCCTAGGTGCATTATTTTACATTTAGAAACATTAAACTGCAGTTTCCACTTCTTTGACCAATCTCCCAGCAAAGCCAAATCATGTTCCATGTTACAGACAACTCCAGGAATTTTGGGCAGGCAACGCACTGACACCTTTGCCGCCATAGTGCAATGAGCTGGGCGTTCAGTGTGTTCCTGCACCTTTAAGGAGGGGTAGGCTCCCTCCAGTCATCTGCCCTCCATCTATCCACTAAAATGCATGTGCTTCCATTGTGGAGCCTCTTATAAGTCAGAGGTAGGTTCTGCAGTTTACAGGGAGCCTTGCCGGGGCCTGAAGCTTACGCATGCATTTGCAAATGTGTACAACTAAACCCCTGTTTTCAACGCATACTGTTAGACAGGTCAATTCTGTTGGTTGCAGGCTGGTCGGTAAGTTGAGCTTGGAAATTCTTTGGTTTTGTTTGACATGCGTCTGCCCTTCCAGTGCTCCTTGCTGTGAAGGTCATTTATAGGTGGGTGCAGTGACCCTTTTTAGTATTGTTGACATATTGGTCAGGCAACGCACTGACACCTTTGCCACCATAGTGCAATGTGCTGGGTGTTCAGTGTGCGCCTGTGCCTTTTAGGAGGGACGGACTCCCTCCAGTCACCTGCCCTCCATCTATCCATTAAAATGCATGTGCTTCCATTGTGGAGCCTCTTATAAGTCAGAAGTAGGGTCTGCAGATACAGGGTGCCTTGCCAGGGCCTGCAGGTTACACGTGCATTTGCAAATGTGTGCAACCAAACCCCTGTTTTTAACGTATACTGTTAGGCAGGTCAATTTGATTGGTCGCAGGCTGGTCAGTAAGTTGAGCTTGGAAATTCTTTAGTTTTGTTTACATGTGTCTGCCCTTCCAGTGCTCCTGGCTGTGAAGGCCAGTTATAGGTGAGGGCAGTTACCCTTATTGTATTCAATAATGTCTACTCTTTCCATTTTTTTTCCTTCAGACTGTACACATTAAGTTCCTGAAGTCTCTCCTAATATGTTTTATCACTCAAATCATTTACCATTTACCTATCGCTGCACTCGTTCAACCTTATCAAATATTTTTGTAAGTGAGGTCTCCAGAACTGGACACAGTATTCTGAATGAGATTTAACTAAAGATCTATATCGGGGAATCCGGGAGCCTCCTTCTTCCTGCTGGTGACTCTTCTAGTGATGCACCCTAGAATACTATTCGCTTTTCCCAACGCCTGACCACACTGTTTTCTCACTTTGCAATCATCTGAAATAGGTATTCACAAATCTTTTTCCTCTGTAGTGCTGGCCAACACTGTACCCCCAATATTGTACTCTGGCAAGGGATTCTTTTTCCCTAGGTGCATTATTTTACATTTAGAAACATTGAACTGTAGTTTCCACTACTTTGACCAATCTTCCAGCAAAGCTAAATCATGTTCCATGTTACAGACACCTACAGGGATATCAACCTTATTACACACCTTTGTGTCAAAAGCAAAAAAGACATACCTTGTCTATCAAATCTTTAGTTATATCACTCACATAGAGATTAAATAGAACAGAACCTAGTACAGAGCCTTGTGGCACACCACTAGGGACTGGCCTCTGTTCCAAAAAAACATTTACAACCAAATTCTGGTATCTATCCTTTAGCCAACTACAAATCCACTGAACAAGTCCTAGCTTGTACAACTTTTGTATTAGATCATTATGTGGAACTCGGTCATATGCTTTGCTGAAATCAAGATAGCTGTGTTCATAGTACCACCCTGGTTCAAAACATTGTTAATATAGTCAAAAAATTAAATCAGATTAGTCTGACATGATTTGCGCTCAGTAAAGCCATGCTGCTTTGGGTCCAGCAAGTTGTGTATGTTGATACGGGCATTCAAGTATGTTTATGCACACCCATATATGAACATTTATGTGTGCATATGCATACATTATTCCAATGTGCTTCTCTCTGAATGCAGATGTATATGGGCAGCGTGATGTCTATGCAATCACATCGGAAAAAAAATGACATATTGCAGCGCACACATGCAATAATGACATTAAAACCTGCAAGGCTATTTAAAAGGCTATTTGAAAGTACCTGGACATCTTCAACCAAAATATGGGGAGTCCATTGCACTATATGGCCATAGAGTGCTTAGCCCACACCTACTTCACAGGCCCCCATCTTAGTGGGTCCTACACTATCCATAGAATGGGATAAGCACTCTATTGCCATATAGTGCGACGGACTCCCCATATTTTGGCTGGTACTTTCAAATAGCCTTTTAAATAACCTTGCAGGTTTTAATGTCATTATTGCATGTGTACGCTGTAATATGTCATTTTCTTTGGTGGTCTTATAGCAGCACCATCTCTATTGTAATACATTATTAGGGTGTGCCCCCCAAGTATGTACCTATATGCAATCACATGAGACGCTTCATGTGCATGCTTTGGTGAGTCCTCTCGGCGAAGAGCAATGCACCCGAATTTTAAACACAATACGCAGCGCCACCAGCTACATAAATAAATCAAAATAACTGTGATGTAAAAAATCTTAAACCTCAAGTGTTACTGTGTACAATATATGAGTGCTAAATTGACCAATTGTCACATTTGAACATTAATCAAAAATCAATAAAAACCACATAAATATTCCAGTGTTGATGCCATTAACTTATTGATAAATAACATAGTCCATAAAATAAAATAAGGTGCTCCGTGCTCAATCAGGTGCCAAATTAAATGAATCGTGGTGCTCAGTGCCAATCCCCTATTGTGGCCCCACTCACCAGAACAAATGGACCCCCAGCTTTTCAGTCTGGGAATCACAAAAAGCTTGGTCCTGGTGCAGGTCAGATGTAAATGTGGGTGATGGTGACGAGACCTCGTTCTAATCGGGACTGTATATCAAAGACTTCACTTGTCCTCATATGGTTGGTATGAAAGAAAGAAAATGGAAAAAGTAAGCTGTACTCTCGCATGGATAAAAACTCTCTCGTCTAGGCTGTAAGTGGCGTTGGTTGCAGCGTGCGGCGTGCGTTCCACCACCGGCAGGATGTGACATCAGCGGATGCGGGGAGCCGGAAATGACGTCATCACGGACAGTTTCCTAAGCTTTCCGCTCCTCTATTTGACGTCTGTAAGATCGCCGCCCCCACCTATTCCACCAATGGAACTGCTCTCCTAACCCCATTGGCCAATTGGATGCATAAGTGAAAAAACCCCACCGCATTCGAGACGTACACACATCTCCCCCCTGTGGTGGATTACAAATACTGCCGCCAGATGCCAATAGCCACACACATGTAAATAAATACAAAAAAATTATATATAAAAATTTACATATAAAAAACGAGAGACCAAATCCCAAAAACATATGTATAAATATTGAAATCTTTAAAGCTCCAATATATTTAGCAAATTATATATTTAATGTAAGTAAACAAATACCTAAAAATATTGAAAATTAAGATAATTAAAAAATTGACAAATATATAAAATATAAAATGGATGTAAAAATAAAAATAAAAAATACAATCCCAGAATATGTTAAGCCCCTCAAAAGAGGAATTGCCCCATATGTCAAACCCTCTGTGGGGTGTCAACTCAATGACTCATTAAATACATGGAAAGACCCACCATGACACCCCAATTTGGCCACGGTGTGTCAATCCATCTAAATACCACAAATCAAAGAGGGAATCCTTATGGACTCTCCCATGACCTGTCGGATTAGGCGTTCTACCAAGCTGAAGGAAATTGATTTGCTACCAATTAGATAAGAAACAATTTATATCCAGATCAATATTGAGGCCCAGTGGGTCCATGGTGCCCAATCTCTGGATCCACTGGGTCTCATTCTGTGAGATGGCCCTCGTGAGGTTAGTCCCCCGCCAATGCCTCTCAACCCTATCTATCCCACAGAAGGAGAGTTGTCTCGGGTCCCTGTCATGGACCAATCTGAAATGGTTCGAAAGACTATGGTACCTATAGCCTTTTTTAATATTGTTGACATGCTCTCTTAATCTCACCCTTAATTTATGAGTGGTGCGTCCCACGTATTGGAGACCACATGTGCATGTCAACAAATATGTTACATGGCTAGTGTCACACGTAATAAACTTTTTAATTTTATAGGATCTTCCTTCTGTAGTGGACTCAAAAGAAGTGGTTTTACATTGCCGGGTGGCCGAGGTTTTACACATGGTGCACCTCCCACAACTATAAAAACCTACTGCATCTAAAAAGGTGCAAGTTTTTTTAGGGGGGTCCACCACGTTGGGCGCTAATTTCAATCTTAGAGATGGTGGTTTGGTGTAAATAAAGCAAGTTTTTTTTGGTAAGATCTTTTGAAGATCAGTGTCCCTGAGTAACAAATGCCAATGTCGTTTTATGATGCCCTCAAGCTGTTTATATTCTTTATTATATTTGGTCACAAAGGCTAACCCATATTCCACTTCTCTTTCCGTTGTTTTTGGCAGAAACAGATCATCTCTATTGAGGTCCCTGATTTGGTTCCTCAACCTATGGAGACGGTCTCTTTCATAACCCTTTTCCACGAACCTCTCTACTATAATGTTGGCTTTCTGAGAATGAGGATGGTACTGCGCAGCCTATACCAGTGTGTAAGTAAAAGAACCTTGCCCCTAGTGGTTCTAGGATGTATTGCCACACTATTTCACTGTTAGTAGTTAAACGTAACATGTGAAGCAAAAATGGATAAATTGATGATTGTCACTTTATCACACCGTTATGTAGGATCTTGGTGATCCCCGTTCCAAGAAAATGAATGTGTGACCATATCCGACGCGTCATGGTAGGAGTAAGAGTCTTTCGGTTGTAATATCATCTCTCCAAGCACCTTTTCCCAATACTTTCTCTGGCAGAGGTATCCAACTCCTTGGTTTAGTCCCTGGAGTTATCTCTACTAGACAAAGACGGTTTTTGTTGCCTTTCTCTTCACCTTATACCCAATCGGAAACACTGGTTTATATTATTTCTTATATTTGTCGAACTCCCGTAGTATTTTGCTGTAACCGTAAACAATGAGTCC
>BLSH010019644.1:3813-14520 GCA_018402905.1 Glandirana rugosa | reverse complement strand
AGTGTGAAGGCCCGGTCCCTCGGATTTATACAATGTCCCTCAAGTTTTAGCGTGAAGGACCGGACCCTCGGGTTTTTACCAGGGTCCTCGATCGAGTTTTAGCGTTAGGGTCCGGACTCTAAGGTTTTTACCAGGGTCCTCGAGTTTTAGCATGAGGGCCTGGACCCTCCGGCTTTTTCTAGACCCTCGAGTTTTAGCGTGAGCACCCGGACCCTCGGGTTTTTACCAGGTCCCTCAACTTTTAACGTGAGGGCCTGGACCTTCCGACTTTTACCAGGTCCCTCGAGTTTTAGCGTGAGGGTCCGGACCCTCGGGTTTTTATCAGGTTCTCTATGTTGTGACTCCTGACTCACGCCCGGGACCATTTTCAACCTCACAGGCCAAGGAGTGCGATTTTGAGCTGCTTGGACTATTTTTGGGCTCCCAGGCCTGGGAGTGCGATTTTGAGCTCCCTGGACCATTTTCAGCCTTCCAGGTCCGGGAGTGCAATTTTCAACTCCCTGGACCATTTTTGGGCTCCCAGGCCCACGAGTGCGATTTTGAGCTCCCAGATCTTTTTCGGCCTCCCAGGTCCGGGAGTACGATTTTGAGCTCCTGGGACCATTTTTGGAATCTCAGGCCTGGGATTGCGATTTTGAGCTAGCTCCTGGGACCATTTTTGGGCTCCCAGGCCAGGAAGTGCGATTTTGAACTCCCTGTAACATATTTAGGCTCCCTGGCCCGGAAGTGTGATTTTGAATTCCCGGGACCATTTTTGGGCTCCCAGGCCTGGGAGTGCAATTTTGAGCTCCCGGGACCATTTTCGGGCTCTCAGGGCCGGCAGTCCGATTTTGAGCTCCCGGAACCATTTTTGGGCTCCCAGGCCCAGGAGAGCGATTTTGACCTCCTGGGACTATTTTTGGGCTCCCAGGCCCGGAAGAGTGATTTTGAGCTCCCTGGACCACTTTCGGGCTCCCAGGCCCTGGAGATCGATTTTGAGCTACTGGGACCATTTTTGGGCTCCCAGGTATGGCAGTGCCATTTTGAGCTTCCAAGACGATTTTCAGCCTCCAAGTCCTGTGACTGCAATTTTGAGCACCCTGGACCATTTTTGGGCTCCCAGCGTAGGCAGTACGATTAGGCTTGTGCAATTCGTTTCGTTACGAATGTCATTTATACCGAATTTCACAAAATTCTGCAATTTGGACGAATTCTGAGATTTCAATTTTTCCGAATTTTAGTTTTTTTCCGAATCGCGGTAATTCAGCAATTGCGGTAATTGCAGAAATTTGGAAATAAGGAAGAACATTTGAAATAATAAGTTAATGATTTATTATTTTAACTTATTATACATTATAATAAGCTATTATTATTTCAAATATTCTTATTTCCGACTTTTGCAGTGTGTGACTGTATATATGCATACTGTATGTATATATGTATGTGTGTGTATACTGGGTGTGTATATACCGTGTGTATATTGTACACAGTATACATACAATATTCATACAATATGCACACAGTATATACACACCCAGTATACACACACACATGCATACACACATACAGTATGCATATATACAGTCACACACTGCACAAGTCGGAAATAAGAATATTTGAAATAATAATAGCTTATTATAATTTATAATAAGTTAAAATAATAAATTAATAACTTATTATTTCAAATGTTATTCCTTATTTCCGAAATACGGAAATAAGAAAGAACATTTGAAATAATAAATAACTATTAAATTATAGGTATTGTAATTTTCTTGAAAATATGGCTATTAGTGATAAATTTCATATTTAAGTTCACTAACAGCCAAACTGTCAAGGAATATAATTTAATAGTTATTTATTATTATTTCAAATGTTCTTTCTTATTTTCGAATTTCGGAAATTCGGAAATAAGGAAGAACATTTGAAATAATAAGTTAATGATTTATTATTTTAACTTATTATACATTATTTATTAGCAAAGTAATAATAAACTGCGCTACAGTCCAAATAAATTAAGGTAGCAGCGGCTAGAAAATAAATGCAGAATATCAATAGTAAAGCCGCGCTGGAAATAAGTCCTCAAAAAGCATAACTTGTCAGATGTTGTTCCAAACACCCCGTGCACAGCACACTTAAGTGAATCCACCACCATATAATGAGGGGGCTTACCAGACACCGCTGGGAGCCCAGCTTATGTTGTTATCAGATTTCACTCACTCCTCCACTGAATACACATGGAATCAGCCTCGACCAGGTATAAATTGAAGCTCAGCAACCACTCACTCACAGCAGGGCAGGTTAGCATGTAAGCAGATATCCCATATACGTGTCCGTGCACCAGGGGAAAAAAGGACTCAATATAGTGAAGTACAGTAACTGTTTATTTAGGTAAAAACAAAGTATTGTACTCACAATCGATATCTTTAAAACACGCGTGTATGATAAAGCCGGCAATCCTCAGCAACTGGTGACGTCAGCGCGCCCTCCCGACGTACGTTTCGTCACAGATGACGTCGTCCGGGGATAGGGCGCGCCGCTGAGCCACCAGATTATATATGCCGCATGACCTAAGTGCGAGGCGTAGGCGGCCATATTGCAACCTGGAAAATATGCCCACACTGGGTGTCATTATGTGCTATATTCTCCCCTCGAACTGGCAATACATGCAGCATCAGTTTACAGCGAATATGGGGTGAAGCCCCACTAAAATTAAGGTCCAGAAGTTATTCATCCAGACCGTAAAAATGAATAATGGGTATATTTGGCAATATATGAAATTAATACATATGTATAAAAATTATAAAAAATGATTTATTTTATTTTATTTTAAAAAAAGATTATTCAAAAAACCATTTCAAAAAACCATTTTAAAAAACAATTTATGGTCTCCCAAGCCTCGCACATGGTGTACAAAGACAATGTCATCAAGAAAAAATATCAGGAAAGAACCCTCTCTGGCCAGTACTAAGTACATAACATACTTTAAAAAATAAAAATTAGATAATAGATAGGATATCAGAGATTCTTCATCCATAATCAATCAGATGGGATGTCATTATTAGGCATTATCAATAAAGGCGTTGACATCAGTGTCTACGTTCAGCCCATAGGGAATATAGGATCTAATCCTGTAAATCCAAGACATCTCGAGTTTCGAGATTCCTCTAATAAGGGAACCCCCCCCTCCAATGGGGTTTGAAATGATCAATCCCCAGAAAAAGGGTCTTAGAGGGATTTTGGTCGTGGTGGTCCCTGTAATGTCTTGACAAAGAGTGGTTTTTGAACCCCGTGAGGATGTTTTTAATATGTTCATTTAAGCGAACCTGCAACAGTCGCTTTGTCCTGCCCACATATTGTAGGCCACACGGGCACTGGATAAGATATACCACGGACGTTGTGGAACAGGTGATGAAGGGCCTTATTTGGAATTGGGTAGATCTACTGGTGGAGGTGAAAGTCTGTGCCCTCCTTCCCCCCAGAGCATTATAAAGACAAACCCTACATTTACCACATTTGTAGTATCCAGTAAGTTGTTGGAAGAAGGGGGTTTGGGGAATAGGGGGGTCCAAAACATTCGGGGCCACCCTATTTCTCAAAGAAGACGCACCCTTATAAATAACAGCAGGTCGATCTGGCAGGTGACCCTCCAAGATCCGATCACTTTTCAAAATGTGCCAATGTTTACATATAAGTTGTTTGATTTCATTGGCTTGATGGGAAAACGTAGTAATAAAAGGTAGCTGTGGGGGTTCACGTTGGTTGGCCCTAGGAGCATTTTCCCTCAGCAACTCATCCCTTGGCATATGAACAACTTCTGATAAGGTGGCTGACAGAATCTCCTCGTTATAGCCCTTATCTACGAACCTCTTAGTCAAGACATCGGCTTGTTCCAAGAAGGTGCTAGTCTCTGTACAGTTGCGCCGGAGCCGCATGTACTGACTCTTTGGCACCCCTTTTAACCAAGGAGCATAGTGGCAACTTGTTCTCGGAATAAAGGAATTTCTATCAGCAGCCTTGAAGTGAGTTGAGGTGATAAATTGCCCATTCTTTACCTCTATGTTGAGATAAAGGAAACTAATTTTCTCGGGATGGGCCTCATACTTCAACTCAATGCCCCTCTCATTGTTATTGAGGAACTCAAAAAAGGAATCTAGACTAACCTGATCCCCCTCCCATAGGAGGAGGACGTCATCTATGTATCTTGCCCAGAGGATAAGCTGCGGCCTCCTCTGGGCATAGACGACCTCCTCCTCCCAGAGGGCCATGAACAGGTTTGCCAAGCTGGGGGCATATTTAGCCCCCATTGCGACACCCCTGATCTGGCTGTAATACTTCTGGTCAAACCAGAAGTAGTTGTGGGTTGCAGCAAACTCCAACAACTCCATAATAAACGCCACCTGGCTAGGGGACAGTTCAGAATTCTTTCGAAGATAATGGTTCACAGCAGATAAACCCAAATTGTGGGGAATAATTGTGTAAAGGGATGTGACATCAGCGGTCACAAGAAAACCATCCACTGGGGTGAAATTGGACACAATGTTAATTGCATGTCTGGAATCTTTAATATAAGAAGGCATGTTCCTTACCAATGGTTGAAGGAAAAAATCTATATATCTGCCCACCCGGGACGTCACTGAGTCAATGCCACTGACAATAGGGCGCCCGGGTGGGCAGACCGGATTCTTATGCAACTTAGGAAGATAGTACAATACCGGAGTTTTTGGAGCTCTGGGTACTAAAAAACGCGCTTCTTTAGGGGTAAGAATACCTTTGTCCAAGCCTTTCTGAACTATGACATTCAAAGCTTTCTTATACTTCGTCTTGGGGTCCGATCTCAGGGGTTGGTAGGTGGAAGTGTCGTCCAAAATATTATGCATCTCTTTCATATAGGCATCCCGGTCCAATACCACTATCCCCCCCCCCTTATCGGCTGGCCGGACCACAATGTCTTTGGCAGCACATAAGGAATCGAGGCCTGTTTGAAAGTCACGTCTTAGGCGCACTTTCTTGGTTTCAAGCGCGTCCAAATCCCTCAAAACTACTTCCTTAAAGACCCGGATGGCAGGGGCCACTGGGCCTGAGGGATTGAAAAGAGAAGCATTGGAAAATCCCGTGTGGGTAAATTCAGTAGATAATACCTGATTTTGCCTAATAGGATTGGTTAATATATATCTTTTTATATTGACCTTCCTAATAAATTTGTGCACGTCCATGTACGTCTCAAACTTATTAAGAGGTCTCGGGGGGGCAAATTTAAGGCCTTGATCTAATAGGCTAATTTCAGATGTAGATAAACTTTTGGAACTCAGATTAAAAATACCTGCACCTACTATATCTTTGGTCTTTTTAATTCTAAGTCGCCACCCCCCTCTGGTCCCTCGTCTGGATCCACTGGCCTTTTTCTGCTTGGTGTGGGCCTGTGAAAACCCCAACTACCACTCGTGCTGGGTTCAGGATGGGAAGATAACCCATCATTTTCTCCCCTTGGTTGTTGTGGCCCCACGCCAGGACGTTCTATACTAGAGCCAAATGGTACGGCTGGCGAGGGGCTCTTAGAAAACTCACCTCCCCCTACTTTATCAAATAGGGGAAAGAATCTGTTAGAGATATCCAATTCTTCCTGATATTCATTATCATAATTAGGGGGTTGGTGTTTCTGCAGCCCCTGGTTATTTCTCTTAATTGGGTCCTTTCCTTTTATTGAGGCTGAAGGATGAGTTTTACCCCACTGTGGTCGTCCCTGATCATTGTGGGGACCATTTTGGGGGTACGGCCTGTACGTCATGGTATCAGAACCGTAACCTCTTCCCCTGCCAGAGCGGGAAACTCCAGCACTCCCATGTCTCCCACCTCTTGGGCCGCCCCCCCTTCCCCCAGGTCTCTCGGGTGGAGGTACCCAATGGTTCCTAGCTGGACTATGTTGGTATGGGGAATAATGTTCGGAATAGGGCACCTTTCCCCCCATCTTATTGGTTACATTGGGGTATGAGGTACCATGGGGTTGTTCTAGCGGCAGTTCTCTCCTAGAGGGCACACCTGTTTGTCTATAGGTGGTCCCATTTTCTCCCTGGGAACCTGGAAGGTTTTCCTCTAAAAGTTTCTTCTGCCACTCGAACACCAGGGCGGAATGATAGTCATTAAGGTCACGGTTATATTTTTTCTTTTTCTTGATCTTTTGATCCTTCTCTTCCTTTTCTAAAATTTTGAGCAAGTATATAGAGCGATCTCTATATTCATCACTCTCTTTATGAGGGATTAGTCTTTCCTTGAGACTTTTAATCTCTTCATCTAGCCTATTTAATTTTTCCCTTTTTCTATCGATAAGAAATCTCAATAGACTAATCCCAGCAGAATTAAAATACTTAAACCATTGTTCCAGATTTTCTTCACCTTTCTGCGGGGGTACTTGCCATCTAAGGCTCCTGGGGACCATGTTGTTTTTGATATAAGTCTCAAGGAAAGCCACATCCCACTGTCCATGAATTTCGGAGACAGTTAAATTTTTCAATTTCATAAATAGGCCACTGAGATCACTCTCATCCTCCCTGTAGGATTCAAATACACCCACAGGATTAATGATCCTAGTGGCCCTATAGTCAAAAATATCCATAGGGAGACCAACCAAGCAGCAGTAGAAAATCAAATGATTAGCAAAGTAATAATAAGCTGCGCTACAGTCCAAATAAATTAAGGTAGCAGCGGCTAGAAAATAAATGCAGAATATCAATAGTAAAGCCGCGCTGGAAATAAGTCCTCAAAAAGCATAACTTGTCAGATGTTGTTCCAAACACCCCTATATATACTATTGATATACATTATTTATTATTTTAACTTATTATAAATTATAATAAGCTATTATTATTTCAAATGTTCTTTCTTATTTACGAATTTCGGAAATTCGGAAATAAGGAAGAACATTTGAAATAATAAGTTAATGATTTATTATTTTAACTAATTTTACATAATAATAAGCTATTATTATTTCAAATGTTCTTCCTTATTTACGACTTTTGCAATGTGTGACTGTATATATGCAAACTGTATGTATGTATGTATGTGTGTGTATACTGGGTGTGTATATACTGTGTGTATATTGTATGTATACACACAGTATACATACAATATACATACAATATACACACAGTATATACACACCCTGTATACACACACACATACATACATGGTATAATTCCCTTTCATCATAAAAAAAAATGATACCATTCCCTTTCATCATACATCTTCTTTCTGTCATTATATTACAACTAGCTATGCCGGGGGATGTGGATGTAACCACTGCTCCTCTGACAGAACTATTGATACAATGTATGTAACTGCAACTAATGATACAGGGTATCTCTGCGTAGTTATATTCTCGTTTCTCTGTGTAGTGTTTATATTTATTAGTTTGGGGGAGGATTGTAATAAGTGAGACACACTCTTGTTTAAACTTTGTTATATTTGAGAGATAGAGGGATGCCGTAGAATCCGAGCACTGCCTGCAAAATTTAATGAATGAATATTGGAAAAATCTTGAGTTAATATTGCATGAACAATAAGAACTAGGGAGGCTAAATATCTGCTATGTTCCTGTAGAACACGGAGTAATGTGTGGGAAATAGGAGTGAGGGAAATGTCAAATTTATTTTATTTATATGTAACTAATCATGTAATAAAAGATACAAGTTATTTTTAAATGGACTGTGACTAAGTTGCGCTGGGGGACATGTGGGGAACTGCTGTCCACTAAGCATAAATATGCATACAACGTATTGAATTTCAATAGTTTATGTATTAAAAGTGACGGGTGAAGTGCCGGAAGAGCAGTAAATGAGCGGCATGTAGACACTGAAAAGTACACCCCTCCCTCCCTCTGTAGGCTAATTTGCATGAGGGTGGAAACTTTAAGTATTAGTTTGTTCTGTCTGTGTAGCGTGTTACAGGTAGAAGTCAATTCGACGAAACGTGTCTGACACAGCTACACGGATACTTGGAGAGAGGGAGCTGGAGTGAACAGGTGGGACATCCTTCCCTGCTGGTCGGGTGAGGACAGTCTTAGCACGGAGAGGATGAGTGGAACGCTGAATCATCTGCTGCCTGGTGCTCCTCCTGATCACTACTAGCGTGACATGATTTGTTTTGTGATAAAGTAAAACAATTGGGTTGGGACTTTAAATGACACAAGTGGCAGGAGATATTTGGAGTTAGATCTTGATAAAAAAGTTTATTAGGAATTCATATCAATAAGGAATAAAACATTGTACATATAAGTAATCAGAATATAGACAACAACATGATTATACTGTGTCAAGAAGACAAAACCATGATTGTACAGTATCATAAAAAATGTGGGTATAACAATGAATTCATCATATGTATAAAATTCCCCAAACCATCTATTAATGTCTATATATACAATAAGAGTACACAGAAACTG
Source organism: Glandirana rugosa (assembly GCA_018402905.1). Taxonomy (NCBI): domain Eukaryota; kingdom Metazoa; phylum Chordata; class Amphibia; order Anura; family Ranidae; genus Glandirana; species Glandirana rugosa. The sequence continues at coordinate 6,107 of BLSH010019644.1, read as the reverse complement.
ATCTGTGTATTGCCATGGCCGAATAATGCCCTGTAAGGGGGGTTACCCCGATAACATAATTGAAAAGATACTGGAATAGATAATCAGTAAGCAATAAGTAGCTCTACGCGTTTCCTGATTTTGGAGTCACTTATCAGGAGCATGCTTGTAGTTGATCTGGAATAGATGTTATGACACATCATTAATAACTAATACATATCATCAGTGTTAAATTGAGGGGTAAAAGCCCAATCCCCCAACAAAAAGGGTGTGGGAAACCCATGATTGGGGCTTACCATATCCGCGTATCCACGGTGTACCTGCAGGGCACATGAAAGCCTGGGAGCATCTGGGCCAGGAGCTGAGGCAGGAGGTAAGGCGATGGCCCCAACCAGGGCAAAGCCCAGCATGGACAGGGGAGGGTCTCCAGTAGTGTGTACCTGTGGATAGTGATGACAGTGAAATTGGAGTGTATGAGTGAACTGCATGTGTTGGAGAGGGAATGTGAAAGGATGTGAGTGTATATGAGTGAGGGACTGTGGGTTGATGGAAGAAATTAGACTAGTTGGAATGAGAAAAGGAGTGAATGTAAAGGGGGGGCAGGGGGAGGGGAGGGGGGGAAACGGGAGAAAACAAAGGGGGTGACTGAAAGGAGGCAAAAAGAGAGAATGGAGAAACCCATCAACCACCTGGGGGGATGGGAGAAATTGGGACTGGGAAGATGGACTCCAAAATGTGTGTTACCTGTGATATAGTGCAAGTGAGGATCCATAACTCGGACTAAGTGGTGTGTGCAGCATACTGGAGGCCTCCATTGCCACGCTGGGTGACGTCTGATATAGGCACCGGCCGCCCATCCGCCCGCCAGCGTCACGCACGCGGGAGCAAAGGGAGGGGGAGGAGACGCCCAACTCCGGACACGAGAACATCCGGAGGAGTGGCGGGCCACCCCCAAATTGCGGCCACGAGCGTGGGTACCCAGCCACTACCACACTCAAAGGGAGGCAGCACAGGCATGGGTGATGTGGCGCCGACGCACAGCGGGGAGGAAACGCCCCCCCAGCAACCCAATATGGGCAGGGGTGGAGGGAGCCCCCGGTGTGCGTCACAGCTCTTGGACCCGACAAACACCGGGCGACCATGTAGCCCATGCAGGGTATCCTGCCCACGGACATAACAAGGCAGTGTGATGGTAACAAAGTATGTATACATATGTATAGTATATAAGGCGTGGGCCATTTGAATGATACAAAATTAATTGATTAATTACAGAAGGTCCGCATAGGGATCCAAAGGGGCTAAAAACTGGGCCATGGCTCAGTTGCTAGGTATTCGCTACCACATGTGTCCATCCCTATTGAGACTAAAAGGAAGGGGATATGGGGAAAATTGGGACTTTGCATGAAGCCATGACATGGCAGGGTCATGCGCTTCCATCCCTATAACTAGATAAAGTAAAACAATTGGGTTGGGACTTTAAATGACAAAAGTGGCAGGAGATATTTGGAGATGGATCTTGATAAAAAAGTTTATTAGGAATTCATATCAATAAGGAATAAAACATTGTACATATAAGTAATCAGAATATAGACAACAACATGATTATACAGTGCCAAAGAAGACAAAACCATGATTGTACAGTATCATAATAAATATGGGTATAACAATGAATTCATCATATGTATAAAATTCCCCAATCCATCTATTAATGTCTATATATACAGTAAGAGTACACAGAAATTGATCTGTGTATTGCCATGACCTAATAATGTCCTGTAAGGGGGGTTACCTAGATAACATAATTGAAAAGATACTGGAATAGATAATCAGTAAGCAATAAGTAGCTCTACGCGTTTCGTGATTTTGGAATCACTGATTTGTTTGTGAGTACTATGTGTGGGGGGAGATTTGGGAATAAAGCTGTGTTTTAAATTGAATGCACGATGTGGAGCCTTTCCTTATCTCTCCCCCGCTGTGAATCCATGGTGATATACTGATTCCGGTGGGATATTTGACGGAAGAATTTCGTTCAGGACCGTTTGGTATATGATTCTGCAAAATAGATAATACTATGACATGTTAGTACCAAAACAGAAGAAACCGTGACATATTAGTACAACAACAGATATAAGACTAATGAATATACATGTTACAAAATAAGGAATAACTATACTTAAGGATTATTTGAAAAAATAGTTCTAGGTAGAGGTTTATAGAGGACGGTGAAAACAGTAAATTTCAGGGTTGGGTTAACAAAATGAAATAGATCAATATCCCTACCTTCGCGTACTGGGACGGTACAGTACCGAAGTACG
>BLSH010019595.1:221136-239285 GCA_018402905.1 Glandirana rugosa | reverse complement strand
GGTGGGTGTTAACACAACTCAACCGACCAGATCCGAATGGACCCCAACACCTTTTCAGACAAGGTTTTCAAATTTCACCAACCAGAACCCTTTAAGGCCGGTAGGTGCACGATGGGGCCCCATAAGTCTGAAACCTGCGGCAGAAGCTGAACTGCATTCGCCCGCACCGCCGCCCCCTCTTCTCCATTACACGCCGCGATTTGCAAGTCTTCAGCAATGTTCTCAATTAGTCCCGATGAACACAAGCAGCTGACTCAGTTCCCTCTGCCCATCACATTCAATTACCTCCCAAAGATCTCATTTTCCCGCAGCACGTGTCTGAGCGAGGAAAACATCTGAGAAATCGCGGGAGAGCGAGAAAGAAGATCAGAGCCGAGCCGCAGGAGACGCCACGATCTAATGAGAAAAGGGTCCGCTGACCGATAAGAATAAGTGGATGTTCAGGCCTTCCGGCTACCATAGGACAGATGTAGATTTCAGAGTAAAATTCGGCATATGAGCTCACTCTAAATATGATAATCGCTTGCGTTTTTTTGTCCTGAGACATCTCGCCGCCGCCGCCGCCGGCATTAACCTTTTTTAATAGTTACAGAGGAGGAGGAACAGTTTGGGGGTCATTCGCTGTTACAGCGGCTGCATGTAATCAGCCTATGGTGGCTTCCTCCAGGTCAATGAGAAATAGATGTGAAGGGCGGTTGATTGTGCATATGGGGCTCATTCACACCTAGGATCTCATGAACACGCGTTCTTGCGTGCTTTAGAAATAATCTCCTATTACAGCAGTGGTTCTCAACTCCGGTCCTCGGGACCCACTAACAGGCCAGGTTTGCAGGATAACTGAAATGCATCACAGGTGATATCATTTGCTGCTCAGTGATTGCGGTATTCTAGTCTGCATCTCCCCAAGGTAATACTTAAAATCTGGCCTGTTAGTGGGTCCTGAGGACCGGAGTTGAGAACCACTGTGTTACAGCAGTGTTCCCCAACCCAGTCCTCAAGGCCCACAAACAGGTCATGTTTTCAGGATTTCCCTGTGGTAATTACTAAGGCAGTGAAACTGATCAAATCACCCGTGCAAAATAATGGAAATCCTGAAAACATGACCTGTTGGTGGGCCTTGAGGACAGGGTTAAGGGAACACTGTGTTACAGGATAAGGGCAGCGCTCATCAGGGGAGGGCTGGCCCAGGAGGTAGGGTGGCAATTGCCCCCCAGGCCACCCTAACTTACATTTAAAATGGCCGATGGCTGCTGCCCGCTCACACTTTTTTTTTCTTGTGGAGGAAGGAAATAGCGCCCAGGGGCGCAGCCACCAACTAACTGCAGGCAAAGGGGGCCGGCCCTACCATGGATCCCGCTAGGCCCATTGGGTGGGCATGGATGGTGAGCTGATTCGGCGGTTCAATGGGCCACTTGACTGGACTTGCCCCCCCAGGCCTACGGTTGCCAGCCCTCCCCAGGCGCTCATATAAATCATGAATAAAAATAAATGTTATATCAGTGAATTCACATTATCCACGTGAACAAAGTGCTATGTCTCATAAAAAGTCAATACTATTAACTAGGGATGGGCCGAACCCCCCCCCCCCCCCCGGTTCGTTTCGCACCAGAACATGCGAACAGGCAAAAAATTGGTGCGAACATTTGAACACCGTTAAAGTCTATGGGACCCGAACATGAAAATACTCATTTTAAAGGGTGATATGCAATGTTATTGTCCTCAAAAGTGTATGGGGACCCGGGCACTGCCCTAGGGGACGTATCAATGAAAAATAAAACGTTTTTTAAATCAATCGTTTTTTTCAGGAGCAGTGATTTCAACCACTTACCAACCGGAAGGATTTCCAGCTTTAGGACCAGAGCACTTTTTGCGATTCGGCGCTGCGTCGCTTTAACTGACAATTGCGCGGTCGTGCGACGTTGTACCCAAACAAAATTTGCGTCCTTTTTTCCCCACAAATAGAGCTTTCTTTTGGTAGTATTTGATCGCCTCTGCGTCATTTCTGATCGCCGCTATAAAGAAAGAAAGCGCGACCATTTTGCAAAAAAAACCCAAATTTCTTACTTTTTGCTAAAATTCAAATCCAAAAAAAAAATATTAAAAAAATTTTTTTTCACCGTTTTTGGTCGATTTATATAATTCCTCATATTTGTGATAAAAAAAAAAAAAATCGCAATCGGCGTTTATTGATTGGTTTGCACAAAAGTGGCCGCGTTTACGGATGATGAGAATTCATTTCTGGGTTTTTTTTTTTTATATTTTACTGGTAATGGCAGCGATCTGCGATTTTTAGCGGTACTGCGATATTGGGGTGGACATGTCGGACATTTTTGACACTTTTTTGGGACCAATGACATTTATTCAGCGATCAGAAATTTAAATGTACACTGATTACTGTGTAAATGTCATTGGCAGTGAAGGGGTTAACCTGGGGGGGAGATCTAGGGGTTAATTGTGTTCCCTGGGTGTGTTCTTACTGTGGGGGGGCTGGGCTACCATGGGCATGAGAGATCTAACTGATGCCAGTGACAGGGATCAGTAGATCACCCATGCCCCTACTAACAGAGCGGAAAACCACCGTGTTTACATCGGCGGTTCCCCGTTCTTCGCCTGTGGCCGCTCATCGCGGCTCGCCGGCGGACAACGGGTCCGCCCGAGCCGCGGGCACACTCCTCAGGAGTGCGGCGGGCGCGCGCGCCCCCTAGCGGCCGTTCGCAGATTGCCGTGTTTTTACAGCGATTCGCGCACAGCAGCCCGACTGCCGCCGTGAAAACACGGCAGGCGGTCGGGAAGTGGTTAATAATGCTTAAAGTGAAACAATAAAAATGAAATATTCCTGGGGGGTCCCCTTAGTCTGCCTGTAAAAGGACGCATCTCTGTGATGTTTAGAACATAGCCAGAGCAAAATTACATTTGTGAAGGAAAAATTGTCATTTATTATAGTGGCAGTATTGTAATATACAGAAAAATCACTGAAAAAAAATTGCGTAGGGTCCCCCTTCCCAGTTTTGATCCATACTGGGCATTCCTATTGGGGACCGGCATCCGGAGGGATATGGAGGATTCCAGGGCACAAGGCGATAATATGGCTCCCACCAATGCAGATTTGACCTCTGTGACGGGGGGGGTCACTGTGAACTGGTAAGTGGGGGGGCGTCATCAGTGCCCGGTGGTGAGGCTCCACTGAAGTCAACCTTCATCTTTTTGCCTTTGATTATACGACAATGTTTATCAATAAGTGACTCCGGGCTATACTAGGTTTACCGCATTCTGCGCTCAGCACTATATGGACTGGAATCATAAAATACCAATTGATTGAGCTTTTGCTTTCCCATTGGAGTAACGGGTGTTGATTCATCTGGCTCCATCCATCATTTTCTTCTAAGATTGCCCTGTATTTGGCTCCATCCATCTTCCCATCAACCCTGACTGGCTTCCCTGTCCCTGCTGAAGAAAAGCATCCCCACACCATGATGCTGCCACCACCATGTTTCACAGTGGGGGTGGTGAGTTCAGGGGGATGTGCAGTGTTAGTTTTCCACCACACATAGCGTTTTGCTTTTAGGCCAAAAAGTTCAATTTTGGTCTCATCTGAGCAGAGCGTTTTGCTGTGTCCCCCACAACGGGACTTCTTATGGCTTCTTTCACCAATGGCTTTCTTCTTGCCGCTCTTCCATAAAGGGCAGATTTGTGGAGAGCACGACCAAAGAGGATCATCCGACCGTTAGTACATGCGATTACAACAGCCGGCGTGCGACGGTCGTACAACAGAAGTTGGGTGAGCAGACTAGAGAGCTTTGGTTGTACAACAAGCGGTCGTACGACCGTTGTATAGGGTGCACAGAGAAGGTGGGCCAACAAAGCTGTACTGTGCAAAACACGCATGCTCAGAAGTCAGGAACGCCCGGAAGTGTTCGGTCGTGGAAACCTACGTTCCTAATTCACAAATCACATTCACCTGAACTTCCTCTTTATACGCTCGTAAGACGGCACTACGTTAGGCTTGGTCGTACGATCGCTTAGCGCATGTCAGTATTCAAGACACAACAGCCAACATACGATTTTGGACGTACGACCATCGCACCCATGTGTACGAGGCTTTATAGTTGTCCTGTGGACAGATTCTCCCACCTGAGCTGTGGATCTCTGCAGCTCCTTGGGCCTCTTGGCTGCTTCTCTGATGAATGCTCTCCTTGCCCGGCCGGTCAGTTTAGGTGGACAGCCATGTCTTGGTAGGTTGGCAGTTGTGCTGTACTCTTTCCATTTTCCGATGATGGATTGAACAGAGCTCTGTGAGATGTTCAAAGCTTGGGATATTTTTTTATAACCTAACCCTGCTTTATACTTCACCACAACTTTATCCCTGACCTGTCTGCTGTGTTCCTTGGCCTTCATGATGCTGTTTTTTCACTAAGGTTCTCTAACAAACCTCTGAGGGCTTCACAGAACAGCTGTATTTATACTGAGAATAAATGACACACAGGTGGACTCTATTTACTAATTAGGTGACTTCTGAAGGCAATTGGTTCCTCTAGAGCAGGGATAAGCAATTAGCAGACCTCCAGCTGTTGCAAAACTACAAGTCCCATCATGCCTCTGGCTCTATGTCTCATGCTTGTGGCTGTCAGAGTCTTGCAATGCCTCATGGGACTTGTAGTTCTGCAACAGCTGGAGGTCCGCTAAATGCATAACCCTGCTCTAGATTTTAGTTAGGGGTATCGGAGTAAAGGGGGCGCCATACAAATGTACCCCCCACCCACTGTATCATTTATCATTTTCCTTCCACTTCACAATTCTGTGCCACTTTGTATTGGCCAATCACATAAAATCCCAATAAAATAAGTTTACGTTTTTGCTTGCAACATGACAAAATGTGGGAAATGTCAGGGGGTATGAATACTTTTTCAAGGCGCTGCAGCGCACAACCCTACAACACACAAATGTGCGCAAGCCCCAAAAAAGCATTGAAGCCCCGGTAAAGCGCCCCGCAGATCTGTGCGTTGGCGACATTTCACGGGAGGACGATAACGTGCGCAAGAAAAGATTGTATTTCCAGGGATGCTGAGAGGAAAAACATCCCTCATAGGAAATAGAGGATTTATTAACCGGCCTCTGCGATCTCCGGCAGGAACGGGTCAGGCGGTTAGGAAGCGCGCCGATGTCATCAGGGCGGTGGTAAAGAATTGCTTCCCATAGTCTCTGCGACCTCCATCGCGCTGCGTCGTATTTGCGTCCATCCTCACCACCCCGGGAGGGGTCACATGGTTACTCGGCGAATTGTTTGTCTTGGCATTGGCCATTTCTCTGTCCCTGGCGGGTCGCCCGTACGCGGGACTTCGGCACAGAGCGCGCCTGCCAAGTATGCAGTCTGGGAAGAACGCCCGGTTCCCCCGCAGTGTGGGGCCTTTGGTGGAACGCGCAGCGCAAATATTATGAAGTGCGAAGTTATAGATGAGCGCAGATCGGCCCCATAATGGGGTGAATCCTCAGTCACATCGAAATATTACCAAGGGGGTCATTCACACCTAGGAGGCGGCCCGCGTGGGGCAGAAGGCTCCAGAGCTATAGAGACGCACTACAATTCATTAACCATGTCATTATACGCCTATGATTTCCTGCTGCAAGGTCAGCCAACCTGGGATTCCACTGACGCGTTTCGCTCAGTATGAGCTTCATGTATAACTGAAGGTGAAAGTTTACCTATGGATAGAGAGGAGAGGGATTAGACCCCCTGTTGGGTTTTTATTGCTGTCTCCATAGGCGTACACAGAGGGTGTGTCGGCAGCGTCTGGGCACACCCTAATCACCCCGTGCGGCACAGATTCCCCCTGCTGCCCCCACCACCACCAGCTGCTGCTGTGGGGCATGTTTCAGGATGGTCAGCAGGGAAGAGGACAGATAAATATGTTATTTACAGGCCCCTCATTTCCTGAATGCACACAAAGAGTGATCAGTACCAATCGCTCATGTGTCCATTCACAACAGAAGCATAGTAAACAGGGATTGTTATGCTTCCGTTTGTGAATGACCAGGAAGCCGCTCAGCACAGAGCACTTCCCATTCATTCAGCTGAGGCTGCAGAGAAAGGGACTGGGGAATCTCTGTCCAAAGTGTCTTTCTCTGTCTCAAAAGTGAGACATTAGGGGTCTGTTTAGACCCCTGATATTTCACCACAGCCCCCCCCCCCCAACACCGTCAATTGTTCTACTGACACCATCCACTGTCACCTACCTCTGTTCTACTGACATCATCCACTGTCACCTACCTCTGCTCTAATGACACCATCCACTGTCACCTACCTCTGTTCTACTGACACCATCCACTGTCACCTACCTCTGCTCTAATGACACCATCCACTGTCACCTACCTCTGCTCTACTGACACCATCCACTGTCACCTACCTCTGTTCTACTGACACCATCCACTGTCACCAACTCGTCTCCACTGACACCATCCACTGTCACCAACTCTGCTCCACTGACACCATCCACGGTCACCAACTCTGCTCCACTGACACCATCCACTGTCACCAACTCTGCTCCACTGACACCATCCACGGTCACCAACTCTGCTCCACTGACACCATCCACTGTCACCAACTCTGCTCCACTGACACCATCCACTGTCACCTACCTCTGCTCCACTGACACCATCCACGGTCACCTACCTCTGCTCTACTGACACCATCCACTGTCACCTGCCTCTGTTCTACTGACACCATCCACTGTCACCTACCTCTGCTCTACTGACACCATCCACTGTCACCTGCCTCTGTTCTACTGACACCATCCACTGTCACCTACCTCTGCTCTACTGACACCATCCACTGTCACCTACCTCTGCTCTACTGACACCATCCACTGTCACCTACCTCCTTCTATCTTTTGCTAGAAATTTTCTTTTTTTAACAGAGACCTTGGATAATAAAATGGCGGTCATTGCAATATTCTATGTCGCACTGTATTTTCGCAGCGGCTTTTCAAACGCAATTCATTTTTTTTTTAAAAGTGCACTTTAATAAATTTAGAAAAAAAAAAACCCAGAACAGTAACGTTAGCTCAATTTTTTTTGTATAACGTGAAAGATGATTTGAAAATAAATACCTAACATGTGATGCTTTACAATTGCACACGCTCATGGAATGGCGGCAAACTACGGTACTTAAAAATTTCCATAGGTGAAGCTTTAAATATTTTTACAGGCTACCAGATTAGAGTTACAGAGGAGGTCTAGTGCTAGAATTATTGCTCTCACTCTAACGATCGCGGCGATACCTCACATGTGTGGTTTGAACGCCGCTTACTTACGTATGCGTTCGCTTCTGCACGCGAGCTTGGAAGGACAGGGCACTTTACTTTTTTTCTTTTTTTTTTCTCTTAATTATTTTACTTTTTATTTTTACACTGTCCCTTTAATCACTTTTATTCCTATTACAAGAATTATAAATATCCCTTGTAATAGAAATAAGGGATGACAGGTCCTCTTCACGGAGAGATCTGGGGTCAAAAAGACCCCAGATATCTCATTTACCTTTAAGAGCAAAAAGAAAAAAATGTGATTTTGACTTTAGGAAGGGAAAAAAAATCCCTTTAACCCCCGAGAGGCGGAAGTGAGGTCAGACGTCGCTCCCGTACTCAGGGCTGCTGCAAGGATTTTTGACACCCTAGGCGAAACCTCATTTTGCCACCCCCTTGGCTCCACCCCCTACTCTACCCCCTTTTCCCTGCCCAGCCTGATCAGCGCCAATCAAATGCAGCCTCACCAGCGCCCATTAAATACAGCTTCACCTGTGCCCATCAAATACAGCTTCACCTGTGCCCATCAAATACAGCTTCACCTGTGCACATCAAATACAGCTTCACCTGTGCACATCAAATACAGCTTCACCTGTGCACATCAAATACAGCTTCACCTGTGCACATCAAATACAGCTTCACCTGTGCCCATCAAATACAGCTTCACCTGTGCCCATCAAATACAGCTTCACCTATACCCATCAAATACAGCCTCACGGGGGGTGGGGGCGGAGGGTGGGGTATTTGGCAGATCAGTCACTATTTCTATATACATTTGCAAATGGCATGTGATAATACAATCTCATTATCTCAGTCAGACAGTGTCAGGTTTTACATGAATCAATGCAGAGCAGCCAGTGACAGATCAACAGTGGTCAGGCGCCCCTAGGCGGCAGTGCGCCCTAGGCAGCCGCCTACTCCGCCTAGTGGTAGAGCCGGCCCTGCCCGTACTCCAAGGGCCATCAGAAGGATCGGACCGGCTCCAGGTTTATCGGTGTCTCCATTCCCGCAGCTGCAACCACCCTCACAGCAGGTGCCATTACTCCTCGTGGCATGCCGCACGCACTGGAAATTGCACCCTCATCGGGAACCGCACTGTACTCGCGGTTCCCAATGCAGGCTGCGATCTCCAAAGTAGTACCAGGACTTCTTTCTTGCATGTCACGGGGCACGGCAACCCGTTCAAACGAATGGGCTCTTGCGCCCACGCAAACTGTGGCCCGCTCAGGTGTGAACCTAGAATGAGAGTGAAAGGAAAGCTCTAAATTTTGGGTGGCTGGTGCTCAATATTTTGGGGGGTGGAAAACAAACCTAGTTCTGGGAATGGTGTGAAGATTGGAAGCATCCACTGCTGCGGGAGTGCTGGTGGGGGAATGGAGCTCGTCCTTTCTCCTGTAGCAACTGGAGAGAAAGAGATCCCCGGTGCCGCACATCCACCCTAGTGTTCAATGGTGAAATGACAACCTCAGCCTGGGCTCCTGCCAAGCCACGCCCCCCAACGTGTTTCGCCCCACCACCCTGGAGCTTAGCAGTGCCCCCATCCCTATAATACAGGCTGGGCCCAGGGCAATCCTAACCCTGGTTGGAACAGACTTCCAGCAGAGGTAGAGAACCAGTCAACAGTAGAGAGAGAGGAAGAGATCCCCGGTGCCACACATCCATGCAAGTGTTCAATGGTGAAATGACAACCTCAGCCTGGGATCCTGCCAGGCCATGCCCCCAACGTGTTTCGCTCCACCCCCTGGAGCTTAGCCATGGGGATCCCCATGGCTAAGCTCCAGGGGCTGCACAAAATGTGTTGGGGGTGTGGCCTGGCAGGAGCCCAGGCTGAAGGTTGTCATTTCACCATTGAACACTTGCATGGATGTGTGGAACCGGGGACCTCTTCCTCTCTCTCTGTTGACTGGTTCTCTACCTCTGCTGGAAGTCTGTTCCAACCAGGGTTAGGATTGCCCTGGGCCCAGCCTGTATTATAGGGATGGGGGCACTGCTAAGCTCCAGGGTGGTGGGGCGAAACACGTTGGGGGGCGTGGCCTGGCAGGAGCCCAGGCTGAGGTTGTCATTTCACCATTGAACACTTGCATGGATGTGCGGCACCAGGGATCTCTTCCTCTCTCTCTGTTGACTGGTTCTCTACCTCTGCTGGAAGTCTGCTCCAACCAGGGTTAGGATGTGCAGCCTGTATTATAGGGGGTGCTGCAAGTTCCTTCTGCCATAAGGCTGACAGGAGTAGTGACAGCGGCATCACTACTTCTGTCAGCCCAGCACTGGAGACGGCAAGGAGAGGAGGAGAGAGCCGGGAGGAGGTGCAGGCTGTGCTCTCTCCCCCCTCCTCCGCCTCATAAGTTCGCACATAATGAATGATAGGGTGCAATTTAGCATCATTGCCCTGGGCACTGGGTGATCTTGTCCCGACACTGGTTCCAAGCATCAACTACTCTTTCAGTAAGATAATACTTTCTAAAGGTCAGTCTAGAACTTTCCTGCTGTTAGTTGAAGGTCGTGTCCCCGTGTTCTTGATGTTATCTCCATACTGGAAATCCTGCCTTCCTGCTACAATGTCTCCAGTGTTTCATCTCCTTCTAATACAATGATACATTGTTTCACAAAAGGTTACATTACAACTCCTGTATGTTCCATAACCAAACAAATACCAACAAATACAACACATAGAAACTCTCAGAGATGAGGTGCAAATATAAATACTTAAAAAGAAAAAAAAACGCATAAAATGCAAATCGTGAAAATATTATCAAAGTGACCAAAGATCCAAAACATTTTTTTTTAAATAAAAATAAAAATAAATAAAATTTTTAAAGTGTAAAAAGTCCATATAAACACAAAATATGAATCCGAACAAAAAAATAGTCAAAAAATGAAAGTTCCATGCACCATGCGGTGATTGTGCACATGAGAGCTGCACGATTCTGGCCAAAATTAATATTTTTTTTGTTTGGATTCGTTATTTTCACAATTTTTTTTCTTAGAATAAAGATCACGATTCTCGCGGCGTAACATCTTACATGTACAAAAAAATTGGGCTAACAGCGCTGTTTAGGTTTTTTTGTTTTTTTTGAAGGTGTAATTTTTCCCAAAAAAATTGCGTTTGAAAGACACCGTGTGACAAAATATTGCAACGACCGCCATTTTATTCTTTAGGGTCTCTGCTAAAATATATATATATATAATGGGGGTTCTAAGTAATTTTCTAGCAGACATTTCTGGATTTTTACTTGTAAGAAACAAATGGCAGAAAAGATTTAGTCTTTAAATGGTTAAACTAAAAACTCTTCTATAAATAAGAATAGATTTGTGTGAAACGAAACGCGTTGGATCCTGTGCCCCCCTGGTTAACTGCATCTGTATCTATTTTACTGTGCTCAGTTTTATCCTATTGAATGTAAGTGTTTTTAACCACACTAATACATTTCTGTCCAATACTGCATTACGCTATGGAGCAGAGGTAGGCAACCTTAAACCCTCCAGATCCGCGCTATAGCCGAGGTACGGCTCCAGCGCGGATCGGAAATGCCGGGACCACGTCCATGGACGTCGCCCCTGTGCACGCTCCCGGCGTGCCCCCTGACGGCAGCGGCGGCGTGCGCCTGCCACACGCTGCGCGAGCGTGCCCGTGGGTAGGGCGGACTCAATGTCCGCTCGAGACCCACGATCGCCTGACAGAGCTGCAGAACGGGAAACCGCTGATGTAAACACGGCAGTTCTCCGTTCTGTGACAGGGGACATAGGAGATCTACTGATCCCTATCACTGGGATCAGTTAGATCTGTTATGTCCCGGCCAGCCCCGCCCCCCCACAGTTAGAACACACCCAGGGAACATTGTTAACCCCTTCACTGCCCCCTGCAGGTTAACCCCTTCAATGCCAATGACATTTATACAGTAATCAGTGGATATTTAAATTTCTGATCGCTGTATAAATGTCATTGGTCCCAAAAATGTGTAAAAAATGTCCGACATTTCTGCTGCAATTTCGCAGTCCCGATAAAAATCGCAGATCGCCACCATTACTAGTAAAAAATAAATAAATAATAAAAACACCATAGATCAATTCCCATAGTTTGTAGACGCGATAACTTTTGCGCAAACCAATCTGTATACGCCGATTGCGATTTTTTTTTTTTACCAAAAATATGTAGGAGAATAAATATCGTCCAAAACTGATTAATCATTTTTTTTTAATGGATTTGTACTTTAGCAAAAAGTAAAAAATATTGTCCTTTTTTGCAAAATTGTCGCTCATTTTTTGTTTATAGCGGCGATCAGAAATGACGCAGAGGGGATCAAATACCACCAAAAGAAAGCTCTATTTGTGGGAAAAAAAGGACGCAAATTGTATTTGGGTACAACGTCGCACGACCGCGCAATTGTCATTCAAAATGCGACAGCGCTGAAAGCCAAAAATTGGTCTGGGCAGGAGGGGGGTTTAAGTGCCCAGTAAGGAAGGGGTTAAAGAGATGGAGATCTACCTGAACACCACGGGAGAAGTCAAAGATCACCGGGCACAGCCTCACCTCCTCACACCTGATTTAAACTTCTAATTGCCATGTCGCAAACGCGTGCATTGCATGGCAATCATGGGTTTAAATCAGGTAGTGAGAAGGCAACATATTGCCTCCTCACCACCTATCAACACACTCAGATTGCTTTTCACTTGAATGAGCAGCAGCACCTTAGGGCTCATTAACACATAAAGTTGGGGGTGGTAAAACAGCAGGATATAATAGAAGTCTATGCAAACCGACAGGAAAGCTGCAGGTAAACTGCACCCTCCGTGTGGGTAAAGTGCGGCACATCAGTGTGAAAGCAGCCTTCAGGGCCGGCTCTACCACTAGGCAGAGTAGGCAGCCGCCTAGGGCGCACTGCCGGCTAGGGGCGCCTGGCCACTGTCGATCTTTCACTGGCTGCTCTGCATTGATTCATGTAAAAACTGACACTGTCTGACTGAAATAATGAGATTGTATTATCACATGCCATTTGCAAATTTATATAGAAATAGTGACTGATCTGCCAAATACCCCCCTCCACCCCCACCCCCCATGAGGCTGTATTTGATAGGCACAGGGGAAGCTGTATTTGATGGGCGCTGGTGAGGCTGCATTTGATTGGTGCTGATTAGGCCGGGCAGGGGAAAGGGGGTGTAGTCAGGGTGGAGCCAGGGGGGGAGGGGGCAGCAAAATGAGGTTTCGCCAAGGGCAGGGGTAGGCAACCTGCGGCTCTCCAGCTGTTGCAGAACTACAAGTCCCATCATGCCTTTGGGAGTATTTGTAACTGTCAGCCCTGCAAAGCCTCATGGGAAATGTAGTTCCACAACAGCTGGAGGGCCGCAGGTTGCCTACCCCTGGCCTAGGGTGTCAAAAATCCTTGCACCAGCCCTGGCAGCCTTATACCATTATGCCCAGTGCATTGCTTCACCCTGATCTGAAGATCTCTTCTTTCCTGCTGCTGGCACCAGTCTGGAGACCACTAGCCGGGATAGTGGAGTGCAGTTGGTATCACTCCGCATGGGACAGGAGCCAACGCTACAGAGGAGGCATCGGCTTAAGCGCACTACCCCTCCAGCTTTACAAGTAGTCCCACTGCATTGCACTCTGATGCTTTGGAATGGTGGGTCAGCAAACCCAGATCGCGATCTACCAGTCACCTGTCCGCGATCTACTGGTTGCTGACCCCCGCTATGGAGCATCTCTCTTTCTTTATTTCATAGCGCCTTCCTGTTTGGGTGACACCACCCATCTGCAAGGGGGTCTAATTACCCCTTGGAAGCGGTTACAGATCCTGACCATTTGAGGAATTATTTCCATCGCTGGGTTGCACTCCATTGGTTTCTACTACACTCGCTGGCACCTTACCAGCCTCTGGTAAGCGCATTTAGTTATTGGTATGGGTTGTCACTTTAACCTTAAACTCTTCCTTTGGAGCACTGGACTGAAAGCTGCTGGACAATGCAATGCATGCTGGAGCTTCCTGGAAGGGCCCCCACTGCCAGCCAGATATGTGCTGGGGTATTTGGGGATCACAGAGTGAAGAAGCAATATTATAGCCCCTTCAAGGGAAGTGCTCCTCTGGCATTCTGTGGTGGGTAAATGCATGTTATATTATTATTGGAAAGTGCCTTGTCAATAAACAGTGCCTTCTTCTACCTGAAGAAGTGTACGACCCTCAACTTATATGGTGCCATTCCTGTAAATGTGCCTTATTTCTGTGAACAGCCAATTTCTTTAATAGAAACAAAATGTAAATATCCCCATGTGTTGACTCAGGTACACTGGCTAGGCCCCACTTATACATGTGTCTACCACCATAGGCAGGGGCGTTGCTAGGGGGTGGCTATTGGGGCTATAGCCCCGAGTCTGAGACCCATAGCCCCGAGCCTCTTACCGGGTGGGTGCAGTTCTGCAATTAGCAAGTATGTCTGGGGACCCTGATGTAAGGGGAATCCACACTCAGGTATGTAACAATATTTTTTTTATATATATACACACATACACACACACACATGTATATTATATACATGTGTATGCCCACTCAAGCGTATGACTTTACTTTGCGGCTATGGGCTCTAGCCCCAGATCTTTTGTAGACCTAGCAACGCCCCTGACCATAGGTCTTTAAACACTTGTAGCCATGCCCTCTTAGGGATTGCTGAAAGTAGTGGTTCACCTGTCACTCTGCACTCAATCACATATATCCTTGCATCCGGAGTCAGGAAAAACAGGCCGGGACTTGTTTTCCTTGTTTTTATTAGGGGATTTAACTTGGACAGGTGAAGGGTAGTTATGGGATGTCCGGCAGATCAAACGGTTCTTGAACGGGACCATCTATATACACTCTAGTGCATACACTTCTCCTCTTTCTCCACTACAACACTTTCTTCTGGCCTAGCTAGCACATGGTGAGGCCTGCTCTCAATTTAGCACAGCCTCTGGACCCCCCATTGCAGGCATTGGCCACGGGCCCCTTTAGTATAACAAAATAGGAAGGTGCTAGCTAGCCTTGGTGGACTACTGCTCCCAATCCATCCTCTTTGGGTCCTGTCAGCCCTCTTGGCTGCAACAACACAACTCCACTGCCCATTGACACCACAGTCCCAACTGGGTCTTGCACCCTTCTCAGAATGTCTCTCACACCAATCTGCTCCGGTGCGCCTTTTCCAGCTTCCCAGGGTGTGTATCACTCACCGACACTTGACGGCCACCTCGTTACTTTCCTGAAGACCTTCCTGGCAGTACTCCTGCTGTCCTCCACTTGCGCTCTCTCTCTCTCTTGTGCCTCTGTTCCAGGATCTCCACTACCCTCCTGGATGCACCCGAGCCCCAGGCCAAGGTCACCTTCCCCAGACTAGGGGCTCCCTCAAGGCCTCAGTACTCCATCTTCATCTCTTCCACCCGAACTCTCCTCCCAGGCTGGGTTGACCCCAGATATTTAAGGAGGTCAGCCCCCTGCCAATCCAGGTTGGGGATTGGTCAGGGATCCTCAGATATCTCAAGCAGTTCCACTCCCTTTTTTCCAACACATTCTGAAAGGAGGGGTAACCAAGGAGTGTCACCACCTGCGAGTCATCAGCCGCTCCCTGAGCCACTCCCTTGCCCAGAATCTAAACAATCAGACCTGACCAAATTTACCTCACCGAACACAAAAAAAATCCGGTAAGTGCATTTACTTATCAGTGTGGATTGTCACTCCAGATCAAGTTGAGCACAAGTCAACTTAATTTCAAATTGTCTCTTGGATTATACCATGGACATATGAATATATACATTGGACTATAGCAAAGTCCCTATCTGGAATTTAGCCTCTCAACTGCATCCAAGAAATGAACCAATTAATTGTAGTCATTTTATTTTGGCTCCGTGGGGAGTGGGCGGCTCACACAAGGGCCACAATAACCATGGACTTTGAACTTATCAATATTTAACCCTTTTATTTGCTCGTTATACCACGTACTTTGGACTTCTCATTAGAGCTGAGCGAACACCTGGATGTTCGGGTTCGGTGGGTACCGAACGTTACCCCGGACCCCAAACCCCATTGAAGTCAATGGGGACCGGAACTTTTTGGCACAAAAATGACTGTCAAAAAGTCCTGGAAAGTGCTAGAGGGCTGCAAAAGGAAGAAAAATGGGAGATGTTATTAGATCTGCAATCTGTCCCTCAAAGCAGTAGTAATCGCTACCTAGTCCAGTATCAGATCGTTCTGTAATGCAGGATGAGATGTTATTATTAGAGTTGATAGAACCTCTAGAAGTCCGGGTTCTGCTGGTTCGGCCGAACTTCCGGACAAAGTCTGGGTTCGGGACCGGACTTGACCCGAACTTTGTCCCGGACCCCGAACCCCATTGAAATCAATGGGAACCCGAACTTTTAGGCACAAAAACGGCTGTAACAAAGTCCTGGCAAGTCCTAGAGATCTGCAAAAGGAAGGAAAATGGGGGTAAGGGTCGGACAAGTGCCCTATAAAGAAATGGGGATAAGAAAATAACTTAAGATAATTTTTAAGCTAAAATCACATAAAAAAAAAATCAAAAATGGAGGTGGAGTTGGAGGTTGAGGAGGCGGTGAAAGTGGCGGTGGCGGAGGAGGAGCCAACACTGTTTTTTTTATTTTTGTGCAAGAAATGCACCGCTGGCCGCAAATGTAGTTTTTAGAATTTTTTTTTTTTTTTTTTAAACCAGCAATGTAGATGCACTTTTTAATTTTGTGCAAAAAGCAATAATCTGTCCCTTTAAGCAACAGCAGGAACCTCTCCCTATAGAACTAGGAGATGATTTTAGAACAATAATCTTTCCCTTAAAGCAACAGACTCTACCTAGTCCAGTCAGATCGTTCTGTGCAGCAGGATGAGGTGTGCAATCTGTCCCTCAAAGCAGCAGTACTCGTATCTCTCCCTAGTCCACAATCAGATCGTTCAGTAATGCAGGATGAGATGTTCTGCAATCTGTCCCTCACAGCGCCGGCAGCATCCTCTCCCTAAACTATCCAGAGAGCATATGACATGCAGCACGGTGACTCCAGCCCCATATAGAGGCTGGGTCACATGGTGCACTGGCCAATCACAGCCATGCCATTAGTAGGCATGGCTGTGATGGCTTCTAAGGGCAAACTAGTGAAACGCTTGTTGATTGGCTGCCCTTGGCAGCTATTCAACACGTGGAATAAAATACCAGAACCCCGGACCCGAACCCGGACTTTTTTTTTGAAAAGTCCAGGTTGGGGTCCGGGTCCCGGACACCCCAAAGTTCGGTACGGACCCGAACTTTACAGTCCGGGTTCGCTCAACTCTAGTCATTTCTGATCGTCGCTATAAACAAAAGAAGAGCGACAATTTTGCAAAAAAACCCCAAATTTCTTACTTTTTGCTAAAATACAAATCCAAAAAAATATATAAAAAAACGTTTTTTTCCATCGGTTTTGGCCGATTTATATTCTTCCTCATATTTTTGGTAAAAAAAAAAAAATCGCAATCGGCGTTTGTTGATTGGTTTGCGCAAAAGTTGCCATGTTTACGGATGATGAGAATTCATTTCTGGGGTTTTTATTTTTTTTTACATTTTTTACTAGTAATGGGGGCGAACTGCAATTTTTAGCGGTACTGCAATATTGCAGCGGACATGTCGGACCAATTTGACACTTTTTTGGGACCAATGACATTTATACAGCGATCAGTGCTATAAAAATGCACTGATTACTGTGTAAATGCCATTGGCAGTGAAGGGGTTAACCTGGAGGGGGCGCTCTAAGGGTTAACTGTGTTCCCTGGGCGTGTTCTAACTGTGTGTGGGCTGCCCTGGCTGGGGGAAGGGAGTGATCACGGCTTCCATATACAGTGAGCCTGTGATCACAGCCCTTCCCCCTCCAACAAAACGGAGATCCCTGTTTACTTACATGGACCTCCGTTCTTTCGCTGCGGGGGGCATCGCGGGTAGCCGGCGGCAATCGAGTCCGCCCTACCCGCTCCCTGCCCTCTCCCAACACAGTGAGTGCGCGAGTGCGCCTCCGGCGGCGCGCTTGCGCTCACAGCAAGAGATTTCGCAGCCGCCGTCGGATGACGGAGGTTTGCGATATCGAGCCACTCTGCCACCGTCAGACTGCGGCCGGCGGTCGCCAAGTGGTTAACATTGGAGTCTATGGGAGGGGGACACCCGGTTTGGGGACACCGTTCTCCTGAATCATAGGCGATAAAAATACCAAACTTGGGTCTCATGGTGAGGGCCCCCCGGACCACAACTGGTCCAAGTTTGGGACCTCCAGCACCTATGGTTCGGCGGGTGAGGCTGTGCTGCCTGTGCACTGGTTTTTTTTAACCCCTTGGATGCCACACTAGCATGCATTGCACACTTCACTTCCCTTGAATGGGTCATGCCTGGCAGGCTGCACCTGGTAAGTGTGACAGGGGGTATAATTCCTACTGCCGCTGCAACATGTGTGCCCCCCTGGCCAGTGGGCGGATGTGGTGGGATGGCCAGTGGGCAGGCCCTGAGGAATGTTGGTGGTTGGTGGAAAATTTCTGATGGCTGCTCTGTTGCCAACTAAAAAAAGTCAATAGCGCGTATGTAATATAGTACGGAGACTGAAGTAATATAGTACGGTGAATGAACCCACTAGAGGGCGGTGGCACCAGTATTACAGCATTGGCATTATGGTGTCACGGAGCCCCTAGTGGTCAATATGAATATATATGAAATGCATTTCTACCCACTGGGGTCACCACCAGCAAAAAAGCTCCATCAATGAACCAAAACATTTCCCCCTGCTCCTTTGGCTTAAAGACTCAAATAAAAAGCTTCCACATGACTCTGGACGAGTGGGGGGGGGGGGGGGGGACACGTCGCCGTCAT